>OZ026834.1:44150379-44600379 GCA_964023205.1 Lutraria lutraria | reverse complement strand
TTTTGATTGGATATTCACCAAACCTTGTCAGAATGTTTGTCTTAATGTTATGTAAGACACATTCTAACATGGGTCATATTGGGTCAAAAACTATGTCACGAGCTCAAATCTTAAGAAAACCTTGTCCATGCTGTAGTTGTCATGGTTTTGATTGGACCTTCACCAAACCTTGTCAGAATGTTTGTCTAATTTATATGTAGGACACGTTATAACATGTTCATCTAGGTTAAAAAACTAGGTCATGTAAGGGATGTAAGGCCATCTTGTCTACAAACGAAATTATTAAAGCAACCCGATAAATATAGACGCAATATGACACATGCAACAAACTGTATGAGGAATGCTACTAGAGATACATATAGTTTTAATTGAAGTTCACTAGGGAAGTGTCAGTACATGTATAAATACATACATCTATAAGTCAAGGGCCCATAATTTTTGTCCGATTTTGCCCATAATCTAACTAAGCCGAGACATTGCGGTCATATACATTGTGAGCAAGTTTGATCACGATTGGTTAAGAGCTGTGGATGCTAGAGTGTAATAAACTCAAATGTAGCAAATTTTCAAAGTCAAGGGCCTATAACTCTTGAAGTTCTGGTCCGATTCCGCCAATAATCGAACTTGTGCAAGATATTTTGGTCATACACAGTTACTGAAAATATCATTAGGATTGGTGAAGGAATGAAGGTGCTAGGATGTAAATAATCTTCTAAGTGATCAAGGGCCCATAACCCTTGAATTCCTTGCCCGATATTGCCTTTAATCGAAGTTAACCGAGACATTGCGGACATATACATTTTGACAAAGTTTGATTGAGATTGGTTAAGAGCTGTGGATGCTAAAGTGTAAACAAACTAATTGTGGACGGACGACAGGCGCCGGACATTCATCGATCCTAAAAGCTCACCTGATTGAATCAGGTGAGCTAAAAAGAAATGATAATTAGCTAAAACTAGTTTTGAAATATTAATAAATCCGTGTAACATTGAGCAAATACGTCAGACAAGAATATATAGGTTATTTTGAAATCAGCACTGAGGCCCGTGTGAAAATACAATTACATGTATTCATGAAATTACAAATGACGTGACAATGGGATGTAAAGTTTTTTTTATGAAATGTAATTCTAATGGATGAGATTAGGCTAAGTACAGTTGAATCGCGATAGTTCGAAATGCCATGGGAACGTCCGAAAATTTCGTACTATCGCACTTTTCGAACTATCGCATATTTTTGTTTATGAGAAAAAAGTCTGAAATATTGTGATGACCCCACCCGTTGAAGCGTGATTTCAACCTGTTTTCATTATGTTTCTGCTGGAACCGAATTTTCCGCGGCTGAAAACGGTCAAAATAGGAACAATCTGAATTTAGTTGTTTACCGATGACAAGCTTTGCAAATGATAGCTAAACATACAAGGGAAATAAATCTTTCTCGTAAAGTTTATCTTAAATACAATACGGTTCCGTACTTTTCCCGGATTGCTTAGCGCAAAACAAACAAAATGGCGCCGATTTTTGGTTTCCTTATCTCGTCATTTATTTGGTCATATATCTTTGCTAAACATGTATATGACTGTGTCTTACACATGAAAGTATTTTCCCTGGATTGCCACATGTTTGACCTGCGTCAAATACGCACGTGCGACCTTTACACGAATGATTACAGTACGGTAAACAATTACGAAGTATACACACGACTTTTATAGCCTATATATTTTAAACGCTTATAATTTTATACGCTTATTATAATTCAAATTTTCACAGTTTTATGGCCAAATGATTTCTTTTCAACAATGACACGTGTCAAAGTGGTAGACAAATAAAATCAATTATTTCTAACTATCGAATAAATTGAATAGGTGTGAAAAACATCGTATTCACTTGGAACTTCCGCATCGTTTTATAGAGTAAAACGTATCTGGGGACTTTCATTTCGAACTTTCGCATTTTTCGTACTATCGCATTTCGAACTTTCGCATCAAATCTATAATGAAAATAGAAGGAAATTTGCCGGGACTGACGGACAATTTCGAACTATCGCATTTTTCGAACTATCGCATTTCAGACTATCGCGTTTCAACTGTATATAAAAAAAGTACATTTTTCGACGGTCTTATCATTAGGAGTGTTATTGAGATGATTTTGAATTAGACTAGTGCGATTCTAGCTTGGATACAAGTTATACTATTAACCGTAAGTTTGTCTACTGTACATCAAGCGACAATTAAAGCAATAACGACTACTTTTTATTTGAAGGTAGTCATTTTGTGAAAATTAAACAGGAAGTATTGTCACGTAAGTGTTTGCATGGCTTCATTTATGAAATGGTGATTATTTTATTACTTACTGAACTAGTCTACTAAACGTTGAATTGATCAATTTAGCAAATGATATTATTTTACAGTAAAAATTGTTTTCTGATTATAACTGAAATATGTTTTTATCTTTTGATAAATAGTGTTCATTTATACGAATTGAACATAATATGTAAGCACAGAGGCAACTTTCTTTCGTTAATATAACTGAATATTATGTTTAAATACAATATTTTATTTGAAAACATATTCACTTAAAATTATTGAGGAACAATTTCCATTTTTTTTTTTTGAAATCTGTGTTGCCGCAGCCGAAATGTTTAATTAAATCATAGTGACAATTGGTCGGTTTTGAAATTTGAATTTTGAAAAGTAGAAATGACAGGATATTTAATGATACGACATTAAACGATTAGTTATTCAACTTAAAAATAAATTTTTCACTTCAACGTAAAATAACAAATAAACTAAATCGATTAGGTACCCTTTTTATTTACGAAATCAACAGTACTCGCATTCGGGAACATTTTAAGAAAATAAAAATATAGTGTCACCGTCGTTTTTTTCTGTCTATTGGCCGTTGAACGTTACTGAGCGCCCATGTTGATGATGCGCGAAAATGCGATGGACGTTCCATATACGGCGTCCCTGTTTTGTAATACTACACAAAAACATTTTAAAATGATACAAATATTACGATAAATGTGTTTTCTAATGCAGGCGTCACACTGTCCCGAAGTAGACACCAGATGGACACACGATTAAGGAAATGTTCAAATTCGGGTGTGATCGTGATAACATCGGGCCATTCGTGAGGGCATATTAGGCCATCGTATGACCGCCGGTGGAGTTTCTCAGGCATCGGCACCAACTTCGTGAGCGGTGACAAAATCTTTGGCATGCCAAAAAATTCCCGAAGGTCCACGCGAAGGATCATGTTCGTGTTGAAATCGTGTGTTCATTTTGCCATTCGTACTGCCATCGTGAGGGCATCTTGTTTATTCGTGTCATCATCGTATTTTCTTCGTGTAATCATCGGTGCTAATGGACATTTTTGCCATACGAAGACAATACGAACGAAACAAGAAGCCGCCCGATTGTCTTAAGAAGGCAACACGACTACGTGAAGCCCTCGCAATGCCGTCGTGTAGCCATCGTATTATAGTACGATGACATTGAGATGGAACCACGGTGACGACGAAACAGCCGAATTTGAGTAGCTCAAGCGTTTCACAAGTGTTATGAATATATAAAAGGCCATTCATATAGCACATTTCTCAGTCAGTCCTGAGCAACTCGGCTTGTGTTACTCTCAACGATTCAATCACATTTATCCTCCATTCAGTTCCTGCAGAATGTTATACTTTGATGATGAGACAACCTTTTGATATACCTTAGAAAACATGATAAACAACTCTAACAGGCCCACGTACATCCTCTTAAAGGTAAAATTGTCTTATTTCATTTCGCCTTTTCTTGCTATTTGCCTTTTTTATGTGACAGGGTTATTTTGTTATTATTTATTACTAATTTATTAGTATTCTTATCATGGTCACAAGTATATTATCTCATCATTATCATCATCAATACTAACATTCTTTCAGTCCGAGTCCGGTATGGCACGATCATATTTATCTTAATAATGTATTATATATGACCCAACCCATAGTTCACTGTTACAGCACGCACTCGCCATTTTGCTTCACAGCGTACATGTACATACACACAGGGTAGTATACTGTATCTAAATAGTGAAAATCAAGGTAACTTTTGCATTATGATCTACATACCATTTATTATTGACTGTTCTTGTTTGACATAATTTTTTCATATTTTGAACTTGTGGCCACGCACTTGCCATTTTACTTACGTATCGTACAGATGATTCAGAATCCCTGGATTAAACCCACGTAATACATCATTGGGTTCTTCGAAACCATTTAGAGGGTCACACTAGCATTAGATAATGTACTTATTTTGTTTTGCTTTTTATTTCCACGGCAAGGAAACCCGAGGCGAATGAGGAAATATAGGTCTGTATGTGTCAGGAAATGACTGTCTGATAAAACAAGAGAAAGCTATGACCATTATAGCACTCTTCTAATGGAGCTGAGGACAGAAGGTAGAAATTCCTTCTACATAAGCTTCTCCGGGGGCCTTTACGATTTGGTTTGGCGAAGGATAGAAGGTCGCATTGAAGAGAAGGACACATGGTACAGAAAGCCTCTCCATCCCGGTCTCAACCTATCACCCTACGACATCTAGCCGGCGGTTACAACTATCCCAGCTTGTCCTCCAACTTGTACAAACACCATATCCCTTATTATAAATGAAGTATGTGAAGTTTGTTGCTGAAGTGATCCAGTGTCCTACTACAACTGAAAAGTTAACCGCCATTGCTGAGTAGTTCGAGAAGAAATGACAATTTCCACACTGACGTGGTGCTTTGAATGGCAAGCACGTGATTGTCATCTGTCCTTGGAACAGTGGGTCTGTCTACAGTAACTACAAGGTCTCCTTCTCATTGTCCCCATGGCCCTGGTCGACGCAGAATACAAGTATCTTTGCATTGATTTTATGCCCCTCACTGTGGTTGGAGGCTCAGTGAAGTCTACTCAGTAGCCTATGCTTTCCTCTTCTGAAATAATTTACCGAGCAGCCTCTTTCCCCTATTTCTCTATGACTTGAGTGGCATGTTAATTAAATTGACCATTCACCAATTAAATTTCCCACCGTCAGTCGAAGGTTTTTACCATCGGGAGGTCACATGACGCCTTCGTGAACTGGTTCGAAGGCATCGTACTCTCAATATGACGTCGTCTATCAATCGTGGAACCTTCGTGTGTCCTGCGGGTAAACATCTAAATAAAAATGCATATCTTCGTTCTGCCTTCGTGTGTTGTTCGGTTGCCATCGTGTGATCTTCGGAAGGCATCGCACTTGATTCGGCTGTTGATTTGGCTGTTGACTAGGATCGGGGCCAATTTCGCGCGAAGTTCAAAATTCCACATTCGTGTGGACATCTCCAGTCAACTTCGGGACAGTGTGACGCCAGCAATACGAAGACAATACGAACGAAACAAGATGCCGTCCGATTGTCTTAAGAAGGCATCACGACTACGTGAAGCCCTCGCAATGCCGTCGTGTAGCCATCGTATTATAGTACGATGACATCGAGATGGAACCACGGTGACGACGAAGACAGCCGAATTTGAGTTGCTCAAGCGTTTCACAAGTGTTATAGTAACGAGAATATATAAAAAGCCGGTCATAGAGCACCTTCCTCAGTCAGTCCTGAGCAACTCTACAGAACAGAGGCATGTGTTACTCTCCAAGCTTCAATCAAATTAATCCATAATTCACTTCCTGCAGAATGGCATACTTTGATGATGAGACAACCTTTTGATATATACCTTAGAAAACATGATGAACAACTCTGACAGGCCCAGTACCTCCTCTTAAGGAAACTTTTCTTATTTCTTTTTGTCATTTCTTGCTATTAGCCTTCCTTATGTGATAGGGTTATTTTATTATGTTATTATTACTAATTTATTAGTATTCTTATCATGACCACAAGTACATCATTTCATCATTATCATCACAAATACTAGCATTCTTTCAGTCCGGAAAAGTACGGTCATATCTATCTTGATAATATATGACCCAACCTATAGTTCACTTTTTTAGCACGCAATCGCCAATTTTACTTTCATAGCGTACATGTATACGCACAGGGTAGTAAATCTTATATACATAGTGAAAATCAAGGTAACTTTTGCATTGTGATATACATACCATTTATTATTGACAGTTATTGTTTGATTAAATTTTATTTCAGAATCCCTGGATTAAACCCACGTAATACATCAATGGGTTCTTCGTAAACATTTAAATGATGACACTCGTATTAGATAATGTACTTATTTTAGGGTAGGTCGTATAGAAGAGAAGAACACATGGTACAGAAAGTCTCTCCCTCCCGGTTTCAACCTGTCTATCACCCTACAACATATGAAGTATGTGAAGCCGAGTTTTCTGCTGATGTGATCCAGTGTCCTACTACAACTGAAATATTGACCGCCATTGCTGAGTAGTTTGAGAAGAGATGACAATTTCCACACTGCTGTGGTGCTCTGGATGGCTCATGTGGTGGTCACCTGTCCTTGGAACGGTGGGTCTGTCTACATACACTACAAAGGCTTCTTCTCATTGTCCTCATGGCCCTGTTCGACGCAGAATACAAGTGTCTTTGCATTGATTTTATGCCTCTCTCTTTGGTTGGAGGCTCAGTGAAGTCTACTCAGTTGCCTCTGCTTTCCTCTTCTGAACTTTGCATTTAGTGGGCAGCCTCCTACCCCTGTTTCTCTATGCCTTGGGTGGCATGTTAATTAAATTGACTTTAATTTGAATAAAGTAAATTTGTAATTTATACCATCGGGAGGTCACATGACGCCTTCGTGACCTTGTTTGAAGGGCATCGTACTCTCAATACGACGCCGTGTAGCCATCGTGTATCCTTCGTGTGTCCTTCGGGTAAACATCTAAATAAAAATTCACATCTTCGTTCTGCCTTCGTGTGTGGTTCGGGTGCCATCGTGTGATCTTCGTAAGGCATCGTACTTGATTCGGCTGTTGATTTGGCTATTGACTAGGATCGGGGCCAATTTCGCGCGAAGTTCAAAATTCCACATTCGTGTGGACATCTGCTGTCAACTTCGGGACAGTGTGACGCCAGCATAACCGAAAACAGAAGTTTCGGAAAAGAAATTGTTCGACTACATCACTGGGAACGTCCTCAAGCTGGGTACCCACTGAAACTAGGGGGCTCAGAATACTGGCGTTCTATGTTGTCATGGTTACGATTTAATAAGAAAATAAACCCAACATGAATAATTGAACTATCATCTACTGTAATTTCGTGAAATTCGCTTGAAAAAAATATTTTGACGTCAAAAATTTATATACGTGTTCAGTCACCTTAAGGCTTCGAATTTTCTTATATACCAATCTTTTCTTGTTTTATCCACTACCCACAAAATCTTTTTCTTTTCAGAAAAGAATCCGTACAAGAAGAAGTAAAGAGTTAACATATGACGCCTTAGCAAGGTCTGAGATTTTATACATTTTTGTTTATCTGCATTTTGCAATGTTGGCGAAAGCTATAGCTATTGTTCATTCCAGTCATTGTGACATGAAACAAAATCACAAAAATATAACAATAGTCCGAGCATGGTATTGGAAGACAATTCTTAACGTTTCGTTTTATCTCATTAACAGCGTTTGGCAATTAAGAAACTGTACACAATGGCTGAATTGACAGAAGATGTAAAACGGAGACTGAAGTATATCCTGCTTTTATATGATGGAGGGACGTACATATTGAAGAAATATTGTGACAAAATTATAGAAGAGACTACGAAATCACTTAAAGAACTCATACAAGAAGATTGTAGTCATTGGGAAAAAAGACTGACTACAAAAGTACTGGAGGATATAAAATCTTGCATGTATGACACATCCAAATTTGATCTGAGCCTCCTTACCATAGTGATATTAAAAATGTTTACAAAGAAGATTTCTTCCGATGAAAGAATGCTAATCAGTTACATACGAGACAGGCGGAACTCCACAGCACATCTTAGTTCTTTTGAATTTGATGAAAATGAATTCCATTTTGAATGGACACGCTTATCTGGTTGGTTTATCCAACTGTCCAAAACTATCAATAATGATGTATTTAATGCTATCCAAGATATGGTTAAGGAATACAAAACCATTCACATTTCAATGAGCAATATTCGTGGTGATCTATCCCATTTGCAAGAACAACTCATGAAGTTTTTGTCCAATACTTCTGAAGCTGAAGAAATCGAGCAAAAGCTGACAGGTACTTCTGTTCTGTATAATAACTAAAAGCTTCGTCAGTACTTGCAGTATAATCATTCTTATATAAAATCACCAAACCCTTCTCTTCACTAACTACAATCCGATATTTATTGCATTTGATTAGGATATACTTCTCCTTGTACTTTATGTTAATTTTCTAGACGAATTATATTTATGAGTATATTAGTTTATTCTAGTTGTTTGCGAGTATGCAACATCCCTTCAATGTGGAGGTCACTTCTTAATCTCTCCATCGAAAATTACAATTTCATTTTTGCGAATTTCATACTTTAAAACGTATCATTGTTGTTTCAGAAATGATCAAGACTTTGGATATTATGACAGAAAAAGACTATGGCTACGGTAATACAATTACGCGAAATCGTCGTGGATATATTTTATTTGGCCCATTTATATCTCGTTTTGTGGATCTGTCAACTATTTGATTTCAAACAGTTGATACATCCAGTCGCAAAAGCTTAGTTAAGCAGCTAGTTCATAATACATGTTTATACAGGACCGTAGGAAGGGTGGTGTGCATTGGATCGAGGGCGTTTAAGCAACAAACCTACGTATTTATTTCGTACACGATATCATTACCGAGAATCTAAATATTTACGTCACAGTTTGATTTCATTTGCATCTGGAACGAATTAGATTGATTTGATAACGTACAAAAATGTAACTGCACTAATCGTGGTCTTTTCAGGTGTTGTTTTAAAGATTTATCTCCAAATGTTTGATGACGATACTAAACGACGTGTAGAAGAATTACTTGCTTTGGTACTGAATGATATAGTACAGAAAGCAGGCGATACGAATATTTCAAGCATGTTACCAGTTATAGAAAAGTTAAAACAGGATCTTTCGTGTCAAGGAAGCAACCAGGTTCAGAACGCAACACGAAAATGTGTTTCAATTACAATAAATTGTCCTACACGATTAGGACTGCTCCAATTGCTCAGATATATTACCAGTGACACATTTCGTGCAACAATTCAACAAATTGCGATGGGATTGAGTGAACATACTTCAGAAGAAGTTCGGATAACTTCCATTATTTCTGAGGAAAGTTTGAAACAAATATCTGCATATATTGGTAAGTTGAAATCTATTTTCTTTTCGGTCTTTGCAGGCTGACTGAAAAACACTTTTGACTGGGTAATTACATTGATAAGCCTTGTCGAGATAAACACCGTGAATCAATCAAATTCTAGCATTTATGAAATTTAGTTTTGATACATCTACTTTGTTAAATTACATGAATTGCATAAAGGTAAAATAGCTAATTTCTTCGTACAGATTATGGTGTAGGACTACTGATAGATTTCAATCAAAGTTATAATATGCCACTTATAAAACTGACATTGGCTATTCATGTTTTTGCTAAACACCTAATTACAAGATTAAAGCCATCGAGTATTTTAATTGAACGCATGTAATATATTTGTTGAAGTAATAGTTTGTTTGATCACGTGGTTATGTACGGACTTTAAGTAACATTTTCAGCATATTAATTTGACTTTCGTTATCTGATCTCTACGTAAATCATAATTTACTCCAGATGGATCAAAAGATATCGAGGTCCCCGAAGAATCAACCGTTTGTAAACTCCATGGTGAGACCATTGAATATTTCTGTGAAAAACACGAGGCATTCTGCTGCAAGGTTTGCAAGAGCCAAAATCATCGGTATATATATTTGTCATGTTATATTTTAATTATCACAGTAAAGGACTCGTGCTTGATAAAATATGGACAGGAAATACAATTGATTGTTTTATTGCATTTTCATAATCATCTTGCGCAGTCGAACAACTAGAATAAATCAGGATTTTCCATGGTCGAACTGGCATTTTCTGAGAAACCGATTTTACTGTATGAATGTCTCCACTACATAGGCCTTTATCTTGTGATTGTTTACATTCCAAATGTGGAATGTCGATGGCGAGACAGATAGAGTTAATGGATTTCTAATAAAATATTTGAGGTTATTAAAATACGCTAGGTGAGTGCTTCAATCTCTTAATCAAAGAGCTAAATACAAATTTATGAAACTTTTTCCGAGAAATACTACAACATTCACAACCTTTCTGAGCTCAAAACGGACGATGATACCTGCAGACACCTACGTATAATAGGTCTTTCTTGGCGAATACTACAAATGTTTCATACAACCATACTTTAAATTATTTTAACAACAATTTTACTAAAATGACTCAGCACCATTACACCTATCGTAACTTTAAATCGAGAAACTCCTCGGTCGGTTATACATTAAATTGCTCCATCTGTTTCTTATAGATCATGTACATTACAATATCTTGGTGAAATGAAGCCGGTTGATGTTGCCCCTGTTATGAAGAATTTGGTAGATACTAGAACAAATATTCTAGAAAAAAAATCGTTGTTCGAGAAAAAAATAGCAAACATAAAGGCAGCCAGAGAACAACAAGAATTGGAAATTTCTGCTCGTAAGATGGAACTTTTAGAAACAGTTAATAATCTTAAAACACAGCAAGAGGAATGTATAAAGTATTATGATAAATTGGAGCGAGAACAGAGTGAAGTAATAGCTAAAGAAATAGTCTCATGTGAAACAGCTTTAAAAGAGATTAAAGCTGTAAAGACTAGTCTCGAGTCGTCGCAGTCAAAATCTAAGACTGTTCAATTAATTGCCTACAAGAAATGCCAGGATACGATTCACAGAAGTAAGTCCATAGTGAAAGAGAAGCAACAAAAATTGAAAGAAATCGAAATTCCCCCAGAGAAACTGAAATTCAAACTGGACACCAAACAAATTGAAGAGTCTTTACAAAATTTGCAAAAAGATATTTTGCACTTTAAAAGCGTTCCATCCAAATCAGTATATTCATCAAGTCTCAGATCCGAAGGTTTACTAACAGAAACAAAACCATTAAAGTCCCAACATGCGACACCAAAAGTAGCTGGGGTTCACGTAGCACGCAAATCAGTGTTTACCAAAAAAGAAGATATAAAACAAGTGAACGTAAGTTTGAAAGATGACAAAGGGCCTTCGTCCATCAGAGGATGCTGCACGACGACTGCAGGTGATATTTTGATCGCTGATAACAGCAACTGTAAACTTAAACGAATTAAGGATCGTAATGTAACAGACTCTGTGGATTTGGATGGACATCCATGGGATGTTTGTATGACAGATGCTCACACAGCAGTGGTTGCTGTATTCAAAGATACATTACAATTTGTTAACACACGAGAAAAGATGACCATTCGCAAATCTTTGAAATTGTCACACAATTGTCGTAGCTTGGCTTTCGATACTGCAAATAAGCGTCTGCTTATACTTGACCAAAGTCATATTTACCTTTTTACAAAGTCGGGAACGATGGAACGAGTTCTGTACGCACAAACGCCTCCAACAGTATCACTGCGAGTCATCGCAGTGTCACCATCTTGCAAACGATATTGCATGGGCAGTTTTAATGACGATTTGATTGTAGTTGACAATAGCGGTAAACACATAAAATCACGAAAGCTGGAACATATTACTGGGGGTGTCTGCTATACTTCAGACTCCAACGTCTTTGTCACCCGTAAAGATAGTGTATCACAGCTTGACGAACAGTTTGAAATCAAGCACGTGTTCAAACATGGAATCACTGGTCCATTATCACTTTGCTTCAACGAAAAAGAATCTGAGCTGATCATCGGACAAGATAGTGACACAGTACTTATAATGCCTGTGTAAAGCTTCCTAAAACGTACCCTGTAAAAAGATTCAATGTACATTCCGAAGAGCAAGTGATCACAAAATGTAAAATGGAGGATGGAGTCCTGTCATACAAAACAAAACGGGCATACTTTGCAAATTGAATAACTTATTTGTCGAACGTCTCATGCTCCACAAATTATGTTGTCGGATAAAATGCTGTAAGTGATATAAATGATTTCTTTTTTCCCTTTTGATCAGTATTTAAGATGATACATGTACTGTTATAAAATAGTGGACTTGTATTCGTAGGACAGAGAGATATGACTGGTTGTGAGAACTGCATTTTACAAGAACACTTTAAATAATTAAGAGCAAATATTGTGTTTCCCAAAGCGGCGAGCATTGAACTGAAATATGATTTCTACATTTATTTTATGTTTATTTTCTTGTACTTTTTACTTTGAACATGCCCTCGGAGAAATATTTCTTTTTTAGATAGGTAGACATTTGTTAATGTAAGATGAGTATAATACGTGGATGGTCGAATAATCCATGCATACATTACATACCAGTGTACTTCATATTGAATTTAGAAGGTAGTTTCATGTAATCACGAAATGGGAACATAAAATTTCCATGTGCTGATTTGTGTCGAGCCCGTTTGCGGCCAGCTCGACACAGTCGCCACAATGGCGGTTGCGTGTCTGTGCATTAATTATAATATAATGTGTTAGTTAGTTTGTCAGTTAGTTAGTCCGTCCGCATATCCAGATCTGTAGGTCGATGTGAACGAATGAGTTTTCCCTCTTCGGACTGTCTTTTCTGTATAATTTGAAAGATTCTCAAATAATGTTTATAACAACGAGTCCCAGGTATAACCCTATGCCCGACATGTTGCCCTTGGGGTCCTAGTAATAATACATTATGTATTGAACATCAAGCAAACGCGTGTTAATTGTTAAATAAGCAGTCAAGCGTTTGAATATTTCATATACCTGAAATAAGTTCATACGTTTTTGAGTACAATTTATTTTAGCGCGGAGAAAGAAAAGCCCTTGTGTGAGGGTGATACTTTACAGTTCCGCTTATTTGTCTAAAATGAACAAAGATACATTTAATACAATAATGATAGGTACATACATGTAATTACGTAAATGGTCATTACAAAAAAAAAGTTAGAAAACGATCCTTATCGGCTAGTTTTTTAATGAAATATACAAAAAAGTAATATTCAGTAGCAAAAGTACTGGTTCATATACTTGTCATAAGTATTTGGCATGAATGGGTTTTATACTCTATTACAATAAACTTTACGTGACATATATACACATTTTTACCATACCTTAATTTAAGTATTTTAAGTTTCTATTTATAAGGCATTCAGGAAATATGTGATTATAGGTTTCTGTCACATGACAACATAGCAGTTTTTTTGTAGTACTTGTACTTATATTCAATTAGAATCGTATGTCATTTGATGTGAATATATTTTGAATTAATCTTTATTTCAATTGTTTTACTTGATTATCTGGTATTGTATGTGACACTGAATAAAGATATGTCTAGTAATTATCCATATTAAGTGTTCTTTCCAAAAAGCGACGAGTATATGGGTTTATAAAGTTATATGAAACTAAGTGTTTATACTATTAGATGAAATCACTAGTTACTAGTTTAACAGTAATTTGTACGTGTTTGTGTTTAGTCAATGTAATTATTTTTGAACATATAATAATTGAAGTTTAATGAATTTTTAATAAACTTATTAGAACATTTGCAGCCTTTCACTGACACACACTCTTCAAATGTCAAAATTGTCACACAATAGTTTATATGTGTAACTGGTTAATATTAGTGAAGATAAATGGCAACTTCAGCTGTCATGAACAAACAAAAAATGTCATTCTATACTATTCGTGCAAGTTTTAGTATTGCAGCAGTTTTTACCGTTTGAAAATCGCTATATAGTTTGATCGGTGTAGATTTTACATCATTTCTAAGATGGGCGATTTAGCTACTTGAACACTTTTGCAAGTTAACACTAACTAAGAGTTATTATTGGAATGTCGAAACGCGAGTTCAAATTGTAGACAAATTAAGTACACGGTAACTTCTTATCGTACGACAAAGCCATTGTTTTTATTGTCATTTGTTCACGTGTAGTTTGACACATAATGAATGATCTGTTAATCATATTGTCCTTAGATAGTCAGGGTAAGGATAATATTGATAATAACTGGACAGAATACAAAGAAATGACAACTATACGCGTAACATACACATTTTTTCTCTTGGCATGCGCTGTGTGCAGTAAAATTGAAATTGGATAAGAGAAAAAAGTGTATGTTACGCGTAAATTTGTCATTTCTGTGTATTCTGTACAGTTTTACTGTAACATTTCCGAAGTGTACGAACCACAAGAAGCGATAAAATATGCCATCCTTAAACGGAAATTCCTCTTCGATAAAGTGCTGGACACTTACGCCAGTCCTCAGTTGAATGAAGATCAGGAAGAAGAACAAAAAGAAATTTAAGAGTAAACGAAAAGATTCACCATTGCTACTCGCGAAAGTTTCGAGATTAAGACTGTTTAAAAATGCAGAAGCCATGTCCTATCATTAAACGACTTACTTGACATTACAGAAGCATGGCTCACAGCTGATGGAAGATGGAAATATGTATATGTTAATGTTTGTTATCGCTGGTTTACCAAACTTAACCACCCAAGCTCTGCGCATAAGTAGGTAAACAAACGATAACAAACATAAATATATTCAATGTTCGGATTTATGCTTTGACGATAATGCATGCGCATCAAGGTTAAATACAGATGGAGTGACATCTGAGTGTGAATTAAACCATTTATTTCATAAACCATACGGTTAAATAAATCTAACCGGTGGACAAATTTGAAAAAAAACTGCGATGCCATTGGTCAAAATATAAGTCCGAACATTAAATAATATTTAGAACGTTTACTATCTAGATCAGTCAGTGAAGGAAATTTTGATAATATTCATTTTTACAGAAAGTGCTATGAAACGATCTGTGTTGACATGTTTACAAATACAGATATGACTATCAGCACAGTGACACATTTCGTTCTAGCAAATTGCTATCTCACAATAGTTCGAGTTTTTATATCTAACAATGTCAGTGTAGATAACCCACATGACTTTTATTGTAAAAAATGAGCATAGCGGGAAGCATTTTTTGCCCAAATCCAGGAGAAAAGAAGCTGTAAGTAATTTATTACAGTATATATTTTCACGACACGTAGCACATGCTAAGCGGGAAAATGTGTGTGTTTCACTAATCCACCATTTCTGTTTATTCTGTAGTTTTCTGTAACATTTGCTCCAAATGTCTCAGCAGTGGCAAAAAATGTTGGTACATCGGTAAGCCAGTGTATTTTTTGGCACGAATATTACAGAAAATTAATTACAACCAATTAACGCCAATTAAACTTGATAGCACACTTTGAACACGATCTGATGTCATTGTGATGACACATATTTACAAATAGGGGGTAAACATCAGTTCAGGTCTAACTAAACATGGTCAATATACCGTGTACACTTGGGTTAACATTGGCAGACCCAGCACACTATCAGGTCTTTATTTTATGGTGGTATTCCTCTCGACGAAACATGTATCGTCCAATTTAAAAATTTGTGTTACCTTTATAGTTTACAAACATTTCACTGCGATTTTATAACTGATTGTTGCACAGCCGAACACCAGTACAAGATCAAGATAGGATTGTCCAATGATGAATGTCGTACACGTAGCGCTTTCTGAGGAACCATTTTTCCTTTCTGTAAGTCTATAGGACAAATGATTTCACTTCCGACCTGTGAGTATTTTGTATTCCATGATTGTCAGTCCCAAAATACTGTGGAATCATTAAGTTTCGTTGGGGATTTAATATTGTGGATTTCGTGGGTCGGCTCATCCACGAAATCAAATCCCCACGAATTTAAGTGCATAGATGAGGCATTTCTTTTCAAAAAAATCAAAATCCACGAATTTATGTCCCCACGAAATAGCCATTTTAGTAAAAACCACAAAAAATGAGCCCAACGAAAATAAATGAAAATACAGTAAGTTGGACAAAGTCCGAAGACCAAAAGGCCCAGCATGCTACACCAAAATTAGCTAAAGTTCACATAGCGCGCAAATCAATGTTTATCAAAATAGAAGATATAAAACAAGTGCTTGTAAGTTTAAAACATGACAAAGGACCTTCGTCTATCATAGGATTCTTAACGACGACTACGGGTGATATTTTGATCGTTGATAACAGCAACTGCAAACTTAAACGAATAAAGGATCGTAATGTAAAAGACCATTCGGTTTTCAAAGGACATCTATGGGACGTTTGTATTACAGATGTATTAAAACATGAAATAAAATTTTTAAACACTCTAGGAAAGATGACCATTAACAAATCTTTGGAATTCGTCGTAGCTTGGCTTTCGATATAGCAAAAAATCGACTGGTTATACTTGGCCAAATTCACATTAATCTTTACACAAAGTCGGGGATGATGGAACGAGTTGGTGTCACCAACTTGTAAACGATATTGCATTAGTGGTTTGGATGATGATTCGATTATGGTTGACGAAAGTAGTAGACATAGCAGGGAACATAAACTGAAACATATTACTGGGGGGGGGGGGGGGGGGGGGGGGCTGCTACACGTCAGACTCCAACAGTTTTGTCAACCGTTAGGATAATGTATCACGGGTTAACGAACAGTTTGAAGTCAAGCATGTTTTCGAACATGGTATCACTGGTCCGTTATCATTTTGCTTCAATGAAAAGAGTCTCAGCTGAACATTGGATACAGTTATCATAATGTATGTGTTCTGAAACGTACACTGTAAATACATTCAAAGTACGTTCCCCAGTGCAACTTATCTCAAAATGGATGAACAACTTAAACAAACAAACAAACAAACAAATTTATAAAAGATTAAAATCACATTGTTTTCATAACTTTACAGTGATTTCTTAAAGGAGTTTTAACAAAAACAGTTACTGTCTCTATAACGAATATGATTGTTACAAGTAATCAGAATAAAATGTCGCTGAATTCAAACATGCCACACTTGCTTTAACAATAATGTATTTTACGCAGGAAAAGAGGGAAACTATGTCTGATTAAACCTTGAAAATGTTTTATTCTAATTTTCGAGTTATCTCCCTTCCATACCTATTTATAGTTGCTTATCAGAATGTACATTTTGCATCTAATATTCATTGTTCAAATTTATGTATTTGGGTATGATTCTTATCACGTACAAAAATACTTAGCCAATAATAAGACCGTCAGATGCTACTTTATGGTAGAAATAACCAACATATATAAAGTACAACTTCAATTAAATGTATTGATATACATTTCCTTCGTATGAATATACATGTAAACATGACAAAACTCTAGCAAGAATATGACTTTTATCATGAACGCACCTCGTGAAAATCTTTTAGAAAGTTTTATGTGTCAATATGATGCACAACCTCTCCAGAGCGACCCTCTCTTGAAAAAACAACAACCTCATTTCAACAATAACATGAATAATTTCCTTATCAATTAAACTCTCTACAACAACAAACCTCTCAACAACAATAACATAATTTCAAAATCTGTGTTACTAAGTAATTTATACCATTCTGTATACATTTGTACATAATTTAACATTTTAGATCTGTTGAAAAAAAAACATTTAGTTAAATGTAGCGAAACACTCCTGAACAATTAGCAATTTTTGACTATTGTAAGAAATATCATGTACATTGATAATAAAACACAAAATAAGAAAAAAATAGAAAAGATACTTCCACCTTACTAATTTGATATGCGTCACATCTTATTGCATTATATAGAAATAACGGATGCCCCCGCTTAATCACACTAGACACAGAAAAGAGTGTTGTGTGGCAGATATGTGAATACAACATAGAACAAGTTGCTTGATAATGCAGCCCAAAGGTGAGGGACACGTTATCTTGATATGATGTACGTCTGTACCAACTTATTACAAAATACAATCATGCACGACAAAGTTATGAGTAACCCATTTCTAAATTTAAAGAGCATCGTTCTATTTCAATGTAAGCTCACCATAAAAAGATGCACTTTAAAGCAGTATCAACTTAACTTGATAAAGAAAAATATAGGTCTGACCGTGCAATATCTAAGAAATTAATATCGTCTGGTTTTAAAACATGTGTCGTATCCGAGGTAAATATAACAAGATGGCCCTAAGTCGCTCACCTGAGAACAAAGACACTGCAATTGATAATCAGGTAATATAGATTTCATCTCTTATAACCGTTTTTACATAGATTTTGATCAAAACTAACAATGAAGGTGCTATAATTCCGTTAAACAAGCTAAAACAGCAAATGTTCTACTCCAAGGGCCCATTACTCTTGAAGTTGTGGTCCGATTTCATCCATACTTAATCTTGTCCAAGACATTAAGGTCTTATATTGTAAATATTATCGGGATTGATGAAGAAATAAAGGCGCTAGAGGGTAAACAAACTCAAATATAGCAAATTTTCAAAATCAAGGGCTCATAACTCTTGAATTCCTTGTCCGATTTTGCCCATGATCGAACTTAGCCGAGACATTGCGGCCATATACATTGTGACAAAGTTTAAATGAGATTGGTTAAGAGCTGTGGATGCTAAAGTGTAAACAAACTAATTGTGGACGGACGACGGTCGCCGGACATTAATCAGTCCTTAAAGCTCACCTGGTTCAATCAGGTGAGCTAAAAAGGAATGATAATTAGCTAAAACTAGTTTAGACAAGAATATTTAGTTTTTTTTTAAATCAGCACTGAGGCCCGTGTGAAAAAAACAATTCCATACATGAAAATACAAAATTAATGACGTGACAAAGAAAATGGTTAACTTGAAGTTAAAGCAGATTAACGTAGTACTAACAAATGGGATATACAGTTGTTTTTTATGAAATGTAATGCTAATGGATGAAAATAGGCTAAGTAGATAAAAAAGTACATTTTTTGACGGTCTTATCATTAGGAGTGTTATTGAGATGATTTTGAATTAGACTAGTGCGATTCTAGCTTGGATACAAGTTATACTATTAACCGTAAGTTTGTCTACTGTACATCAAGCGACAATTAAAGCAATGACGACTACTTTTTATTTGAAGGTAGCCATTTTGTGAAAATTAAACAGGAAGTATAGTCACGTAAGTGTTTGCATGACTTCGTTTATGAAATAGTGATTATTTTATTACTTACTGAACTAGTCTACTAAACGTTGAATATTTTACAGTAAAGATTGTTTTCTGATTATAACTGAAATATGTTTTTTTCTTTTGATAAATGTTCATGTATACGAATTGAACATAATATTTAAGCACAGAGGCAACTTTTTTTCGTTAATATAACTGAATATTATGTTTAAATACAATATTTTATTTGAAAACGTATTCACTTAAAATTATTGAGAAACAATTTCCTTTTCTTTTTTTTTGAAATCTGTGTTGCCGCAGCCGAAATGTTTAATTAAAATCATAGTGACAATTGGTCGGTTTTGAAATTTGAATTTTGAAAAGTAGAAATGACAGGATATTTAATGATACGACATTAAACGATTAATTATTCAACTTTTAACATAAAATATGAACTCGTGAAATAAAATTACTTTATGCGAATCTTTATTATGAAAAAATACAACAACGTATAATGGAAATACCGGTGAAGGTCCATATAATTTAACAGACTAATATTTGAGCCAATATCAAATTTCGCCTAAAACTTGATACTGTTTTTTTTTGTAAAATTAATGTAAACTTCTTATTTCGCAACAAATTTTTACCTAATCTGGTAAAGGAATGTATTTAAAAGTTTGTTTTACTAATTTCAACTTAAACTTACCATTTCTACATTAATATGATCGACGGAATGTGAATGGTGATCATTGCTTGTCCTTGCAGTAACTACATTGTTTCTTTTAATTTGATCGAAATTGTATGATTTTATCAACAAAACCAAACTTAACCTATAAATGTACGCACTTTTCATTATAATTATCAAAAGGTCGTTTTTAAATTTGAGTTTTTCTCTGTGAAAAAGTCATTTCTCGTGTTTAGCCATTAAACAATAAAAAAAGTGTAATGTACGTATGTTTCTCATCCACGTAAGAATGTCATATGCTCTTGTTCTTATTTTATGAACAGGGCATATTTGATCAATTAGTGGGCAATTTGTATTTTTTCTCAGTAGCTTAAATGCAAAAACATTAGAAAAAATGCGCGTTACACCAAGGACATGCTTGTTACTGCAAGGACTAAATGTTACTTAAAGGGCTGTTAACAAACAATTTGGTTTTTAATGTTGTATTTGTAACATGAACCTTTGAACTAACAATTAAAAAAGGTTAACAACACAAAGAAATAAACATAACATATTCTTATGTTCACTAACAAAAGAGAAAGCCACTTTCACAGTTACGGGACGGTCAATTTTGTTACTGAAGGGAAAGAATGTTAATTGTAAAGTGAAATTTAATGATAACTATCCTACATTTTATTTACAAACCAGCAACCCTTGAATAAAATCAGCCTAAATGTCTACAGATGGAACTTGCATGAAGACAGAAAATATTACTTAGATTATTGGAACGACATACAACCTCTATAACTCACAGAACAATATATATATCAGAAAATATGTCTCAGCAATAAGTATGTTATCTAATACCAGTGGTACTTCATTTGTATTAGTTTTTAGTAGTAAAAAATAATTCAGTTATTGTGTTATATATGTCCGTCTGTATACTATTATGCAATCTATGCATTAAAATTATCACTATGTGCATATTGTCCTTACAGTAACTTTTTTATGTCGAGGAAGTTACAAGTGTGGCACTTTTTATATCTTATAGGTTGTGTTGTATTATGTACTTACAGTAACGGTTTCTGTACTTGCAGTAACACAATAATGTTATTGTTAAGACAGTTACTGCTAGGACTCATACAGGTTATTTTGCACACTAATTACATAAGTAAGAAAAAGGGAGACAATTTTGAACATGTGAAGCATGACTAATTCATATATATTTGAAATATATTATCTCCTTTTGAAGAGTACACTGCAACTATTTACCCAAATGAAATAAATCTTATAGTGCTAACATTACATGAAGGACATTATGGACAAAGAAGTTGGGGACAAACTTGAGACGTTTATTTGGCAAATTTATACTTTTAACTATAGACTTATTTTGCACAAATATACTCTTTGGAATGTAATATTTTGCTTTTATATATAGAAAACAATATTCTGGCAATACAAAAGTTCAAAACAAACAGTTGAAACTAGTTTGGATTTTACATTTGGGACAAGGGAAATCAGTAAGTTTACAGGTTTATGACAAACACAGAAGTAATATATATAGCTGGGCAGATTAAGTAGAAAATATCTCAAAATCTTTCAGTTGGTGATACAAGCACCAAAATTGACACATATGTAGTTCAATGTGTCCTTTTCCAAAAAAGCACGTTAGCCATTTGATTTTTCAAAATGGCGGCCATTTTCAAGATGGCGGCCATTTTCATGTAGGAATTCATTTCTTTTTACTGCAGTACCATTGAAAATATTTTATTAAGCTCTCACACTCCGAAGAAGTGTTGAGAGGTTTGTAATAACAAGTGACTTCTTTTAGTTTTGAGGTCAGTAGGTCACACTTTGGGGTCACGGTGACCTACAACATAAAAATCTGACCTACGTTCCTCCGTCACAGTGACATACAACATGAAGACTATGTGTGCTAATAACTAGAGAGTAATTTTGCCTGTGGTCTTCAGAATAGGTTGGGAGGTTGATCATTACAAGATGACCCTAATTGATTACGAGATCAGAAATGTCAACGGTCAAGTCCTTGACCGATCAAAAATCGGAAATTACTATCCAGGTGGCGTTTAGCAGGCACATGTGTTTGAAATACACCTCTTGTTTAATATAAGTTGAATGGAATTGCACACAATACTTTTTAAGTTGACTGTTTGTTATGCTGAAGCCTAAACAAACCAATTCTACTGCTTTTAGATTAAAAAAGGTAATGTCAAGTCACAACCAGAACATGTTCATCATTGTCGCGAAACTTGGCATGGGAACCATTTTGAGCAAAATGTTTATTGTCCATGTTAAGCATTTCTAATGCTATCCTGCTAGCACAGAACATGATTACTTTCATTGTGCGTCGCTGTAATCAATAGGTAGCCACCCCTAAATAGACAGGATGTACCTGTGTGGGCGTGGATTACCTGGACGGTGTTCATATAGCAAGGGAATTAACTACTACAACATATTGGCATATATGCCTTAATTGAGAGGATCTACTATTAAACCTGTATTTTTACATGGCAACCAACGCCTTCACTACACGCACCTTGTTGATGAGTTAGCTGTACACTAGATATCTGTGCTAATCCCATTGATGTTCAATATGCCCCAGATCTGTCGAAGACGCCCGCTAAGCGAACTTAAACAATGTGTTGGCACAGGAAAGCAGATGATACTTTGACTGAATGTGATCTAGCAATGTGGTCTTGAAGAAAGGGTACAGCGAACGATTTTAATACCTAGTCTATGTATCTCTAGGTCGTAACACAGGCTACCGGCATTGACAATAGAAAAATAAATTTTCAAAAAAAAAATTTTTTTCACCATATATCTATTATAGAGTAAAGGTATAGAACTCCTGGGCCCAGAAATCACACCGGTTATGTTTATCAAGGTCCTGTTGTAACAATTCTGAACCGATTCTTAAAAGCCTGGTCTTATTCGACGCAGAAATAATTTCTCTTTAACCACCACGCACTCTTATATCCATACATTGCTCTGAACTGGAGCAATAAGCCCTTCAACTTACAAAAAGTACCACTAGGCATCGATGTGACCTAAGTTTCTTTTCATTAGATACAGAGTAAATTTCTTTATTCCTTCGGGATTTCATACCCACTCCGGTGTAAATCGAAAGCAAATCAAATTTGTTATCACTCACCGTCGACGAATCATTCAATTGATGGATATTTAAGGCGTTACGATTCATTATTTGACGATTTAAACTCTCTTTGGCAAAATGACTGCTAAAGGTGAAGGTTGCCACACCTCCGACTTTGACCAATCGTTGACACGTATCGTCCCGGAACGGCACGAAAATGGTACGGCGTTTAAACTATGCGATCAATGGCAGCTGAGAAGCGAAATCGGACGAAAGCGTAGAATATTGAATCGTAATGCCTTAGGTATCCATCAATTGAGTTATTTGTCGGCGGTGATTGATAAACAATTTGATTTTCTTTCGATTTACACCGGAGTGGGTATGAAATCACGAAGGAATAAAGAAATTTACTCTGTAGCTAATGAAAACAAACTTAGGTCACATCGATGGCGAGTAGTACTTTTTGTAGGTTGAAGGACTTGTTGCTCCAGTTCAGAGCAATATATGGATATAAGAGTGGATGGTAGTTAAAGAGAAATTATTTCTGCGTCGAATAAGACCAGACTTTTAAGAATCGGTTCAGAATTGTTACAACAGGACCTTGAAGATAATGACCGGTGTGATTTCTGAGCCCAGGAGTTCTATACCTTTACTCTATAATAGATACAAATGTATATGGTGAAAAAAAAAATTAAATTTATTTTGCTATTGTCAATGCCGGTAGCCTGTGGGTCGTAAGACTGTCAGCTACTAGCCAAGGTGGCTTGTATTGCCATGATATGCCCGACCATACTAATACATCAACTATTATTGTTGGATGATAACATTCTATGTAATGTTCATCTCGATGACGCCATACCTTACACCTTCCATCCATCAATTTATGCGAAAATCTGCATACATCAGTTGACAGTACAAACTTGCGTTGACATGTGGTAGCTGATGCATAGCTGTTGATACCCATTTGTTTCCCTGGTAGTCTTAGTTTGAATCAGATCTTGGAGGTATTTGAGGAAAATAAGGTATTGCTGATGATACGTCACTCTCCGATGGGAGTAATCAGGTCAGAAACGGAGGCGTTTGGTTTCTCTATCTATTCTTAGAGCATGACTAGACTGTTATTAGACAGAAAAACATTGTATACTGGGGACAACAGCGTGTTATGACATGACACCGTTACCTTACTGACAGTTTTGTGGTGTTGAGCATCATTGAAACTCCACCATATGTAAATAACATTTTGATAAATAAACAAGATTTCACGGTTACATAGGATAGGCAGATAATTATATCTTGTCAAGTTTCAGAAAATACCAAAGATAACACATGTGTACTTGTAAACACATATTATAACCTTTTTTGAAATCTCACTGAGAAACATGTTGCACTGTGTCGAATCAATACATCTTAAGTAACTTGAAGGTTTATTGCTATTCACAATCGAACAGGCAGTCTTAAAGGGCTTAATATGTCATATAACTATGAAGACGCTAATACTTATATCATCGTACATGACTATACCAGTATCAAGGTAAAAGTCAATGATTGTTTTCGTCCTGTGACAGCCGTCAATGTTTTCTCTGATCTGCCTAATCTCTAGAAAAACTTTGAGTAGGATTTGTGCATGGTCAAAATCGCAGATGAAGTGTGAAACATGACATTTATTTCTATGTAGGCTAAGCGATGACAAGTGAATTTCATTTCATTTTCTGGCTGTGATATTGTCTCAGCAGACGTTGGAAGTGTGTCTAAACTCCAGTGTTAGTAAAGCTAGATTAAGAACCGGTGAATATAGATGATTATGAATAGAGTATTAGATATATTGGTTATAATTTTGTATGATAGGAATTGTCTCCCACAGCAAATATCTATCATGCAAGACTCGATTACTTTGTCATAAGACTGAGATCATTCAAAGGGCCCCCCTAGTTAAGTGATTATGTTCGGTCTCTGACCAGTAATCATTTGCCTCTCATCCCTGTGTGTTCGAGTATCACCCGAGACCAGAAAAAAATCACAAGAGAGGAAATTGTTCAACTTAATTATGGAAGGTCAATACTTCTACCTAGGTATGTCTATGGTAGGAGGAAATTGACCACTTCTGTTTGTGCAACGTGTTAGAGAAAAAGATGTCATACGAGTCTTCCTCAAACTTGTGCTCCTCTACTTGAACATATAAAACCGAGGCTTATTTAGCATGCTGTATTTGGGGTTAGGCTACAATTTATCAGATGGAAATGTCCAGGTGACAGGGGGTTGAAGAAACACAATCATCTTTTGTTGATTTTAACTGAACTTCATCCAAATGTTCAGAGCTGTAAAACTTGACAAAATGTGGTTGCAAAAGTGGATATCGTGGTAGATATAAATGCAGTCGATTTGGTATGGCCTATACATGTACTTCTAAATGAAACAACAGTTTTGATACATACCTCCATGTGTCAGTCTCATAATAAATAAAGCAATAAAAAAGCAAATAGAAAATAATAGAATCACAATAGAAAGACAGGAGAGCTTCAGAAAGCTGAAAAGGGATATTTGATAGCAATTTGGAAGAGAGGAGATAAAAAGACACCTAACTTATCATATTTAAAATCGTTTTACTTGCACTTATAATTAAGACATCAATATCAAATGTATACCTACGTGTAGGTAATTTTATTTTCCGCTTTTAAATGTTTATTTCATTAAATATCTACATAAATTGATAGAGCGATAGGTATTTTCAGAGAGGCACTATAAATACCGTAAGAATGACCGTTTTGACGTCGAAAACGACGTCATTTCAATCGTTTTGTTCCAACTTAAGGTGGAACCAAACGATTGAAATAACGTCGTTTTCGACGTCAAAACGCTCATTTTTACGGTATTTATAGTGCCTCTCTGAAAATACTTATTGCTCTATCAGTTTATGGAAACATTTAATGAAATAAAATTTTAATAGCGGAGAATATAATTACCTACACGTAGGTATAAATTTGATGATCATGACTTAATTATAAGTGCAGATAAAACGATTTTAAATGTAAAATTTAATGTTGTTTTCTTCTCACTTTCAAACTTAAATTATTTTTATTAATAATCTGCCCGAGGGATTTTTTTTATTTTTGTCTATAATAAAGTTCGATGTGTCATCTACTGTTCTCGTAAATTTTAAGAAAATCTATCGAGCCGTTTTAATTTTATTAAAGCTTTGAATGATAGCATTACCTTATAAAGCGCTCATTCGCTTTCAAGAACGTCGTTTCAAACACACGTCTGGTTTTTGGTATCTAATGCATACTTACATCTATTTTATTTACTGTACACAATGATCTAAAACTATTTGCTTGAATTAATGATACATTGCCTGTCAGTAACCTTAATCCGATTGCCATTCTTTTCAGATAACAATAAACAATTTTACATTATCATTTTAGCGTGATTAATTTTGTGTACATATGCGTAAATAAATAATATGACAAAATTGAAAAAACTTGGCCGTTCTAGTGAACTAAAATGGAAGATAATCGTGATTATTAATTCCATTTTTTGTATAAAAAACAAGGTTCCATGATTTCCATAATATATAATTATTATATTATAATTGAGAAGTTTATTTAGATGTGTTGTTTTAATGATATGCATTCTATGTATGTTTATTTTTTGGGGTAAATATTAAGTTTGACTCTTAAAAACAGATTTACGACCCCGTTGTGATAGCGCATTTATGATACAGATACTTAATATAAGCGAAGATGATTGCTATAGAAAAATACAAACATGATAACAACAAACGAGTCCGTTGTTTCAGATTTGATTTAAATGCATAAAAATGCATGATGTCATCGGAACGTTCAAGTGTAAGCCCGATTCACACGGTCGCAGTGATGGTCCCGGTGTAACATTTTCAAGCTCTCCCTTTTCAGGTTACCCCCGGTAACTTAAAAACGTTTTCAAAGTACCGGCCCCAGTAACATTAAAACGTTTTCAAACTCCCTCCCCCGTTGAATAATAATCCTCCCCGGTAACTTGAAAACGTTTTCAAACGCCTCCCCATCCTATGTTAAATTTAATGGACAAAATGTTTATATTTCAGGTTATAATTCATTCGTATGATTCACAGTCAACGAGGTTTATTCACATATATATTCCTGTATTTCTTAACTGAATGTACGCTATACTTACATGAAGCTATAGGATCCTATTAGGATCATGGAGAGTTAGTCTGGTTCCCGGACATGCTCTACAAATACCGATAACATAGTGTAAGGGGAAGGAACTCCAGACTAATGGAGAGTATACACTCTTATTTAATTAATGAACAAAAATGAAAGACCTGACCTTTGCAATCACACACTTACTTGTGTTCAGAAAACCTACAATATTTAATTGTTTTTTTTGTTTTTTTTGGGCAAAATATGATTTCATATGAAGAAATGAACAGTATATGACGTCATATGATTTCGTCATTAGGACCACATTATTTGTTATTATAGCACATGTATTAAGCTCAGACCCTTTTTGGTAAAACTAGAGGTTCACAGAATCTCTCTAAGAGGAAAGCGCTTAACATTTATATTCATAATTGACGTATGACGCATTATGCAATAATATCAAACAACTTAGATGAATAATAAAAAGTATCGCTACACTCCTAAATAATCCTGAAAATTTCCTTTATTTTGCAAATGCAAAATCAAAATCGTCTGTGATGGGGATCGACTTCACTTTATGGTTGCTAAATAAATGTAGTACATGCATTTATATTTGTAATCTCCCTATTCGTGTGCAAGCTCTCTCTTGTTATGAATTTTCAAATTCAAATTACCCGGGGTAATCTATTAAAAACGTTTTCAGATTACCGGGTTGGGCATTTGAAAATGGAGGGGGTAATCTCAAAACGTTTTAATGAAATGGGGTAGCTTGAAAACGTTATGTACACCGGGACCTCTCTGTGGCATATAACCGGTATATCGACCTTAAGTGTCAACCACGCACGTAGTCCAATAATCCGGAACATTAATACCTTGTGTATATCATGCTACAGCCAGGTACAACACCGGACCTACCTCAGTTCTGTCTAGTAGCTTTAAGGATTAAGCAGGTTCTTAATATTTCCCGGTAAGCCCTGGTTGTATTATGTATTAAACATTTTAACAAATACGGGACTGATTGCCCGATAGCGCTAGAACAACAAGGTCCATCCAGGACTGCCATGGATGACTACAGTGTCACCAAGGTTGTACTCCTGGTTTGACAGGGTTTCGCCAGGTTACTCATCCGGAACCAACCGAGAGCCAACCCGGAACAGAGAGAATAGCGCTGTACACAGTGTGTCAAACGACGTTTTTGAAGGCGAATGAGCGTTTTGTAGGGTAACGCTATATAGGGAAGATTGGATAAAATAAAAACGGCTCGATAGATTTTCTTAAAATTTACAAGAACAGTAGATGACACATCAAACTTCATTCTAGTCAAAAATAAAAAAAATCCCTCGGGCAGATTTTTAATAAAAATAATTTAAGTTTGAAAGTGAGATGAAAAAAACATTAAATTTTACATTTAAAATCGTTTTATTTGCACTTATGATTAAGTCATGAACATAAAATCTATACCTACATGTAGGTAATTTTATTCTCCACTATTAAATGTTTATTTCATTAAATATCTACTTAAATTGATAGAGCGATAGATGTTTTCAGGGAGGCACTATAAATACCGTAAAAATAAGCGTTTTGACGTCGAAAACGACGTTATTTCAATCGTTTGGTTCCACCTTAATTCGAAATTTTAAGCCGTTCACAGCTTTTTAACACATTTCTATCAATTTCAAACAAACATGAATACAGTCTAGTCCTTTTTGGCGTGGAGTTACGGCTCCAAGCCTTACTATTGTTTTCGGTTGCAGTTGTTCCCTAGATGCTGGTAGCTGTAATCCGAAAGCTGGGTACAAGTGTGCAAAAATGTTAGGAGTCCGGCGATTGGTTGCCAGCTATATGTTAACAGTCCCGTGATTGGTTTATACTAACAGTGTGACTCGGTAAATCATGTGACTTCAGTGTAAACAACATGGCGGTACCAATAATACAAGTCGCGGTAGACATTATAAAAATCGTAAACTTGGAAGAAATAAACTATCAATCACTGTGAAATTGATCGCAATTATTGTGTCAGATCAGTGTGTGTGGCGTATTTTTATGTTAACTCGAAGTGTGACGTGATTACGTCATAACATTAAATAAACCGTGTCGGTGGCAAGCTTGTTGAAACTGACTCTCGGACAACTGTGTCAGCGGATTATTGAACTCGGTGCTTTGTTGAATCAGTTGACAGTGTGATCACCTGTCGACTTGATCCCATCCACCTCACCTGTTACAACTATGAACATTAATACGGAGACTTTTTGGATTATGTACGTACGATGTGTGGAACGGTGAACTATACGGAAAGACTTGCAAACAAAGATGTCAAGAGTGCCGAGATTTTCGGTTAATACGAATACATTACTTGAAACTGGCAGTGGTAAGTAATTGATATATAATTTACATGCATACTTCCTTATATTTTACCCTCTTACAGGATACAGCCATAACATATTGACACATTGAATGAAAGGTTTTTGAATTGCTACGTGTTCTTAATTGGTAAAGTAAACTAATCAATTTATTCTGATCATCAAATTTAGTCAAGAATGATACTTACAAACCAACTTTGTAAGACACAGTAAAACAGCAAAACCCAAATATACATTAAATATTAACATGACACTGGTTGACAAAAGTCAAGATAGGTTATCAATATTTCATTAGTTCTCAATTACTCTTTGAATGATGTTACATATTTTTTGACAGTGTATGGGTTTATGAAGTGTCATTTCTATACATTTTTCACAGATAATGCAGAAATCGATGGATGGATTGATGAGAGAACTTGGTGTAGCATCAATGCCTGATGCATCTTCACATACTAGGTGAGAGATATATTCTGTATTTTTAATACCCATTTTGTACGACTCATGATTCTTACACATCATGAATTAAACTGACATTGCAATAAGTACTACTGCAAATATTGTTATCTGTTTTACTGTAAAATTTGATCAATTTGTAATTCCTGTATTTATCCTCTGACATTTTAATAAACAGAAGATACATATTGAATTGTTTTCAGTATTTACTGTCAAGACATACTGTCATAATCATAATATATCAGTTACTACTTAGTTAAGTTAGTATGATACTACAGTCTGTGTTTCAGTATAAATGAAGCTTATTGAATTATTGGTACATAATAATAATTTGTATGTGTTACTGTATCTGCTTTTTACTTTATTAGACAGATTCTACAAAAATGAGATTGCCCTAATGATGATAGTGATGATGATTCAGTCCATTTAAACTTGACTCCTGAGTCCCACTCAAGGTAGACACATTTTGTTGACATATATTTTGATAATACAGTACAACCTCTGCAGACCAACACCCTGTGGGAGCTGCAAATATTGACTGTTGTTTAGAGATTGGTGCTCTACCAATGTTAAATTTAAAGTAAATATATCAGTTTAGGGAAATGTTGAAGGTATTGTTATAGAGAGATTGTTGCTTTACAGAGGGCCACTCTTGAGAGGTTTTACTGTATAACTTGATGAAATCCTCGAAACATCTGTATCATACCTTTTTCAAGAGCATCATCAGTTCAAAACAATACTTTGATTTATGTCTTCATCAGCAATACTTTTGTTCAATTGTGATTATCATCTAAATAAATGTGTTGTAACAAATGTATTGTGGAAATCTTGTCAGCTCTCTAATGAAAACAGTAAACAAACCTCTTAGAGTCATGACTCTCAAACTAATCTAGGTGATCAAGGAATCTCCACTAAACTTTAAAGGATATTATTTTCTTTTAACACATATAGCATGTGCATGATTTTCAGTGAAAATATCCTGTCACTCTGGAGTTCTGCTGTTCGTTATATATATCATATTTGTAAGAGAGGTATTTTGAGACACTAGACCTACTATTACTGTGATTTTTGTGATTGAAATATTATTGTACAAAAATTGAAATCTAGAACACCTTTGTTTATAATTTCAGTTTGCGGGGGCATATGCTACATATTACACAGATTTCAGCATGTGACAATTCTGGAAAAACAGATTTTATGAAGAAACAAGATGTGAAATGTTTGGTTTAGATACCTGTTTTTTTCTGGGTACACTGACTTTTTGAAAAAATATTTCTGTAAATGTTCTTAAAATTTAAGATACAAATTCCATTTGGTGTTAGTCAATATAAACCAATGACTTGTGAATGCCCAAAATATGTGTTAAAGACATTATTTATCTCAGATACTTGCAAGGTTGATATCTATTTTTGTGTGATTTCTTTTTATTCTTTTGCTATCATAAACTGTCAATTATAAAAAATCTTCGGACATTTTGCTATGACACATTGAAATTGTATTTGTTCTTCTACTATAATCTTTAGGAAAAATTGTAACTATTTTATATATTGTTTAAAACCACATAGTCTGTGTTGTAAAATGTTCTATATTATATGATATTAATAAAATACTTGCATTCCATATTATTATTGTTGAACATACTATGGTCCATGGACTAAATTACTTGTTTGACATGTTTCGATAAACATCTGTTTCACATTTTTCTCAAAGGCATTTTACAATTAATTTAAATTTTATTGTTTTCATTGTTTAGAATGTTTTCCTTTCAATGTAAGTATTGTTAATACTTACGATAAAGAATGGTCATTTGTAAAGAAAAAATGTAAACGTAGTTGTGATCATGATGTTTTAGTAATAAAAGTTTTTATTTCTGTTATGTTGTGTTAATCTTCATATTTCTCAAATTCAGAAAGGTAAATCTTCTCAAATTCCATGTATTTAATAGCTAATTGTTGAAGTTAGATAATATGTCAATGGATTTTGTGTACCTATGATACCTTTCAAGAAATCAAGATTTGAAATCTGTTATAGACATAAAAAAATTGGCATTTTTAGCTCAAATGTCACAAAGTGACAGAGTGCTTTTGTGATCAGTCTTCCTCTGGTGTCGTGCATAGTCAAACTTTTACCTTGTGAACACACTAGGGGCCACATTTTAACTCAATTTTTGCAAAACTGGGTCAGAAAGTTAATATCAACAAAATCTCGAACAAGTTCGATATTGGGCCATTTGGGGTAAAAAACTAGGTTACCAGGACCAAATGAGGGAAAACCTTGTGAACACTTTGGAAATCATTGTTTAGATTGGATCTTCATGAAACTTTGTCAGAATGTTTATTTCAATAAAATGTACGTCAATTCGATAATTATTCATTTCCGGTTAAAAACAAGGTCACTAGGGCAAATTGCTGAAAACCCTTGTGAACATTCTAGAAGTCATTGTTTTGATTGGATCATAATGAAACCTTATCAGAATGTTTGTCTTTATAATATCTTGAACAATTTCGAACATGGGTTATCTGGGGGTAAAAACTAGGTTGCTGGGTCAAATCTTATGAAATACCATGCTAACACTGTAAATTTCACAGTTGGATTTTTCATAATTCGATTTTCACCAAACTTCGTCAAATTGTTTTTTTAATGATATAATGGTCAAGTACAAATATGGGTCATGTTGGGTCAATAACTAGGTCACCAGGTTAAATCTTAGGAAAACTTTGTTAACACTATAAATGTTACAGTTTTGATTGGACCTTCACCAAATGTTTTTCTCAGTGATATGTGGGTCAAGGTTGAACGTGGGTCATCCAGGGTCAAAAACTAGGTTACTAGGTCAAATCTGAGGTAAAAACTTGTTAAAAGCTCTAAATATCATGGTTTTAATTGGATCTTGGCCAAACCTTGCCAGATTGTTTGTCTTAATGATATTAAGGACAACTTGAAATATGGGTCAGCTAGGGTCAACAACTAGATCATGAGGTCAAATCTTAGGAAACCTTATTAACATTGTAGATGTAAAATTTTGATAGTATGTTCACCAAACCTTGTCATAATGTTCGGCTTAATGATATGTTAGACAAATTCGAACACGGGTCATCTAGGGTCAAAAACTAGGTCACAAGGTCAAATCTTAGGAAAACCTCCATGATGTAGTTCTCATGGTTTTGATTAGATCTTGACCAAACCTTGTCAGAACGTTTGTCTTATTTATATGTAGGACAGATTCTAACATGGGCCATCTTGGGTAAAAAACTAGGTCACAGATTCAAAACAATGTTTTAATGAGTTAACAGTGATTGTCATATGAGCGATATAGGGCCATCTTGACCCTCTTATTTTATTATGCATACTTATTTATATCAATAGAATTAGTACTTGCAATTTCCTGCTTGCTCATCCCCAGTTTTGAACAGGGTTGCTTGCAACCTTGTTCTTGGTCACTACCAATTTTCAACGCTCACAGAATCAAAATCTGTAGCAGAATCTAAAAATAGATTTCATGGTTTCTCCTATCACAACCAAAGAAAAAGTTCTTCACCAAACGCCAAAAAATAGTTCCAAGGAGAAGACGGTAATCGGTCATATCTGGTTCACACTATCCGTATAAACATGTAAATAAATTACTGTTATTTTCAGTGATAAATAACAAACCAATTGACCACGGTCGTGGCTGTGTGTGTGGCACTCTGTTGCTGTTGTCTAACCTCAGGATCAAACCAAATAGTCTAAGGTTTTTGACGATGATACGTATGCATTTCATTGCAGTTCCCCGATAAAGACACTTGTTTTTTAAAAGCTAACTGAGTCGCGTTCGCTTTCCTATTTAACGCACTTATTTCCACAATTGTAGTAAAATATGTCAACATGACCAAAAAAAAAAAATACATTCAACGGGCGAAAGGTATAGAATATTTGGCCGATGTATCAGAATGCCTGATGACTTCGAAAGAGGACAATGCCATAACTAAAATGGTCAGCAAGACGAAATAAACAAGACCGATTTATTTATGGTATCGGCAACAAACAGCCAAGCCTTTCCTTTTTAAAAGGAAACTTTATTAATGATTAATATTACCATGGAGTTAAATAAGCAATATTGAAATACCATGGCGGCCATTTTGAAAAATATGGCGGCCATTTTGAAACATTTAAGTGGCTAACATACTTTTTTCAAAGAGTTGGCCTTGCTGAATATTCATGCCAAATTTGGTGCTTGTATCATAAAGTGAAACATTCTTTAAGTTATCGGCCCAGCTAATATTCAAAATATTAACCCACAAAGATGGCCTGGATTATAATACTTCATCCAGTTACAATCATGCAAGTTTATTTTTGGGTAGATGCGTATGCATTTCAACAAAAATTGAAAAGAACAGCTTTTCGGGCGAAATCTGATACTGGCTCATTTGATAGATTGTGATACAAACATAATTCAATACTCCGGATTAATATTTCTACATAATTCTATAATTCAACTGTCATGGCGGCGAAATAATTATGTACAGCGCGGTTCAGTAATTTCGTTCCATATGCAAAAATCACTCTCGTGACAAAACAAATAACAACATATCGTATGTCTATTCTGACTAAATAGTAGCAGGTAGTTAGGTATAACGCTAAATAAAACTTCCTGATAGTAGTACACGACTCGGGTTAATGGTTGAAGGAACAGTCTTGTCATCAAGCAGATCTTGGATATGGTATCGGCTAAAATGTTGAGGAAGGAAATTACCCTCTAATATCCACATCTTGTAGTATCGGCAAATTTCATATATATACTCTTTACAACTTTTGTATTAATTCATTCTAAATTCAAACCCTTTGGATCTTAATCGCGATACCTCGTTAACCTTTGTTTTATATATTATGTTAGGTTGCTTAATGTCATACAGTTTAATAAGTTTTTATCTATTCACTGAATGTTACACGCCTTCTTAATATATGTTTTATTTTCCTTTAAATCTGATAAGTGCATATCCACAGTTTTACAATAAACATTGGATAAGTGCATATCCACAGTTTTACAATAAACATTGGATAAGTGCATATCCACAGTTTTACAATAAACATTGGATAAGTGCATATCCACAGTTTTACAATAAACATTGGACACAGTTTTACAATAAACATTGGATAAGTGCATATCCACAGTTTTACAATAAACATTGGATAAGTGCAAATGAAATGAAAAGAAAACACTCCAAACACGTGCACACACACGCACACAAAGCAGCTGATATGATTTCAGTGTATTAACATAATTATTTTGATGGAGAATTCTAGTAATAATTTTCTTTAGTCTACATTAAAATTCATTCCACCTGACAATATGTTTGTGAACTGATCATATGTCAAAATATTAAAGTGAGTTAAGTAAAAGACATTTTAAGTAAATCTTATCCTCAAGTTTCAAGTTGACAAACATACTGTTCATTCATTTATCATAACTCTCTTATTATTGATTATGTAGAAGGAATTTAAAGACATATTTGAGAGTGCTATTGCGCATCTTAGTGCGCATCCGTGACAGTAATTTTACTATTAAATATATAGGCAAAATGAAAACGTATTGAGAGATTTTTTAAAAACTTTCCAGAGTAAAAGTACGTTTTTAATAAAAGCTAAAAACAAAAAATTAAACGGCATTCGTAGAAATATTTACAAATTAAACACAATGAATACACGTTGTACTTGGTATTTCTTAATATGCACCCACTAATTTGTAACTTATTGTGTTCTATAATTATTCATGAGAATGATAACAAAGGCTTTACGTAATATTTAGTGTTTCTCTAATATTCCATGTTGACCTTATTTTGCTTTAAGTATGTATTATTCTTTACATTCTGGCATCATCTATTGTATTTTTTTAAGATATTTGAATTCGATCGTTACAGGGCAAAATGACTGCATCGAATCGTAACAATCATCTAAGCAAGGAGTTGTAAGACAATACTTCAAATTGTTTCGAATATCTGTGATATAAAACGTTGTGTGCAAAACTGATATGGAGTTCATCATGAAAGTACTGTTGAACAATATTACACATTAGTTTTATCCTGTTAACGAGATTGGATAATTAATAATTAATTGAACAAAATGGCAGAACTGACAGAAAATATCAAGAGACAAATGAGATACATCCTGCTTGTCTTAAAGGGAGGGAAATACATACTGCAGAAGTATTGTGAAAAGTTGATAGAAGGGACTTCGAAATCGTTACAAGAACTGATAGAAGAAGGTAAAAAACAACTGAAAAAAGAAACACTGCGTAAAATTAGAGGTTTAAATTTTGATATTGCTAAATTTGATGTAAGTCTTCTTTCCTTAGTAATATTATCAACGTTCTCAAATACAATATCCGATTCTGAAATGGATCTTATTTGCAATATACGAGATCGCCGGAACTTGACCACACATTCAGAATCATATAAACTTGATGAAAAATCTTTCTGTCGTGAATGGAGTCGCTTATCCGGATGGTTTATCCAACTCTCCAATACTCTAAGTAAAGACGTGCAAGATAAAATCCAACACATGATAAAAGACTACAAAATCTTGGACATCTCCAAATACGACGTTCATGGTTGTCGATCCGAATTGCTGGAGTTTCTTTCGGAATTTTTGTCCAACAGTGCTAAAGCCGAAGAAAACCACCAGAAGATAACAAGTACCTATATTTGTTCTGATTATTTTATGTATTTAATGAAAACTTGAACAGGACGTACAGCATATATATCATCTTAATTTCCAATGAATTGTACAAGCCGATGTTCTCATGATATCTTTTATATTTCTTTGTTGTCCGGTTTGTTAGTATTCAATCGTAGATTAAATAACAAAATAACAGGAAAATAATCTAAGCAAGAACTATGTACATTCCTTTCCTGTTGCCAAAAAGTATTATTTCAATTTCCTGCCGATTTCTACTAAACTCTTATTGAAGCTTCTTTATTATAATGTCTCCACAATAATGACACAACAAAGTCCCAAGTTACGTATTTCATATCTAAAACATTACATTTATTTTTCAGAACTTATAAGGACATTGGACACAATCAAAGAAAAAGACTACGACAAAGGTAACAGCATTGCACCACAGCATCGTGGGTTTACTTTACCCGAAACATTCTATCCTGCTTTGTGGATTTGTTGACAACATGTATATGATTTTAAATCTATGATATTTTCTCTCACGAATTTTTATATTAACACCAATCCATAATATGGAATGGGAATTTATATTTTATATTAAGTCTGGTTTGTGTTTTTTTCGTTTGATTACTCATAAAATGGATTGATTTGTAAACGAATTCATGAATGATATTCCACATATTTACGACCACTTTTTTATTTCTGTTGTATTGTATTAACTAGATTAAATCATAACATAATTGCACTGATTTTGGTATTTTCAGAAGTAAGATTAACGTTGCATGTCCAAATGTTTGATGACAATTACAGAGCACACATTGAGGAATCAGTTACTTTGGTAATAAATAACCCGTCTGGAAAACCACGTAGTGCAGTCCCTTCCAACGTATTATCAGCAGCACAAGAAATGAAACAGGGCCTTTCGTGCCATGGTAGCAACCAGGTTCACAACGCAACACGGAAATGTATTTCAATTACAATAAATTGTCCTACGCGAGTAGGACTGCTCAAACTGCTCAGATATATTGCCAGTGACACATTTCGTGCTACAATTCAACAAATTGCGATGGGATTGAGTGAACATACCTCAGAAGAAGTTCGGATAACTTCCATTATTGCCGAGGAGAGCTTGAACCAAATCATTGCATATATTGGTATGTTAGAATGCATTTTGTTTTCGGTACTAGCTGGCTGATTGATGAAACAATAAGTTCAAAGGACAAATATGGGGCGGTAACTACAAGTCAAGATCAATACTTTTTTAGTATTTATCGCATTTAGTTTGACATTGACTTTTCATTTTTTTGCTATGTTATTGTCATCGAATACATTTGTATATGAATTAAACGCTTGTTTGTTAAATTAACCGTTTGTTTGTTCATGTGGTTACTTTAAGTAACATTTTCCGCACGTTTATTTGACCTTCGATTTCTGAATCTACGTAAATCATAATTTACTTCAGATGGATCAAAGGATATCGAGGTCACCGAAGAATCAACCGTTTGTAAACTCCATGGTGAGACCATTGAATGTTTCTGTGAAAAACATGACGAATTCTGTTGCAAGATTTGCACAAGCGAAAACCATCGGTATATATATACATATCAAGTTATAATTAATTCTCCAAGTTAAGGAATGATAAATAAATTACCTTACTTGATAAAATATGGACAGTTGATAAAAATGGTAAAAGCCATTGCTACGCCAAAGAATATATTCATTACAATTCATCCAAACAGTAATAATTTTATAGTCGTTCTACTGCACACTCGTTATCATTCTTGCGCAGTCGAACAACTGAAATAAAACAGGATTTTCCATGGTCGAACTGGCGTATTCTGGGAAACCGATTTTACCTCCTGAATGTTTTCACTACATAGGCGTTTATCATAGACTTGTGATTGTTTATATTCCATATATATCTTTATGTTGAATATCGATGGCGAGAGAGAAAGAGAGAGTTGATGGATTTCTGACCAAATGCTTGAGGTTATTTAGATCCGCTATATCATAGTGCTCTAATCTCTTAATTAACTGAATACAACTTTAAGAAGGTATGCTCGGGAAATACTAAGGAAGTTCCATTTATATCCGTAACCTGTCTGAGCTCAGAACAGAAGTGGATATCTGCATACACTTTTATGATCCTATAACAGTTCTTCCTTGACGAATGCAAAAAGTGCTTTTATTGTTTGAGTATCATTCATTTTCATATTGCTACATATTAATCAAAGTAAAATTGTACCAAAATGATTCGGCACTTTTACACCTAATGCATCGAAACTTTTAAAATCACCTTCGAAATCAAGACTGTTATTTGTAACAAATATATTCATCCAAACGATTTGATAACAAAGTGTTGTTTAAGATATGACATCTGTTTTTTATAGATTATGTACATTACACTATCCTGGCGAGATGATGTCAGTTGATGTTGCCCCTGTTAAGAAGAATTTGGACGCAACGAGATCGAATATTCTAGAAAAAAAATCGTTGTTCGAGAAAGAATTAGCTAACATAAAGGCAACCAGAGAACAACAAGAAATGGAAATTTCTGCTCGTAAGATGGAACTTTTAGAAACAGTTAATAATCTTAAAACACAGCAAGAGGAATGTATAAAGTATTATGATAAACTGGAGCAAGAAAAGAGTGGGATAATAGGTAAAGAAATAGCCTCATGCGAAACAGCCTTAAGAGAGATTAAAACTGTACTGATAAGTCTCGAGTTGTCGAAGTCAAAATCTAAGACTATTCAATTTATTGCCTACATGAAATGCAAGGATACGATTCAGAAAAGTAAGTCCATAGTGGAAGCAAAGCAACAAAAATTGAAAGACATCGCAATTCATCCGGATGAACTGAAATTCAAACTGGACACCAAGCAGATTGAAGAGTCACTACAACATTTGCAAAAAGATATTTTGCAGTATAAAGACGTCCAATCTAAATCAATATATTCATCAAGTCTCATTTCCGAAGGATTACTAACAGAAACAAAACCATTAAGGCCCCAACATGCGACACCAAAAGTAGCTAAAGTTCATGTTGCACGCAAACCAGTGTTTACCAAAAAAGAAGATATAAAACAAGTAAATGTAAGTTTGAAAGATGACAAAGGGCCTTCGTCCGTAAGAGGTTGCTGTACGACGACTACGGGTGATATTTTGATCGCTGACAACAGCAACCGCAAACTTAAACGAATAAAGGATCGTGATGTAACAGACTCTGTGGATTTGGATGGACATCCATGGGATGTTTGTATGACAGATACTCACACAGCAGTCGTTGTTGTATACCAAAATAGAATCAAATTTGTAAACACACTAGGAAAGATGACCGTTAGCAAATCTTTGATATTGTCACACAATTGTCGAAGTTTGGCTTTCGATACAGCAAATAATCGACTAATTATACTTGACCAAACACACATTTACCTTTATACAAAGTCGGGAACGATGGAACGAGTTCTGTACTCACAAATGCCTCCATCAATATCACTGCGAGTTATCACCGTGTCACCATCTTGCAAACGATATTGTATAAGTGGTTTCGATGATGATTTGATTGTGATTGACGAAAGCGGTAGAAGCAGAAAAGAAGGTAAAGTGAAACATATAACTGGGGGTGTGTGCTACACCTCAGACTCTAACATCTTTGTTACCCGTAAGGACAGTGTATCACAACTTAACGACCAATTTGAAGTCGAGTTTGATTTCAAACATGGTATCACTAGTCCATTATCAGTTTGCTTTAACGAAAAAGAATCTGAGCTGATCATTGGACAAGATAGTGACACAGTAATTATAATGCCTGTGTGAAAATTTCTGAAATGTACACTGTAAATACATCTGGCACATACTTTGCAAACCGAATAAGATATTTATCAATTGACTCATGTTCCACTAATTATGTCGTTTGATAAGATACCATCAGAGATATAAATGATTTCTTTATGTGTTCTGGTCGGAATTTGATGTATATTGTTATGTAATTGTGGACTTGGATTCGGGGGCCTAAAACACATAAATGGTTATGAGCGACGAGCATTGAACTGAAATATGACTGCGCGTATATCATGTTTTCTTTGTCATTATACTTTGAACATGTATTCTGATAAATATTTCTTTTTTAGATAGATATATATTATTATTTTATTTAAGAAAAGTATAAAACCTACATGGTCACATAATACATGTATATAATAAATTATGGTGTACTTTACAATTTCCCTGACAAGCTACGTTGGGGAATCTGATATTTCTATCATACGTTTTGTAATATCTTTAAAGTAGTACATATAAGTAAAGTCTGAAGTGAAATGTTGGCCTCCATTTACCACTTATCTAACCGTCGCCGCCTTTATTCTAAATAGTATTGCTTATTTATTTATTTTTTGTTTGGGTATGTGCATTTCTAATCTTACAAAGGAAAGAAGTCAGTTTGCTTCAAAGTTAACATCTTACAGAGATTAATGTGCTTGCAACAAAAGTAAATGAATACAAAACAGTACTAACGGTTGAACATGGATTTTGTTAAAATGTATGTCATCATCATTTAACAAATTGATCCACTTTGCTTTAGTATGTAATTGATCTTTTTCAATTTGTATATCAAATAAGATTTTTTATTTTATTTTTATTGAATCTGTCTTTAGTTTTTCTCGAATAGGTTGGAGTATGCTGTTTATTTTAAATAGTATTGAGTTTTTCAAAGGTATGTACATGGAATCTCATAAAAAATATTGTATTTGTTTGAATGAGTGGAATGAGTTGATTCTATAATCATATAAGGCCAAAGTTTTTTTATAGTAGTTTTACGAGATATTTTTTCAGAAATGAGCAGTCGGAGAAGGGAATAAAAATAAGAATAAAATGAAAATTTTCATCTTATTTTTTATTTTTATGTTGTATACTAACACTAAGGTTTGTTTATTACACAGTGTGTTATATTTTCATGGATAATAAAGGTTAGAATCTGCAATTTGGAACATATTTAATAGCATTTTACCACAACTTTTGCAGTCACTGAAATTTACTTCTGCCTCTTACTGATGTTTAAAAGTTACTTTCATTTTGGACTTCAACTACTTCAAATTACTTAGAAAACAAACAGGCCCGATACAGCATATAATTATATACATGTACATACAGTACTTTTAAATTAGAGCATCTTATGCGGTTTAATGCAGTGCTATAGATGATTTTAGGGCCATGAGTATTTCACTCATTAAAATTGAAATGGAGGTGTAAAACTGCAAAATCAAGACAATCAAATAAATATTTTGCACACGAACATACTTTTAGCATGTTTTGTAGACATTGCATACGTAGGAACGTGCAGGACTTCACAGAGTAAGCGTATTTTTTGACCACCGGAAATTTTTTAGAAATGTTTGACCCACGTGGAAGGGTCGATTTTTCTTTTTTTACTACCATTAAATACACAGTTTTTAGTGTGTCCAGTGCCTGTACTGGGACCAATCCTGTGGGTATATTCTTGTCTTTATGTTCATATATTAAAATTGAGAGTATATAATTATCATGCAACAATAAACACAAGAACTGTGTTTAATTCCAATATACCAGTACACACCCAGTGTATCATGGTCCCAGCTAACATACACACAGACACATATGGTTTAACATTATAACAAGAACAACAATTCAAAGCATATTCAACTTGAAGTAAAACATCTTATGCATTACTTTTAGTTACCAACCAATCCAAGAAGTTGAGACGCCCTGATGCAGGCATTTATATACGGGAAAATCGGACTGTACAGCGGGCGTTTCGAACTCCTCACACCGGTAACGACATGCTTTGCTACTATACTGTACTGATCAAGGCGGAGAGTTTGCGGGCGTTTATTTATTATTATCCTAATAAATTTTATTCGGCCATGTTTCGACTTTATCCTTAAACATCGATAAAGTGAAAGTAGCTTATGTCATCCGGTAGATCTAAAACAACAACGCATCTTTTCATTTACCTGTCATTTACACAAAAAGTCATGACGTGTATCTAAGTGGAAACGTATTTGTTACGAATAGATTTTTTATTTGTATTCGTATCCTTCGTATAACTTGTCCCTGGCGTATCTGACCATTTCTGATGCGTATTTTGCGCAGAATCGCCTGCTATCTGGACTACTCTTCAAAATAGTGTACATGCCTATGCTTTGTAGTCTGCTTTAACGTTCATTGCATTACCAATACATTAGATAAAACATTATAGACAGACTGATTGAACAAAACGTGTCGATCCGATAACGCCATGATATCGTAAACTGACACCCTGCACGCACTATTAAAGACAATAAACAATCAAAATAATTAGGGAACCAAATAAGCGCAACATAATTATACTAAGTGAAGAATGATGTCAGAGTATTCCGTTGCTATTGTACGGAGAATTTTTTATTTTGTGGCATGGCTCGGAAGAACAGGTGTAACGATTTCAAGCTCCCCCTTTTTCAGGTTACCCCCCGGTAACTTAAAAACGTTTTCAATGTACCGGCCCCGGTAACATTAAAACGTTTTCAAACTCCCTCCCCCGTTTTAATAATCCCCCCTCACGTTTGTATTTCAGGTTATAATTCATACTAAATGATTAACAGTCAACATGGTTTATTGACATGTAATTCCTGTATTTCTAAACTGAATATACGCAATAATTATATGAAGCTAAGGTTATAGAGAGTACGCGCCTTTATTCAATTAATTAACAAAAATGCAAGACATCACCTGTGCAATTTCACACTAACTTGTGTTCAGAAAACCAACGATTCAAGATTGCATTGGTATTTGAGCAATAACGCTCATAGGATTCCATAATGAAGGAATGGACTTGTCATCATAAAGACCGCGTGTATAGTCTCATATAGCTGTAGTACATGTATGCATTAATGTGTTTGTAGGCTCCTTATTCGTGTGCAAGCTCTCTCTCTTATTATGAATTTATTACTCGGGGGTATTCTGAAAACGTTTTCAAATTGCCCCTGGGGTTATCTGAAAACGTTTTCAAAGCGCCCCTGGGGTAATCTGAAAACGTTTTCAAAGCGCCCCCGGGGTAACCTGAAAACGTTTTCAGATTACCGGGTAGGGCATTTGAAAATGGAGGGGGTAATTTCAAAACGTTTTAATTGTACCCCTCCCGGTAACTTAAAAACGTTTTAAAAATCCCGGGGGTACTCTGAAAACGTTTTAAAGTTACCGGGGGGTAACTTGAAACGGGGAGAGCTTGAAAACGTTACACCGGCGCAAAAAATAAAATATCACTTTCACACTTTTTTCAGAAATTAGGACCGGCGGGTTTGTAAAACGAAAGATAAAAAAACTCTGGCCATAATTGCTCTAAAAGTTTTTAACCCTTATCATACCATGTTTAAATTTACGGAAGAGGGTTTTGAGTTTATTTTGAATTTGGAATTATACAATAAAATCATTTTACATGGTCTGTAATTTTACAATCTGTTTGGTTTAAATTGCTTGCTATCAAATAGTAGTTTTTATCCAAATTTTCACAATTTGATATAAAATAATATTTTCCACTTGCTTTTGTTTTGTCCTTCCCAATTTTGCTGTTCGCCTCATTCCTGACTTCAAGAGCATTCTGAACACCTGCATGTATTGTCCACATTTCAACAAGCTCTTCTTTGTCTATATTTGTTACAAGCCTATTTTTGTTGGTAGAAAATCCTCTTTCTACAGCAAACTGTCCATGGGACAAAATAAGCACAATCTCAACAACATGCTAAAGGTCTTTGTACTTTTGTTTGTTGGCTGGTTTACAGAAGATCACTGAAGAAAGTGTCCAATCTGTTTTCAGTCTGAACAAACTCTTCAAATGTAACCTGTGTTACTTTACTTTAGCAGAAACACACAGTTTTTGCCTTAACAACCAGTATGTAGTTTCTGTTACTTGCTCAAGAGGCAAAGGGCGCAACTTCAGCTTCTTCAAGAACACTGAAGAACTTAGCCACTAACCCAACAATGCTGACTCTATGCTATTTATATCATGAACTCTATATAACTGAGGACCATATATAATGCCGTTTTAAATCAAGTAGTTGTTGATGTTGAACTCATTCAATATTTCAAATTCCCCTGACAGTTCTCATAATTCCCTGACAATACACTGATCTTAATTTTTAAAAAATTCCCGGTCTTTTCCCTGAACTATGGCAACCCTAACTGATGTTTGTTTTGCTCCACCTAAGGACATTTGCCGGCTTTCGCTGGCACACACTCTCCAAATGTCGAAGGTGTTACTTAATATGAGAGGAATTAGTTAACGTAAGCAAAAAATAAACGGCACCTTCTGCAGTCATATTAAGGAAACAACAAAATGTCATTCGTGTAAGGTTTGACTTTGTGTCAATTTTAACACTAAGACAAGATGCGTTTGAAAAACACGATGCCCCCTCCAGGTGACCTTTTGACCTGAAAATGCGAAGGTCATGTAGAGATTGTCATGATGAACCAACATGAAGTTTGATGACTATGTAGAAGATTTGATTTAATAGGCAAGGTACAGAAAAACGAAGGGCCATAAATCTACTAAAAATAATCGAATCACAAAACCCTGACAATATGGGTTGGGGAACTTGGTGACAATAGTTCTGTCAAAAATTTAGTAAAAATTCCTTGAGAAATGTAGGAGGAGTTGTTCAGAGAGGAATACGTCTCTATTATATATGCACAAAAAAACAGAGGGTCATAAATCCGCCGAAAAGTATCCAATCACAAAACCCGGAATATATGTGCTGGGGTTCTTGGTGACAATGAGTCTGTGACAGTTTCGTCAAATTCCTTTGTGAATGTAGGAGGAGTATCAAAGAAAACATTTTGGACACAAAAAAAACAAAGGGCCATATATCTCCAAAAATAATCGAATCACAAAACCCGCGCAATATGTGCTTGGGAACTTGCCGACAATAGTCCTATATAAGTTTTGTCAAAATCCCTTGATAAATATGTAGGAAGTATTTTTCTATGATTATATTACACGTGCTTAAACTAATACACCTTCAGTTGGAATTCAAATTATAGACACAACATTTAAGTACACTATAACTTCCTGTCAGTCCTAGATATCGCATGACAATGGAAATTGCATTTTTTATTGTCATTTGTTTACGTGTAATTTGAGTCTACACGAATAATCTGTTAATCAGAGTGTCGTTAAGAAATCAGGATAAAGAAAATATAGTTGTTCTAACCATAAGGAGTACTTAACTGGGGTGATGAGTTTAAATAAGTACATCTTGTTACAAGTACTAAAATAGATTTTTTCTCCAGCAAATAAATTAATTAAATTGTAAACCAAATCTCATTTATCTTAATTAGTAATTACCGCAATTTATCGTGCACATGGATTGTTTGTAAATTTCGAGAACATCAAAAATATCACAAATGATCTATCGTAAGTAACAAAGTATGGTTTCTATATAACAATTGAAAAGTACCAAAAACAGCAACAACAGTGTCAGCAGTAGCAGCATTTCTTACCACTGATTAAATGTTTCGTTCAGAAAATGTATACATTTTTGTAAATGTCTTAGAATTTCCATTTTACTTGCAAAGTCTAAAGCATCAATTGATAAATCAATATAAGTGCATTACGAGTAAAAGTATCTATTATATGGAACTAATTTTTCAGACGTCATTTTCATATCTGGAAGCGCCACACCCAGTTATATCAATTTGAAAAAGGTCATGCTAGTTTCCATAACTTGTCTCTCGTTGTTCCATAGAAACGAATGATCAATTGATATCAGCTGAGAAATTAACCATTGGAAAACACGTCGATAAGCAAACCTTTTACTTCGAGGCCATGTATACAACTTTCTTATACACTTCTTACCGTAAGTTACGATAATAGATGTAAGCATAACTAAATAAATTCTTACAAAACATTATAAGGTCTTTATTTTATGGTAGTATCCCCCATCAAGCTAAACGCTATTTGTAGCACTTTTGTTTTACTTTTATAGTTTATAAACATTTCGCTGTGCATTCGTAATTAATTATTGTACGCCCAAACAACAGTACAGGATCAAGATCGTACAAGTGACGTTTTATTAGTCTTGAATCATAAGACACAGAATTTCACTTCATACCTGCGATTGTTTATATTCCATACACAAAGGTGTTGTTCATTATATCTATTATGATTTGTGAGGGCAATTCTAAAAGTTTTAACAATGGTGTTCTTCCGTAGCTGTTTGACTACAATTATTTGCGAAAAGAATCACATGTATATTCACAATAAGGCACGCACAGATGTATTGTAAGTCTTGGAGCCAAGGCCATTGGAATAAGAGCATACACGTGAGCATGTTGTTTTTTAACAGACACTCGCAAAGTATGAACGATGTAAGCTGCAGACGTCTTATTAAATACTGAAGTATTAAAATGACCCTGTATACATATTGGTAAAGCATTTCATAGAAGCTCCCAAAATAACAGTTAGACTAGAGAATATATTTTACCGTATGGCAGATAATTGTCAAAGATTCTAGGTACATGTTCAACATCTCTCCGTCAATGTAAGGAGTTCATGAATTAATTTCTTACTAGATATTTGCCAAACACTCTTTAACAACCGTAACCTGTCTGAGCTTAGAACAGAAGATGGTACCTGGGTTTACTTATATATAATCCAGATAGAGGCTGCAAATATGAGCGCAGAACAGTAATTGCCTGACGAATATGTAAACGGTTTTATAACAGCAATTCATCACTGTGTAAGTGGCATTGAAGAATTTCCATTCAATGTCGTACATACTACTGACTCATCCTGTATAGGTCTGCGTTGTACAAGACAAGTTAAATAGTAAAATTAAGGGAAAGTAATACACGCTGACTCGGCCAAGTGACAGTCATGCATACGGATAGCAAATGTGACCATGTTTACGTTTGATTTACTAAAGGAATTTGTTGGATGGGTTTTGGACCATTGTGCAAACTGCCAATAGTCTGTGTTGTTGTTTCTTCTGAACGATGATTAACTTGTCTCAATGTTGGTCTTGCCTCATTTATCGTTTTATGCCAAAGAGATTAGTTGCCAGATATTTTCTTCGAAATGTGAAAACAAAATCATATTTAATTTATTATGGTAATAAAATATAAAGGTGTGACAAGCATTTATCATGTTTTCTTGTTTCGGTCAAGCAACGTTTTGATCTACTGAGTTGTATTATAACGAATAAGGTCACCGTATCGGATACACAAAAAACAACAACAACACATTCTTGTCAACCGATATGCATAATAAATATAATACAGACAACAGTAAAGGATAAACTGGTATGTTCCTGGTCCCTTACCGGAACATTGTTGGAAGTACATGTACAACCAAAATACATCAAAATCATAAATCACTACTTATTCGAAATCCACTGAAGTGAGTATGAAACGAGTTTCCATTTAATGTACATGTCCCCTGACTGTTCCCAATTTTAACAAACACAGAATCCCCGACATTCAGGGTAATAATAGCGGTCGTCGATCTAATTAGGTAAAACTCAGTGTTACCGTCCAAGAATATGTAGGCAATCTTCTTGTCATTGTGCATCATATATAAATGAAGCTGAAATTAAAGGATATTAGAATGATTATTACTGTTTCATGTTAAATAGTCTACATCCTACTTTAACCTTCGAACCTCGGATTTGCAAGTCCATTTGTTAAAGCTATACTATCTCATGATATCTACTGCTACATGGAAAAATTTGCAGATGATTAATAAAGACTAGAATGGAATCAGGAAAACGGTTAAGATTAACTGCTTGTCGCATCTAACTGAAATACTGTCGAACGCCGGTGTTGAATTAAAAAAATCACAGGAAGAAATATTAATCTATTTATGTTATTGGACCTGCGTATTTATAACAAGTTGTTGTCTACAGGCTAGAATTACATAAATTCAATCTGTTTATTATAGGACTAAACTTTCATTTATGCTCGTTTATCGATGAGTAAACTCCCTCAGACCACATAAGACATTGAATAAAGCCCGAAGTGCTTTATGTGAAATGAGGATGACGCTTAGCAAAAGACAGAATGACCTTAAAAACATCTTACATAGCTCCCACGTGGTTTGGTTGCTGATGTGGCCACTAGATTGAAATTGTAGATACCCGGTGTATCAGCTATGAATATTCCAGACAGGGATTTATAGCTGTTGCCAATATTTGTCAGCACATCATGAAATACAACAACTGTGTTTTTCGGTGGATTCACCAAGTTAGAAGATAGCTGAGCCATGAATGCTGTAGGTTTTTCAACTGCAACAGGTGTACATAACTGACATATAATAATATAATATGTATAAATGGTTTTCATCATCTATGAAAAGAAGATATATACACAGAACTAGTAGTATACATCTTTATGATTAATATGGTTGACTTTCCATTTCTGAATTACGGTGTTCCTCATTTTTTGTATAATGGCTTTACATTTCTCATTTATCTACGATACATTATAACGTTATTAAAGTATGCTCAGTAAGAATAAGTATTGTTTCATTAAGAATGAAATCAATATGTTCAATTAATTCTTTAACCTGACGGCAAACTCAAGCAAATCAATGAGTTGAGAAATATAAAACCATTAGATAAAAACTAGGAACACATTTGATTTGCTTAAGTTTGGGTCAAATTGAAGAATTTATTGAACATAAGCATATTCTTAAAGGCCCATTAGCTTTTTGCTATAAAAATATATGCAAAAAAAACAAAAACAATTGCTGATATTATCTCAAGATAATTATTACCGACGAAACATGCCCCTTTTCTTCTAAAAACACTCATTTCGCTGTGAATTTTGTTTTTGTAAACTTGAAATATATAGAGCGCGTGACGTCACCTTAATGCCGTGTGCATAATATGTTCTATAATTAGAATTTTTTCAATGATATTTAAAAAAAAATACGATAGTGGTTTTGGATACATTTTTTCTTGCCATAAAGGGAGGAAAACACACCGGATTCCTGTGTTATAAAACAAACAGAAACTATTACGACCGATAAATTTATATGATTATGGTACTTTAATACAATTAATGCCAGTTAAGATTGTACTGTTGACTGTAACAAAAATAGAGGAGAGATCATTACTTGGTTTGTTTATATGTAAACTCATTCAGAACTCTTCGGAGTTTGTCTAAAGAAAATACCTCGGACATAATAAGCAGGCCACCATTTTTTTCTTGTTCTTACTACGTCTTGCTACTTTCCATTATGGCTGACTCTGGGTATCCAACGATGGGGACGACCTGTTTCTCTTTCAATGGGAATTTGATGCCCATTTTGTCAATCGCGATATGATATGATAAACACGTCTGCCATTTTGAGAATGTTTTTTGAAAGCGAGTGCTTAGTCTGGAAAAGTAGTGACTGGAATCCATATAACCAAAAGCGGTAACCTTACATTTATGTACGAGGCATATTTTTCATTGATGGAAATCCCCAAGTAGTTACGATTAATGTAAACCGGTGCATCAGAAGAATATTTTCTTTTTTGTCATTTTAAATACTTTTCTGTAATTAAACAGCTAAATGATTTTATATTTGAATATCAAAACAAAAATTAGATACAATTGGTAAAAATCTTGATAAAAAAGGTTTTGCTGACAGATATATTCGATACCAGTTAAGGTTGATTACTGATTGTGAGATTTGGGAGAATGGGTACGTGGACTTGTTTTGTTTAGATATGGGGGTAATTGCTCTGATTCACACTTTATGTTTCGGCTTCAACAAAGTAAATAGGTTAGTGGGTTCTTGGAAAAGTAGTATTTTGAGGAAGATAATTTTTAGCTCACATGTCACAAAGTGACAAAGTGAGCTATTAGGATCACTCTCCGTCCGGCGTCCGGCGTCGTGCGTCGTGCGTCGTCAAACTTTTTGTTGTGACCACACTAGGGGCCACATTTTTGGCTCAATTTTAGCAAAACTGGGTCAGAACGTTAATATCAACAAAATCTCGGACGAGTTCGATATTGGGCCATTTGGGGTCAAAAACTAGGTCACCAGGGCCAAATAAGGGAAAACCTTGTGAACACTCTAGAAATCACTGTTTTGAATTTATCTTCATGAAACTTTGTCAGAATGTTTATTTTAATAATATGTAGGTCAAGTTTGAAAATGGGTAATTTCTGTAGTAAAATTAGGTCACTAGGGCAAATTGCTGGAAAACCTTGTGAACACTCTAGAAGTCACTGATTGGATGATCATGAAACCTTGTCAGAATGTTTGTCTTCATATATCTTGGACGAGTTCGAACATGGGTCATCTGGGGTCAAAAACTAGGTCGCTAGGTCAAATCTTACGAAAAACCATGTTAACACTGTAGATTTCACAGTTATTATTGGATCTTCACCAAACTTTGTCAAAACGTTTGTTTTAATGATATAACGGTCGAGTATAAATATGGGTCATCTGGGTCAATAACTAGGTCACCAGGTCAAATCTTAGGAAAACTTTGTTAACACTGTAGATGTCACAGTTTTAATTGGATCTTCACCAAACCTTGTCAAAATGTTTGCCTCAATGATATGTGGGTCAAGGATGAACATGGGTCAGCCGGGTTCAAAAAGTGGGTCGCAAGGTCAAATCTTAGGTAAAAATCTTGTAAAAGCTCTAAATGTCATGGTTTTGATTGGATCTTGGCCAAACCTTGTCAGATTGTTTGCCTTAATGATATTAAGGACAAGTTCAAATATGGGTCACCTAGGGTCAAAAACCAGGTCACAAGGTCAAATCTTAGGAAAACCTTATTAACACTGTAGATGTCAAATTTTGATCGTATCTTCACCAAACCTAGTCAGGCTGTTTGTCTTAATGATATGTAAGACAAATTCGAACATAGGTCGTCTGGGGTCAAAAACTAGGTCACCGGTTCAAAACAATGTTTTAATGAATGAACAGTGATTGTCATGTGAGCGATATAGGGCCATCTTGGCCCTCTTGTTAGTGTTATTTTTGTTACAGGAATAATTTTCTTATATTTATCATGTACAAATATTTAGATTATAGTTATATAACTAATTCATTAAATGAATACTTATTCGTGTATGGTACATATATGCTATATCATACCTTTTCCATTGTCTCCCATATCTGCAGTAATTTGTTCCAGTCCATTAATTCTATCCCGCATATCTTTAATCTCACGTTCTATTCGCGCAAGAGTCTCCACAATTTTAAAATCATAATCGAATTTAGACAAACATTGTCCAGGTTCTATTCCATCTATCTCACGAGTTAACAAGGCAGGTAAAAGACAAACAGTTGCAAAGCATCTTAACAGTAACATACTGACAACATATACACACGAACCACAAACAACATAAACACGATCTTTAAAAAGTTTGCAATGCCTTTTCCCACAAGTACATTAATTTAATTGTAAACTAAATCTGTATTATCTTAATTGACAGTAACCACAAGCTAGCGTAAACAAGGGTTATCCGCAAAGTTCGGTTATGTAAACAAGGGTCGTTCGTTAAGTTCGGTAACGTGACTTATACTACGAGCGATCTATTGTCTGAAATATCATAATTATGAGACTACATAAAACAAATAAATAATCAGATTTTTACAATTCCATTACAGTTTTTTTTAATAAATAATGAAATACAGCAACAGTAACAGCAATAGTAACAGCAGCAACAACAATTTGTGACACCACTGTCCGAGTCTTCATCGTTAATAAATTTATTAATGAATCATTGAAGTATCATTAACTTCTGATCGCACAAAAATACATCACATTCAACTGAACTGTGTTTCTTCAAACGACATTTTGCATATGACATATATCCTTGTTTTAGAAACAACAAATCCTATTTTATCCAGTTAAAACACCTCATGCAAGTTCCGAAAAGTTGTTTCTGAATGCCATATAGAACTCAAATGATTAAATGAAGTTTAGGACTTTTTAACTCTATTATGCTAACGAGTGACATAGATGACTTGGAAATCAATACAAAAACGTAAACGGTAACTTTTCAAGTGATAAAAATACGTGCTTTCAATATAATGATCGTGTATGTTAGATTCGCCGGTAAAAAATTTAATATACAGCCATGCATACAAATGTTATGTACATCCCTTACTAACTACTGTGGCTTTCCATAACTAACGATAAAATGTGACAGCATCAGGTCGCGTGATATTGCCCATGATAGGGTGGAGGATATTGTAAGGTATCAACTAACGTCGATTTAACATGTTTGTACACTTCTTATTTAAGTTGTTATTAACCGCAACAACATATATCAAACCTAGAATTAAGATCGCACTCTTGTTTTATTTACATGCAAACACATATTGTAAGGTATCATGAATTCATGGTGATGACCTCGACCCCATGTCACATATGACGAGGTCAACAAATAGAGATTACCAGAAATAAATTACAAAGATTGCTAAATGTTTAAAGTCATTGTCAGGGCTTAGAATGGCAAATACTCGTTCATGGCAGACAACTGGTGACCTAGTTTGATAATTAACCCTTTGGGAATAACTAAACATACACAGCCACTGTGGTACTTTGTCACATTTGATATGGTCAAGTCACTGGTTTCATTGAATGATTTCAATAATTTAACTACACCTTCATAAATTATATGATTTTAAGGCACCGCAGCTAGCTGTTACTCCAAGATTCATCCAGTTATTTAAGAACAAATACACCTCATTAAAATGGATATTGTCAAATGTGTACAAGAAATGACCTGGAAGACTAGGTTCAATTTATATCCAAATGTCCCTTCTATGCTAATTTACGCAACCAATACAATATCAAACCATATTTTTATAATGACCCATCTATGTTTATTTTTTTTAGAATTATTGAATTCTCAGAATGAACTATTATCATTAGTTAAATTATCTTTATTCATAAAAGAAGCCATATTTGACTTTACTTAAATAATAACCATGGTGGGCTAGTTTTTTAAAGATCATAATCAGCATGTTTTATGTAAATTTATAATCTTGAAAAGCATGTTTACACTTGCGATACACAGTGTCAACTTAGCGACATTTTCCTCATCAAGTGTATTACCTTCCATTGTATTTCAGTACATTTTATTTACAAGTAATTAGGCTACATACGCATGGACATTCACTGTATGATGCATCATATTATCGTATATTAACATAATCGTGTAATAGTGAAATCATGTGACAAACCCGATTTTTTGGCGAGATAATTTATGAAGCTCAAATTGATACACGTACATACAACATGGACAAGTAGTAACATGCCAAAATGTACAAACTATCATAAAGAAAAGAAACAGATGTAACTACACAAGGCAATTTAATGGATTGTTTTCTCAAATTAAAAACTTAATATGTGAATACATCTAAATTTCTGATTAAATGTATGTAAGGACATCAAAATGTTGATATCTTGTCCGGTACCTCATCAAGAATACATAAAATTATCAGTCACTGCTGATTCGAAAACCACTGAAGTGTGTATGAAACCAATCTCCATTTAATGTACTTTTTCCACGTACGTCACCAATTTTAACAAACACAGAGTCCCCGGCGTTCAGTGCTACAACTGCGGTAGTTGATCTAATTAGGTAAAACTCGGCATTGTCGTCCAAGAAGACATAGGAAATCTTCTTATCATTGTGCATCATAAAGAGGTGAAGCTAAAATTCAAATGGGAAACAGAATAATACACTACGATCCCCGTACATTTAAGAAGTTAAGAAGATTGTACCACATTCGGCAGTTAGTTTATATATTTTTTCAACTTAGTAATAATTAAGATAATTATGTCAGTCATTTTGGAAGAATATTCCTATCGTAAATAAGAGGACCACATTGGCCCTTTATCGCTCACCTGAGAACAAAGGCCAATAATCAATGACCAGGTAGTATAGTTTCCATCTCGTAAAACTCATTTTACGTAGATTTTGAGATCAAAACCAACAATGAAGGTATAATACTGTTAAACAAGCTAAAACGTAGCAAATTTTCAAAGTCAAGGGCCCGTAACTTTTGAAGTTCTTGTCCGATTCCGCCCTTAATCAAACTTGTTCGAGATCTTTTGGTTATACTCATTTACTGAAAATATTATTAGAATTGGTGTATAAATGAAGGCGCTAGTGTGTAAACAAGCTAAAATACAGCAAATTTTCAAAATCAATGGCCCATAACTCTTGAAGTTTGGGTCCAATTCCGTTCATAATCGAACTTGTCCATGATCTTTTGGTTATAAACATTTACTTAAAATATTATTAGGATCGGTGAATAAATGTAGGTGCTAGAGTGTAAACAAGCTAAAATATAGCAAATTTTCAAAGTCAAGGGCCCATAACTCTTGAAGTTCTTGTCCGATATTGCCCATAATCGAACTTGTCTAAGATCTTTTGGTTATACACATTTACTGAAAATATTATCAGGATTGGCGAATAAATGAAGGCGCTAGAGTGTAAACAAGCTAAATATAGCAAATTTTGTAATTCAAGGACCCATAACTCTAGAAGTTATTATCAGATTTTGCCAATAATCGAACTTAGCCGAGACATTGTGGCCATATACATTGTGAGCAAGTTTAATCAAGATTCGTGAAGAGCTGCGGTTGCCAGAATGTAAACAAACTAATTGTGGACGGACGACGGACATTCACCGATCCTAAAAGCTCACCTAATGAATCAGGTGAGCTAAAAATCACATTTTCACTCGTATTAATTGAAAGCAAAAATTTAGTTTATTAAATTCCTACCCAGGCTCCTCGTGCCTTCTTTTGAGATGTGGCCACTAGATTGAAACTGTAGATCCCCGGTGTCTCAGCAATGAATATTCCAGACTGTGATTTATAATGGCTGCCAATATTTGTCAGCACATTATCAAATACAACAACTGTGTCTTTCGATGGATTCACCAAGTTAGTAGACAGTTCAGCCATAAAAGCTGCAGGTTTTTTATCTGTAAAAATACTTCTTCCGATATATTATCCATATCTGCACGTAATTACTCTCGTTTAAATTAAATTATAATTTTCAATATTATGTCGTAATCTGTGGTTAAAGCATTTCGGAGGTAATATCTGTTTCTTTACTGTAACAAAATCATTACAGATACATTGCGTACATATTTTGGAATCACAAACTATAAGCATCAATGCTTGCTATATTTGTGATAATCCGTGTATGCAGTCATACCATACTTCAATAGCCAGCGATTTAACCATAATAGTAGAAATCAAAATTTCAATATTGTTTTTAGTAATTTTAAAGACAATCAGCATTTGATGAAACCAGTTATATAATATTATATCAATTTAAAAAACGCAATTTTACCCTTTCCCTTGTCACGCACATCTTCATTGATTTGCTCCAGTTCCTTTATTTCATTTCGCATATCTTTAATCTCACCCTCTAATCTTGCAAGCGTCTTAACAATTTTAAAATCATAATCGAATTTAGACAAACATTGTCCAGGTTCTATTCCATCTATATCATGAGTTAACAAGGCAGGTAAAAGCCAACAAATTGCAAACCATCTTAACAGTAACATACTGACAGCGTTTAAACAAACACCACTAACCAAATAAACAAGTTCTTTTTTAAATATTGTAATCAAGTCAGTGGTTAACATATATAATCATAAGTAACCAAAAATGTGAATTGTGCTGTGAGGGCTGCCCACAAAGTTAGAACACAGGACTAGTATCAAAAACACCCATCGGAGTATAATAAGCTGTAAAAATCCTGGAATAATCAATATTTCTTCAAAGAACACACATATTTGATAAATAAAACAAAATTGCCATACTTGCTTAAGATACGGAGTATTTTGGATACTTCTCAGCGTTGTCAATTTACCTAAAAGAGCGTTTGAAGCAACCGATAGACATACTTCCATTTTATTTTCAGATTTCAAAAGATTGTAACGTATTTAATGTGAATAGCAATAAAAAGAATGTCTGTATATTTCTATCAACACTATGCATGTACTAACTCTTCCCAGTTTTACACATGTTTTATTATATTCATTGTAAGCTCCGAGCTCATATCATTTCACATTTTTGCTTTCAAAAGGGGTAGGTTCACATAGGGCCAAAATGGCTCTGTGTCAATTTCTGTCCAAAATCTCCTCATACGTTATCATTCATCGTACTTGAAGAAAACATGATTTTTAAAGCATCAATTATGAAAGCGTTGCCATGGCGACAGAAAGACGTTTTTGGCCCTAAGTGAACCTATCCCTTTGTAAGTTAATTGTGATCGGACAATAATGATATTATTGATTCACTAGTCTGACAACATAGTTTACCTGAGCATGTATTTCAACAATGATCAGCATATCTTTTCGACCAAAATGCTTTAAAAATGGAATTGAGATTTGAGCTCTGATACTATACTACTCAAAATTGGATAAGGATCACTTTTTGTTCTGTATGGCATTATCGTCGATTTTGGATTAAATACATAAGATATGAATTATGGTTATTTTCAAATATACCTTTATATCATGAGTGCAACATGTAATCCATACATTAAATCATTCCAGCGTAACGAGCGTCGAAATGAGGACAGGGTCAAAATTAGACATTTTATGGGTATGTTTGGGGAATAGAAACTTTGAAGAAAATTAGCAAAAGTGCTAACTTTTGTGTTTAGTATCGAGACTGATGTCCTCGTCAATCAAAAACAGCCTGACATCGACTCTTCATGCTTCTAATGAGGTGTCGAATCTTAAATTGTGGGATTCGAGCCCATTCTTCCTGCAGTCCCTCTCTGACCTATCTGGTGGTTGTTGGCTGGACAGGACGCCCAGATATCGCTCTCTACAGCAAATCCTAGACGTGTTCGACGGGATTTAGGTCGGGAGAATGGTTTCCCTTTCAAGGTACTGATTTGTGTCAGTGGCCCGATGAGCACTGCACGTCCCACTGTCTCACCAAGGCCCACAAAAAAGCCAAGACTGTTACATATCTTACTATGGTCCAAGAAGAAGACACGGCATCATGGCTAGAGGAGAACGAACAGCTCTTCAACAAAAATCTCCAAAACGAAAGAGGCTCTGTGGGAGTCCAAGGCAGCTGGCATGACATAGGCAAGTAAGTACAGGTCTTGTGTGCCCGTGAAGGTCATGTGGAGTTGTAGGAGACCTTACTGCGATGCAATGGCGACTTTACGGCGACCACATTGCGCTTTCATCAGAACGCCGGGCGGCAGCGTTTGTTTTGTGCATTTCCAAAGTGCGTGCCGTCGCTCGGTGTTTTATATGCGGTCCCACGGCGTCAACAGGCGATTCCACTGCATCATTGTAGCGAAGTTAACGATGGTACTGCGTACACTATGTCATTCATTTTACTTGGACGCCGTGGGTTTGCCGTGATAACGCGGTCCTAGTGTGACAGGGGTTTAAGCGCGTGATCTTTACACTATTATTTGCTTGTAAAGTATGATGTACATGTAACAGCCATTATATCGTGTAACTACTCGTTAATTCACTTAAGTGTTCTCCAACTTCACTGCGATTTCCTGATGCTAAGTACAATAAGTTACTCGACCCACATTACAAATCTAACATTATAAGATAAATACATCAATGCGGACAATTTAATTTAGAAACGTAAAGAAAATAACATTTGGAGTATGGGAGTTCCAATGTCCAATTGCTTTGTAAATAACGTTCACATTGTTTAGGGATACATATTCAACTCAAAGAAGCAACGTTGTAGGATATCTAGCTAAACTCATTTTTAAATGTTCAATAAGTAGCCCTTAATTTCTTATTTCTATAAGGTTTAAATACAAATAAAGATTTTTTTCTATCAACCGAATGACAATTTTGATTAGATTAAGATTGACTCAGAATCAAAAAAGTGATCATCAACTTGGGAAGAAACGTTATCAATGTTTTATCTAAAGCGTAACAATCTTTTATGTTAGTGAATTGTGAAGAAAACATAGAATATTAATTGTGTGTGGCTTTCTATACATAATGATGGCGGAATACCAAGCTAGATGCGTACATTTCATCAATATTGAAAGCTCCATCAATGTAAAGTTTATATCTAACTCAGAAGTTTGAGACAAAAAGATACTGGCGCACATGACCAGTCATTTATCGAAAAGAAAATATGAATTTATGTTAGATTTTGGGTTTCTATATACATGACAATTCATTCACATGTTTAAGCTTAAATGTTTGTTTATTGTCATTTATTTATTGTCATTTGTCACTTTGTCAGGTGCATAAGTACATTTATTGTACGTTTGTTTTCAAATCTGACATTCAAATCATGTATACATGGAACTATGCACCATTAAGTTAGTCTTGTATTTCGTTGCGACAGGGTAAAATGTGTAATAAAACATCTTATTTCTTTGAATAAATTATTAGTCATTTGTCCGATATTGTATGTAATGCATAATCCCGTAGTGTGTAACATATAGTAGCAGTGCACATGTTACTACATTTGTAAATTTTCTAGTAACACTGTCTCTCCAGGATCCGGGATAGAATTGTCTCACTCGTTATATGTATAAACGATATGTTCAGTATTATTGTATTACATTCTATCGCACCATGTGTCACTTTCCTATTCATTGTGAAATATGTATCATTGTTGCTTTGTAAAAAGTCCTTGGACAAAGTATGCAAATTAATATTTGTATATATATGCCATGTGAAGTACGTGCGAAAGAACGATACATACATAGCTAATAAAGTAAGTAAGATATAACTTTTTGATCACCCTCGTATATAACGCATGTGTTGTTCTCGGTCCTTGGTAGCATTCATCGCTATATTAAGTGCACTATTCAAGTTGTCTGAACGCATTAGAGTGTGGTAATCATTCATAGACACATTGTGTACATTCACTCGAGACAGATATCTTAAACAGTTTTTTAACACAATATATTTATAAACTGGAAATGCAGTCGTTCTTAAACGCATGTATAATTTAATATATTACAAAATTGTTAAGTTAGCCTTATGGCGTCTGTCCAATTTAATGTTGTTACACAATTCCCATCACTATAAGTACTTCTGCAATTGACATAATGAAATATTCTTTTTTGACTCAAAACATTAAGCACGCCGCTACATTTAAAACATTAAGGACGCCGCTACATTTAAAACATTAAGCACGCCGCTACCTTTAAAACATTAAGCACGCCGCTACATTTAAAACATTAAACACGCCGCTACATTTAAAACATTAAGCACGCCGCTACATTTAAAACATTAAAGCAGGCCGCTACATTTAAAACATTAAAGCAGGCCGCTACATTTAAAACATTTAGCACGCCGCTACATTTAAAACATTAAGCACGACGCTACATTTAAAACATTAAAGCACGCCGTTACATTAAAAACATTAAGCACGCCGCTACATTTAAAACATTAAAGCACGCCGCTACATTTAAAACATTAAAGCGCTACATTTAAAACATTAAACACGCCGCTACATTTAAAACATTAAGCACGCCGCTACATTTAAAACATTAAAGCAGGCCGCTACATTTAAAACATTAAAGCAGGCCGCTACATTTAAAACATTTAGCACGCCGCTACATTTAAAACATTAAGCACGACGCTACATTTAAAACATTAAAGCACGCCGTTACATTAAAAACATTAAGCACGCCGCTACATTTAGAACATTAAAGCACGCCGCTACATTTAAAACATTAAAGCACGCCGCTACATTTAAAACATTAAACACGCCGCTACATTTAAAACATTAAAGCACGCCGCTACATTTAAAACATTAAAGCACGCCGCTACATTTAAAACATTAAACACGCCGCTACATTTAAAACATTAAGCACGCCGCTACATTTAAAACATTAAGCACGACGCTACATTTAAAACATTAAAGCACGCCGTTACATTTAAAACATTAAGCACGCCGCTACATTTAAAACATTAAAGCACGCCGCTACATTTAAAACATTAAGCACGCCGCTACATTTAAAACATTAAAGCACGCCGCTACATTTAAAACATTAAACACGCCGCTACATTTAAAACATTAAGCACGCCGCTACATTTAAAACATTAAACACGCCGCTACATTTAAAACATTAAAGCAGGCCGCTACATTTAAAACATTTAGCACGCCGCTACATTTAAAACATTAAGCACGACGCTACATTTAAAACATTAAAGCACGCCGTTACATTTAAAACATTAAGCACGCCGCTACATTTAAAACATTAAAGCACGCCGCTACATTTAAAACATTAAGCACGCCGCTACATTTAAAACATTAAAGCACGACGCTACATTTAAAACATTAAAGCACGCCGCTACATTTAAAACATTAAAGCACGCCGCTACATTTAAAACATTAAGCACGCCGCTACATTTAAAACATTAAGCACGCCGCTACATTTAAAACATTAAGCACACCGCTACATTTAAAACATTAAAGCACGCCGCTACATTTAAAACATTAAAGCACGCCGCTACATTTAAAACATTAAACACGCCGCTACATTTAAGCATAACGACCACTGAGTCTCTGTAGAAGTTCGGATAAAAAGATTAAGTCGTGGCTATAATCTTCATGTGCTAACCACTAATACCCGAACCCATTTTGTACCAATTCAACATCAGACACCCAATTAAATATAGACACCCAATTAAATATATCCTAAGTTTTGACAATATTCCATGTCAGAATTTGACATTCTATGTCCCGACATTTTCATCAAACGAAGTCGATACAGTCAAACATGTAAACAGGGGTCATCCTTGAGAAAGACGAAATCGAGCCTTAATTTACAGGTTACCCTTATTAGGTCATTTTGTTCTAAGTAATCAATAACATATTTTTAAGAACGGCTTTTATTCACAGAATGGCCTTTATTTAGAGATGGTGACTAACACAAGTTTGGTTGCACTTTAAAATTCGTTTAGCTGTATATGCGTACAATAAATCCCATCTTTAATCTTCTAACACAGTACACTATATATGTAGTTGTATGAAACTTTCTTAGTATTTAGGGGACGTTTACAAGCATATTCGTGTCCATTTTGCCATAAATCTAAACCATATAGCGATATAGATACAACCTTAGCTTTAAACAAATTGAATAAAGTATCCTTACATACTACTATCTATTGTTGTGCGTTATATATGTTTACAAATGAATGAACTCAATAAAATACACGCATAAATTATACATGTTGTAGCACGTTAGATAAAAGCCACAGTTCACCAGTGCATACAGGTTTCTAGCGTTCGAAAGCGTGCAGCATTTATCAGAATAATTATGTGATTTCATTAAATGATACGAGATTTACATGTTTACATAAAATAATTCTGATTATGATATGTTAGAACAAAAAAAAAAAGAATTTCGATTGTAGATGACATTAATTAAAACAATTAGACTCGATTTTTACTAGACCATGAATAAGAACACGCATTATCTGTTGTACTATAAGAATTCAAAACGTATCAAGCACTGCTGATTCGAAATCCACTAAAATGAGTGTGAAACTTCCCTCCATTTAATATGCCTGCACCACGTATGTCCCCAATCTTGACGAATACTGAGTCACCAGTGTTCAAAGCCACAACCGCATTTGATGATCTAATAAGTGAAAATTTGGTGTTACTGTCCAGAAACACGAAGGCAATCATCTTTTCATTGTGCATCAGGTATAAGTGAAGCTGTAAGGAGATATAAGGTAACATGATTTTACATGTTTTTTTTGTATGTGTAAAAAGTAACAGTACAAGTCAATATGCATGAATTCACGTCCGTGAATATGCAAGAAGGCCAAGATGGCCCTATATCGCTCACATGAAAATCATTATTAACTCATCAAACATTGTTTTGAACCTTTGACCTAGTTTTTGACCCCAGATGACCCATGTTAGTACTTGTCCTACATATAAATAAGACAAATATTCTGACAAGGTTTGGTGAAGATCCAATTAAAACCATGACATCTACAGCATAGACAAGGTTTTCTTAATAACTAACCTCGTGACCTAGTGTTTGACCCAAGATGACCCATGTTCGAAATTGTCTTACATTGCAGTAAGACAAACTTTCTGACAAGGTTTGGTGAAGATCCAATCAAAATTTTACATCTTCAGTGTAAATAAGGCTTGCCTAAGATTTGACCTCGTGACTAGTGATGTACCAATGATCGGAAAACATTGATAAGCTACTGGCAGAAGCTTGTCGATGATCAATATCATATCTACATAATCGTTCATCGGATATGAACATGTTGGACTAGCACCCGGGTTCGCATCGCATCAAAGGGATGTCACTACATCTTTCTATCATAAGGTGAAGCTTGCAAGCATACCAGACTCCCGGTGCTGATTTCCAAGAGCTAGTTGGCCCTTTCGTTTAAGATTTAAATGCTCAGTTATTATGACTTTTTTAAATAAATTTATATACACGAATAAAACACATTTTATCTTTTGATTTGTTCATCAAAATGAAAATTGAATAATGTACATCACTTGTTGAATTTCGAATCGATTATAATCGGAAAGTCGGATCGGAAGCGTCAACCGATTCAACTGATGATCGATTATGATTTCCAACCGATGTCCCATCATAATTAATATTATAAAGACAAACAATCTGACAAGATTTGGTGAAGATCTAATTAAAACCGTGAGATCTAGAGCTTTAACAAGGCTTTTACCTAATATTAGACCTGGTGACCTAGTTTTTTACCCCATCTGACACATTTTCGAACTTGACCCACATATCATTCAGGCAAAAATTCTGACAAGGTTTAGTGAAGATCCAATCAATACTGTGACATTTACAGTGTTAACAAACTTTTCCTAAGATTATACCTAGTGACCTAGTTATTGACCACAGATAACTCATATTTGTACTTGACCGTTATATCAATAAAATAAACAATTTGACAAAGTTTGGTGAAGATCCAATTATAACTATGAAATATACAGTGTTAACATGGTTTTTCATAAGATTTGACCTAGCGACCTAGTTTTTTACCCCAGATGACCCATGTTCAAACGCGACTAAGATACATTGTATATTATAAAGTCAAACATTCTGACAAGGTTTCATGATGATCCAATCAAAACAGTGACTTCTAGAGTATTCACAAGGTTTTCCAGCAAGTTGCCCTAGTAAACTAGTTTTTGACCGCAGATGACACATTATCAAACTAGACCTACATAGCATTAAAAAAACATAATGACAAAATTTCATGAAGATCCAATCAAAACAATGATTTCTAGATTGTGTACAAGGGTTTCCCTTATTTGGCCCTGGTGACCTAGTTTTTTATCCTAAATGGCCCATTATCGAATTCGTCCGAGAATTTGTCGATATTAATTTTCTGACCCAGTTTTGCGAAAATTGAGCTAAAAATGTGGCCCCTGGTGTGTTCACTAGGTAAACGTTTGACGACGCACGATGCCGGACGCCGGACGAAGACTAATCACAAAAGCTTACCCTGAGCACAAGTGCTCATGTGAGCTAAAAAAAATACACGAGAAACGTTTTCTAATTTTAATCCAATGTTTATCTCCAAAGAGAATACATTTTAAAGATCGTATCTGTAAACACTATTTATACCATATGGAACGGCCTCTATTTACATCATATGAGGCTAATATGTATTATACCCATATGAAACGTAAGAAACGGCTACTATTTATACATATATATGGTCACTATTTATAAACATATGAAATGGCTACTATTTATACATATATATGGTCACTATTTATAAACATATGAAATGGCTACTATTTATACATATATATGGTCACTATTTATAAACATATGAAATGGCTACTATTTATACATATATATGGTCACTATTTATAAACATATGAAACGGCTACTATTTATACATATATATGGTCACTATTTATAAACATATGAAATGGCTACTATTTATACATATATATGGTCACTATTTATAAATATATGAAACGGCTACTATTTATACATATATATGGTCACTATTTATAAACATATGAAATGGCTACTATTTATACATATATATGGTCACTATTTATAAACATATGAAATGGCTACTATTTATACATATATATGGTCACTATTCATAAACATATGAAACGGCTTCTATTTATACATATATATGGTCACTATTTATAAACATATGAAACGGCTACTATTTATACATATATATGGTCACTATTTATAAACATATGAAATGGCTACTATTTATACATATATATGGTCACTATTTATAAACATATGAAATGGCTACTATTTATACATATATATGGTCACTATTTATAAACATATGAAATGGCTACTATTTATACATATATATGGTCACTATTTATAAACATATGAAATGGCTACTATTTATACATATATATGGTCACTATTTATAAACATATGAAATGGTTACTATTTATACCAACATTATTCAAAGTCTTACAAAGTGTCCACGAGTTTTGGCTTGTGATGTAGCCACCAGATTGAAATTGTAGACACCCGGAGTATCAGCTATAAATATCCCGGACTTGGTCTTATAATGGCCGCCAATATTTGTAAGGACATGATCAAATACAACAATTGTATTCTTCGGTGGGTTCACCATGCTAGAAGACAACTGAGCCATGAATGCTGCAGGGCTTTCATCTGCAACGTAAGTACACCACAAACTCATAATATGTTGGTAAGCTTTTTGTAAATGACATTTTACTTACATATACTGTGATTTTCTTTATGTAACATTGCAAATGTCGTATTTCAGAACTGACATTGCTACCTTTACTTAAATACACATTGAAGTCAGTAACTTATCCTTTCAAACATTAATCTATTAAAACCACGAGGTTAATAGTCATTGATTCTCCACTAAACGCGACAATTAGAATGTTGGTGAAGCAAAAACTTTATACAAATCAACTTAAAGAAACGTTTTCCCGATGTCTTATTTGTGTACCTTATTTTGCTTGATTCTCTTCATGATAAATCCTAGACTTATGACATAAAATAAGCAAAAAATTCATTTCAAGTTCAAGGGCAGATAACTCAGAAACGAGTTCAATGACCCCAAATCTTGTTTCTGTTATCATATACTATAATCATCCATTTTTAGTTTAAAAAAATCTGTTTCATTCTGCCTATATGTCTATGTAAAAGCCACTAATATCAAACTATACTAAACTTCAATAAATTAAAATCAAACCAAAATTATAGTTCAAATAACGCAATTTTCATATCCCTTCATGGATTTCAAATTTCGTGATTCAAACAGGAACAAATTAACTCAAATCGCTCAAACAACATTTGTACTGTATTCAATCAAAAAGGTGTATGAAAATTGGTTTTGATTAAGAAATACGATTGTATCAGCCATTTTCAAAAATACACGTTTTTTATTTGTTGATAATCGGCACAAAATGAACCGATAGGACATAACTCGCTAACAAACATGGATACCTATATTTTCTTTTTGTTTTAATGTAAGAAAAGGATTAATCTTTATGTGTGCGAAATTTTAAAAAATCGGTCAGTGTTAATAGTGACATATGTTTACATTTTTTTTAAATGATACAAACCCAACCATAAGTACCATTCATATTGAAAAAAAACCTACAACAACAAAATAAAAATGACGTGTTTTATTTGTTCAATAAATCAAGTACTATAAATTTTACCAAGCATGGTAAAAACACGTATCTTGACATATAAAAAATGCAGTTTATAAACACGCATCAGTTTGTGTGCATATGGTTTTATTATAATGATTCAGTACCCTCTTCAGTAGATGTCTACTGCCTCTCTGAACAACCCTAGAAAAAAGACGGATCTTGCTATGATCATATAAACGTAAACATCGCAATATTGTTAATATTTCACTTTATCATGTACGATGGAAGGCTTGTATACTTGATAAAACATGGCAAAATATGAGAGGCAAAAAAAATACAAAAAAAAAAACACAAAAAAACAATAAGTATTAAATTTCAGAAAAAAAACAACATTAATAACAAGTGGCATGAACATATGCTTTTATGCAACAAACAGTCCACGTCCACCCCCCCCCCCCCCCCCCTTTGACATCATGTCTTGGTTTTGGCAGGTAAACAAAGGTGCTCCATCCGTTTCGCTAAGATGTCGCATTTTTCTATTTTCTTAACCTTGTTGCTTCAGTTCCAAGTTTGATAAAGTAGTGGTGGTAGTATAATTAGTGACTGACATGTTCGAGTATTGAATGAGTAATAGGACGGTTGCTGCATAACGTAATATATCTTCTTATATTAAAACAATCTGCTGCTGTTGCTACAAAATAATTAAATGAACTGATTTTATACACTTTCGGGAACCCCCCCCCCCCCCCCCCCCCAACGTATTCATCCGCATAATTCCAAAACCAATTAGTCGGTCCACACTCGCGCAAAAGTACTCCCACTCCCAAAAAAAAGTGTTGGTGATTCAACACTTAAGTAAGCTATGTACAGCACTTTACCATCACGCACTCACTCGCCGGTTCAAGAGGACCATTTTGACGCGCTACCGATTTTGCTTAGGTAATTTTAACATTCAAAATTTCTGCATTTGATCCAAATAACGACCTTATCAATACTTGAAAACATTGAACTCTTGCGCAAATAAAAAAATTGTTTGTAAATAACTTCTTCGGCAAAACAGTTAACTTTTATTATCGAGCGGACCATTTTAATACGTAACCAATTTCCTTAGGATTCTACAAGTTAATGCTAGAAAATGGATAAAAATCTAATGATAAAAGTTCTTGTGTTGTTAGGTAGTCATCTTGCTCATATTATATCTATTGGTATGAGTATATCATTTGGTATCTTATATAGTGAGATACGTTCAGACTTTCAAACTTCTCAATCAGAGGCAGCTTGGACAGCGTCCATCTTTAATGGACTTCTTGGACTTTCAGGTAAAACTTATTCTAAATTAATTATTTCCACACGACAGGTTTTATAAGAACATGTGTAAATGTTTATTATACAAAAAATGGAACAATTGTTATGTTTCCATGGTTCCATACATTTAATTGATATAATACAACACCTTGAAGTATATTCGAGTATCTAATAGTGTAGTCATCTAGCATATAATACGAAGAAAAATATAATTTAACCACATTACACAAAATATAGACAGTGAAAATACAAACGCAATTATGCTTATGAATAAATAGATGGAAAATAAGGCTTGGGTGCACCCATGCAATATTTCCCATGATTATTAGACAACATAATTTAGACGAGCCAAAATACCAACAAAGAGACAAAAATACATGTGCATTTTGACTTAAATGCTATACGAAACACGCGGTGAAAATTTTCTCTCCATTCACGGCCGGTTAAGTCAAAAACGCCAATGATATATCAGTTTTGTGACAGTATCCAGTAAAAAAATATCTTAAATATCTTTTGGGCTCAAACGGGCTTTTTCAACAAGAAATCTGACTGCACCATTATGAATTTTAACCATGCAATTGCTTGGAGCACAACTTTGATTTTTTCAAAAATGTACATTAAAATTTTAAAAGTGAAAAATGACATTTTAGCTTTTTTGTTTACGTTTACGTGTCCAGGAAGGACCCTTTTAACAAGTGCTCGATGACGTAGTATGCTATCAATGTAATATCTAAAGAAGATTTAATGAATTTAGCAGATGTCATTAGTGAAATGAATTTGTATACCGAAGGTCTCTTATAGGAATCACATGGTAAAAGAAACGTTGTCTAATATTTACATAGCACGGGCGAATACAAATAAAATGATAAACATCTTCAATACCACGAGTACTACAATAAAGACAGTAACGTTCATTTCCAGGAATTCTTTCTCCTCCGTAACAACCCATTTTCTAATTTATAAACAGTTACATATGTTATCGTCGATTTTATTGTCTTTTTCCCAGGAAGGGGGAGGTAAGCTTAAGGTTAGACAGGCCCTTAAAACAAGTTCAACCCTCGAGCTTTTCTGCAGACAGTAACTGTTCAAAAACTGTTCTTCTCGGGGAAGTTGTGGTTTGTTTCCATTATTTGTATTTGATTCTTCGAAGTTTTTTCAAGAACCATTTCTTATCGATATTCCCTATTTCAAATAGCGAGTTATGTGGTTCATTGTATATCATAGAATTTATTATATATACTAGTAATCAATAAACGTATATATCATGACAGAACCAGACATTGAAATTTGTAATTATATACAAAATTGGTTTTGAAAAATACATTCGATCATACAATTTTTTTAGATTTCGTTATGATATTATTTTAGGTATACCTCTGTGTATATTAGTTCCTAGAATTGGGGAGAGATGGGCAACACTTGTTGGTACAATGCTTCTATGTACGGGTATGGTAACCAGTAGTTTTGTTACTAGGTACAACATCTTGTACATCACTTATGGCTTAACTGCAGGTATGTTTGTGTCTTAAATACTATGAAGTCAGTTCAGAAACAGAAATATAGGGGTCTTATTTTCTTAAGGGGTTTATACTTAATCTATAAAATTGATACATGTAATTGTAACTACCATGTAGCTGTCTTTCTTTCATAGTATTCTTATATTATATATTACTTTACTATATGATCTAAAATAAACACATTTTGTTTGGGTTAAAGCCTGATTGGTCTTGATACAGTCATGAATGTCATATTCAAGCAGAAACATCATATTTAACAGAAATTTTGGAATTTCCCACTCTAAATATAGAATTAGGTCAATGTTCGTTAATTGTGACGTACTCATCTGCCTTTACGATAAATGAAATCGATAAATTATGAATGTTAAACTCAATGTATTCAAATCAAAGACTTTAAACATGAAACAATCAGTTGACTAGTGAGCCTCGGTCAATATGACATTCTGCCGGTGTATATCACATCATATTTAATGGCTCACTAGTCAATAACAGTATAATATTCAATGTCTCACAAGTCAATAACTACATAATATCACATCTTTGTACATAGCATATTTGTATTAGCATACTACCAGTATAACGCAGTGTTTGTTTTTCCTAACAGCGCTTGCTTTATTTCTTTTAGGACTTGGAGCAAGCATTATACATTATTGTGCAAACATGGTTTTAGTGAGTCACTTTAATTCAAAATGGCGCCCATTGGCGATTACACTAGCAAACTCTGGTGCTTCAGTCAGCGCGTTAGTCATGCCCCCGTTTATGGTAGCCTGTATAGAAGCATACAGTTGGAGGATCACGTTTATCGTTCTTGGTTGTATATCTGCTATTGGTTTGTTCAGTGCAGCTACATTTGTCCAACCAAAGGAAGACACCTCAGCAAACAGCGTGAAACAGGACAAAATACGTACACAAGAAGGCAAAGATTTAAGCGAGGGTAACGACTATAATGTCACCATTTGTTAAGTTAAAAATATGTAATTCTAAGCAATGCTGTCAAATTAAGTTTGAAGTTTGGGTACAGGCATTAAAATATTGTGTTTCGTATGAAATACTGGTCTTTATTATGTATTATTTTGCACCAATCAAACTAGACACCATAACGTCGAAGGTAAATCATTAAAGCCTGATAAATATAAAGCCTAAACTCAAGTGAAAAAAGAAAATGAATACAGAAGATTTAGCTGTAACATGTTTAGTTGTAATGTGCATATTTCAGGTAAAAACAACGAACATACGTTGAAAAGGACTTTTACACTCGTGACACACAATATCGACTTTATGATATTTTTCACATCAAGTACATTGACTTTTATGGTTGTATTTGGTCCAGCGACTTTCTTACCAGATTTGATGCACGAATCAATGATTGAAGAGAAGCAAGTATCGTGGTGCATTGTTGGTATGGGCTTAGGAAATCTGTTTGGACGAATCATCGGTGGCGTCGTAGCTTCGAGACTGAGTAGCCATGTTCAATTGATTCACGGATTAGCGTTACTTGGTTACGCTATAGCAACACTCTTCACAACGTTTGCGTTCAATCTACCAACATTTATGGTGATGTCTGTTCTTCTTGGTTTGTTTACTGGTAATGTGTCTTTCCATACGTATTTTAATATCCTTTTACTGCTATTAATTTAAGATTGTTACTTCCAGCTTTCCATAAAGTTATAACAACGTTGTTTTTAACATGAAGAAGTTTCTTCAATTTCCAATTTTGTTGTTGTTGTACTTTTTAACTAATGCATAAAGCATGTCTCACGATTAAATTGCTTTTCAACTTCTTTCCAAGTTATACCTTACGAAATGTTATTTTTTTATTAGAAAGTGCGATGTAAAGTCGATTAATAGCAAAATATGATTGATGATATGGCAAGGTGTATGAAAAAGTCTTGATAAATGCTGTCATACTATATTTTCAGGTGGGTACTTTGGATTACACATGGCGGTAGTTGTTCATTATCTTACACTTGAGCAGGTAGCTGTAGGTTTTGGTATGACTAGCACAGCTGGTGGGGTATCATCAACAGCTGACATGCCCCTTGCTGGTCAGTACGTTTTGGTATTAATTTGAAATATAACAAGAGAGCCATGATGGCCCTATATCGCTCACCAGAAAAAAGACCCTGAGAGAAAATCATCATGAGCCTTTGTAAAATCAAGTGACTCGGGGACGGGGCCAATTTTTACCCTAGGGCGATAATTTGAACAAGCTTGGTAGAGGTCCACCAGACATTGCTACATACAAAATATGTAAGCTCTAGGCCTTGAGGCTTTGGACAATAAGTTTTTTTCCTGTATAAGCCTATATAAATCATGTGAACCCGGGGCGGGACAACCTTTCACCGTGGACCATAATTTTGACATACTTTGTAAAGGTATGCTAGGCAATGCTACAAACCAAATATATTAGCTCTAGGTCTTGTGGTTTCGGACAAGAAGATTTTTTTAATTTTCCTAAATAGATCAGAGAAAGCCCCGGACGGGGCCAATTTTGACCAAAGGGCGATAATTTGAACAAACTTGTTAGAGGTCCACCAGATAGTGCTTCATACAAAATATCTAGACTATAGGCACTGTGGTTTCGGCAAAGAAGATTTTTTTAATTTTTCCTTTATAAGCCTATATAAATCAAGTGACCCCTTGGGCTGGGCCAATTTTGACCCTAGGGCAATAATTTGAACAGACTTGGTAGAGGTCCACTAGACAATGCTACACACCAAGAATCTAAGCTCTATGCCCTATGGTTTTGGACAAGAAGATTTTAAAAATGTTTCCTATAGAAATCTTTATAGAAATTTATTTTTTAACAACTTTTGTAGAGCTTCATGCAAGAAACATCCCCGTAAAGTTTCGTTGAAATTTGCCAACTGCTTATGAAGGAGATAAGCAATTGTTGACACACTGACGCACACACGCAGGGACGATCACAATAGCCCATCATAAGCACTTTGTGCTCTGAAGAGCTAAAATATGTTCAGTCTTAAATGAAATAAGCGCCATTTATGACCACAGACAACAATGCCTTAGATCATAGCCATGTGTTTACTTTGTTGGTCGCTACAGGTATACGAGACAGGCGTTTCGTGCAGTATAAAACTTGTAAGTGAATCTAATTAGAATAAAATGAAGTTTAGTTGACGTAATGTAATACATTTTCTAAATTGGCAGCCAGTTAAATATCGCTAGTTTCTCAAAAATAGGGAAGATGGAAGTGAGTATTATTCACAGCTATTAGAGAAATGTTTTGTATCCAATAACTTCGCAACAACGTGAAAATAAATATGTATGTGAAAACAATATTTCAATTTATGTTAAATAATTTATTGAAGGTCTGCTAAAGATGGTCGTTGTCATTTATCATCGTTTTTCTTTCAGGACTCGTTACAGATTATTTTGATAGTGAACAAGGCTCGTTCGTTTTCTGTGGTTGTGTGATGATGCTGGCGTCTTCGGTGTTGTGCCTTATTAAAGTGAAAACATATTTCATCAATACATATAATATTATAAAAACAGAGAGAGCAAATGGTGATAAAAACGAATATTCCGATTTCATTTGTACTCACATGTAACATATAATTCTGATAAAAAGTTCAATAAAGGACAAAAGGGAAGACTTTTGGATTTTCTTTGCCAAATACATTAAAACCTGATGATAAAGTGTCAAAAAACAAATTATAGACTATTAGAATAATTGATAATATACTGACTTCATTACGAAATAATACATCGTTAATACAAAAATATTTTGGTAAAACGAATCAATATGTCATCGACTTTTAGTAGCCCCGATTAGGTCAACCAAGTTTGAAAATCTTCAAGTTCCTTCAGCGTTTATTTCCCTTTTCAGTTACTTATGAAATAAGTAGACATATCATCGATTTGAAAGTTATATTTTCTATATACATTGTATATATCTTTCGATGTTGTTAAACTTTTTACATGAGATATTACAGCCATATACATGGAGGTATAAAATATTCTGTGATGTCCTGTTTCAAAATTACCATTGGTATCTGATGTCCTTCTCAAACATTAAAAAAACAGCGTTCATTGGTTCTCTACTAATATCGTACGCGAAAAATTAGAATATCAATGATATGTTTGATTTTCTATTTCCGGAGGGCGATCAAAACAATATCATTGTACGTATGTTCGATTTTCTTAATGATATGTCAAAATGCCAGCATTCATTTGACAACTAAGTCTCTATTCTAAAGTAAGCTAATGTATATGTGCGTTATTCTGCAGATGTGATCAGCATAATGCATATTTTCTCAAATCAGACTTCAACGAAGATCTGGGTTTTTTGTCTCTTGCATTAGGGTCAATTTCAAAGAAAGATGATGTTATTTTATAGTACATTTCGAAAATAAATTGTGTATATGAATTAAACGGGATGCATTTGAAATGTTGGCATAGCAAACTCGGTCATTTCGTCCTTTTTGAAATTGACATTTTCATACATATGACACAGGCATGGTCATATGTTTTACTTGACGATTACATGTTTGACATATATAATAAGGTATACATAGCTGATTTGATGAAGATACTCGCAATGACGCTAATTGTCACATTTAGTGGTGAATCAATGATAAAGTCTTCATATGCAGTAATATTTCCCTACGAATTAATAAAACGAGCAAATATAACAATCTACCTTTACCCTTGTCATTCACATCTTCAATGACTTGCTTCAGTCCCTTTATTTCATTTTGAATATCTTTAATCTCACGGTCTAAATCTGCAAGCGTCTTAACAATTTTAAAATCATAATCGAATTTAGACAAACATAGTCCAGGTTCTATTCCATCAATATCATGAGTTAAAAATGCCGATAGGAGCCAACAAATTACAAAGCATCTTAACAGTAACATACTGCATCATATAAACGAACACCACTAACTACATAAACACGTTTTATATAATGTTCATATCTACTTGTATCAGAAGTAATTGAATTCCATATCTGAGTGAACAGTAGAGAGGGTTATAAGTAAAGTTCGTTCACTGGTCCAATATCATTATCATCTTGTATATGACGTCGTTTAGAAAATGCGCTAACAATAGAGTATTAACCAGCCGTTTTCTATAACAAGTATTTCATGAATTCACAAAAACAACAGGAAGACTTTTCATGTACTTCAATATAAAAATTCAAAAATTGTTCATTAACTTCCAGTAACAAAGGTCATAGATTGTTCATGAACTTCCATTGCCCCTTGGTCAAATATTACTACCATTTTGTGTAAGACGTCTTTAGAAAATATGCGAAATTCCAGTAATGATAAACCATTTTCTATAACATGTAATTCATTAATTCACAAAAACAATATAAAGACTGTTTATGAACTTCCAGTATCAAAAGTCAGAAGTTGTTCGTGATATCCAGTATCAAAATCAGAAAGTGTTCATTAACTTCCAGTATCAAAGATCAAAGACTGCTCATGAACATCCAGTATCAAAATTTAGAAATTGTTCATGAACATCCAGTATCAAAATTTAGAAATTGTTCATGAATATCCAGTATCAAAATTTAAAGATTGTTCATGAACATCCAGTATCAAAATTCAAAGATTGTTCATGAACATCCAGTATCAAAATTTAGAAATTGTTCATGAACATCCAGTATCAAAATTTAAAGATTGTTCATGAACATCCAGTATCAAAATTCAAAGATTGTTCATGAACATCCAGTATCAAAATTCAGAAATTGTTCATGAACATCCAGTATCAAAATTCAGAAATTGTTCATGAACATCCAGTATCAAAATTCAGAAATTGTTTATGAATATCCAGTATCAAAATTCAAAGACTGCTTATGAACATCCAGTATCAAAATTCAGAAATTGTTCATGAATATCCAGTATCAAAATTCAAAGACTGCTTATGAACATCCAGTATCAAAATTCAGAAATTGTTCATGAATATCCAATATTAAAATTCAAAGATTGTTCATGATCATCCAGTAACAAAATTCAGAAATTGTTCATGAATATCCAGTATCAAAATTCAAAGATTGTTCATGAACATTCAGTATCAAAATTCAGAAATTGTTCATGAATATCCAGTATCAAAATTCAGAAATTGTTCATGAACATCCAGTATCAAAATTCAGAAATTGTTCATGAACATCCAGTATCAAAATTCAAAGACTGCTTATGAACATCCAGTATCAAAATTCAGAAATTGTTCATGAATATCCAGTATTAAAATTCAAAGATTGTTCATGAACATCCAGTATCAAAATTCAGAAATTGTTCATGAATATCCAGTATCAAAATTCAAAGATTGTTCATGAACATTCAGTATCAAAATTCAGAAATTGTTCATGAACATCCAGTATCAAAATTCAGAAATTGTTCATGAACATCCAGTATCAAAATTCAGAAATTGTTTATGAATATCCAGTATCAAAATTCAAAGACTGCTTATGAACATCCAGTATCAAAATTCAGAAATTGTTCATGAATATCCAGTATCAAAATTCAAAGACTGCTTATGAACATCCAGTATCAAAATTCAGAAATTGTTCATGAATATCCAATATTAAAATTCAAAGATTGTTCATGATCATCCAGTAACAAAATTCAGAAATTGTTCATGAATATCCAGTATCAAAATTCAAAGATTGTTCATGAACATTCAGTATCAAAATTCAGAAATTGTTCATGAATATCCAGTATCAAAATTCAGAAATTGTTCATGAACATCCAGTATCAAAATTCAGAAATTGTTCATGAACATCCAGTATCAAAATTCAAAGACTGCTTATGAACATCCAGTATCAAAATTCAGAAATTGTTCATGAATATCCAGTATTAAAATTCAAAGATTGTTCATGAACATCCAGTATCAAAATTCAGAAATTGTTCATGAATATCCAGTATCAAAATTCAAAGATTGTTCATGAACATTCAGTATCAAAATTCAGAAATTGTTCATGAATATCCAGTATCAAAATTCAAAGATTGTTCATGAACATTCAGTATCAAAATTCGGAAATTGTTCATGAACATCCAGTATTAAAATTCAGAAATTGTTAATGAACTTTCTTTTCAGCCCTCACACTTGTTAATGTCAAATATTTTATGTAAGTCACATCCTCGTGTTGACGTTGGGTTATCTGTACGTATGTCACAGTAAGATGAATTATTCGTCGGTAAACATGACTGAACATAATAATGTACTGGGGTCATTGAGACTTGCAATTGACAGCCATTAGAGTCTTCATAAGACATGCATATTAGGACATATAACTGACTTAATATTTATAGCCGAATTTCAAGTTCACTATCAAGTTATGAGGCCTGACCATTTCTTTTCACTATTTTTTTACTTGGGATCAATGTCGCCTCAACAGAAAATTCAAAATCAAAGGGAAGTAATCTGATTGCCATATTAGTCAATCTTTATCTAGAGTTACCGTTCCTAACCTGACATGGTGTTTAACATTCGAGTAAAACATGAAATAGATCTGAACAAAAATAGCTTTAATGTATTCGTATAATAGTCACTGAGGACACGTGGTCGCGTGCTCAATATTTACAGTATGATAGTCAGCAACCTTTACGGTTAACATTAGTCCTTCTTATTTGTAGATTAGATATTATTTAAGTCAGCAATGTATGACATAATGTGAAAAAACCTGTATAAATTGCGCATGTCGTGTCGTATACTAAGATTACTGCTAAGTGACTTTTGTGACGAAGTTTTTGTCTGCGCATTGTTAATAATTATGTAAACCATATTTGAAAGTTCGGACATTCAAAAGAACGCCTTATGATCTTCTGAATAACAAAGATTCGAATGCATTTCCAAACCGTTTAAAATGATGAATGAACTTAAAATGCATTCAACTTACTAATATTAAATAATGATTATTCATCTCATTATATTTTCTCCTTTTATTAACGTTTTGGCTACCGCCTTAATCAAAAGATGGATATTGTCTATAAACTACATGTTTTCATTTTGACATATTCTCGAGGCATTTTTCTATAGAAATCTATGTTAAATCAAGTGAGCCCTTGGGCAGGGGGTCAAATTTGACCTGAATGTTGTTATGATTTGAGCAAATTTGATAGCGAACTAGATGATCCTTCATACCAAATATCTGAACTCTAGGCCCTCCTCCGTTTATTCTAAAAATATTTTAAAAACATTTTTAGGCTGCTATGGCAACCAGAGTTCTGTCTGGAATAGATTTCTTTGAACACCTTTATCTGTAACTTTTTCCTTGTTCGTTATGTCCTTGACAATTAGTAAAAGACTGTCGTAGTCAACACGGGTAACGTAAGTTCCTAGAACTATCAGTAGCTAGATTAATAGGTATCCGCTGTTTGATTAATGATAAACCCAAGTCACATTTTGTTTTAACAAATATATAATAGCCGTGAAAATGATAGTTGAAATAGAGCACCTATGTAAATCGAAATAACAAATCTTGGCTTTACGGAAGACTATTGTGGCCATTTAAAGATAGACCTTTGTACTTAAAATCAGTTGTAAGAATTTAGACGTTAGATACTTCGGTTTGGATTGTGGTGGGTAAGAACATGCTGCACAACATGAGTCGGCGAGCATGATGAGTCTTTGTAACTGTCAATTATTATTGATTTATGTTTGTAAAAACATTGTTCTCACTGTAGTTTTAAGTAAATAAAGTATCTTGTAAACTGTGAACTGATTCTCTCAAATAGTCAATATACCACAATAACATAGTTTTTACAGATTTTCCGAAGTCTAATACGTGACAATATATCACAGCATCATAGTTTATACAGGTGTTAATATACCACAATATCATAACTTATGCAGATTTTACGGAATTTATCTAATACGTGTCAATACACCACAAAATCATAGTTTATACAGATTTTCTCTAATTAATACGTGTCGATATACCACAATATCATAGTTTATATTAGTTGATACGTGTCAATACACCACAAAATCATAGTTAATACAGATTCTCTCTAATTAATACGTGTCAATGCATCACAAAATCGTAGATAATACAGATTCTCTCTAATTAATACGTGTCGATATACCACAATTATTATCATAGTTTATACAGATTTTCTCTAATTAATACGTGTCGATATACCACAATAATTATCATAGTTTATACAGATTTTCTCTAATTAATACGTGTCGATATACCACAATAATTATCATAGTTTATACAGATTTTCTCTAATTAATACGTGTCAATACACCACAAAATCATAATTAATACAGATTCTCTCTAATTAGTACGTGTCGATATTTCACAATAATTATCATAGTTTATACAGATTTTCTCTAATTAATACGTGTCAATACATCACAAAATCATAGCTTTTACAGATTTTCTCTAATTAATACGTGCCGATGTACCACAATATTATAGTTTATACAGATTTTCTCTAATTGATACTTGTCGATATACCACAATAATTATCATAGTTTATACAGATTTTCTCTAATTAATACGTGTCGATATACCACAATATCATAGTTTATACAGATTTTCTCTAATTAATACGTGTCGATATACCACAAAATCATAGTTTATACAGATTTTCTCTAATTAATACGTGTCGATATACCACAAAATCATAGTTTATACAGATTTTCTCTAATTAATACGTGTCGATATACCACAAAATCATAGTTTATACAGATTTTCTCTAATTAATACGTGTCGATATACCACAAAATCATAGTTTATACAGATTTTCTCTAATTAATACGTGTCGATATACCACAATATCATAGTTTATACAGATTTTCTCTAATTAATACGTGTCGATATACCACAAAATCATAGTTTATACAGATTTTCTCTAATTAATACGTGTCGATATACCACAAAATCATAGTTTATACAGATTTTCTCTAATTAATACGTGTCGATATACCACAATATCATAGTTTATACAGATTTTCTCTAATTAATACGTGTCGATATACCACAATATCATAGTTTATACAGATTTTCTCTAATTAATACGTGTCGATATACCACAATATCATAGTTTATACAGATTTTCTTTAATTAATACGTGTCGATATACCACAATATCATAGTTTATACAGATTTTCTCTAATTAATACGTGTCAATACACCACAAAATCATAATTAATACAGATTCTCTCTAATTAGTACGTGTCGATATTTCACAATAATTATCATAGTTTATACAGATTTTCTCTAATTAATACGTGTCAATACATCACAAAATCATAGTTTATACAGATTTTCTCTAATTAATACGTGCCGATATACCACAATATTATAGTTTATACAGATTTTCTCTAATTGATACTTGTCGATATACCACAATAATTATCATAGTTTATACAGATTTTCTCTAATTAATACGTGTCGATATACCACAATATCATAGTTTATACAGATTTTCTCTAATTAATACGTGTCGATATACCACAAAATAATAGTTTATACAGATTTTCTCTAATTAATACGTGTCGATATACCACAAAATCATAGTTTATACAGATTTTCTCTAATTAATACGTGTCGATATACCACAAAATCATAGTTTATACAGATTTTCTCTAATTAATACGTGTCGATATACCACAAAATCATAGTTTATACAGATTTTCTCTAATTAATACGTGTCGATATACCACAATATCATAGTTTATACAGATTTTCTCTAATTAATACGTGTCGATATACCACAATATCATAGTTTATACAGATTTTCTCTAATTAATACGTGTCGATATACCACAATATCATAGTTTATACAGATTTTCTTTAATTAATACGTGTCGATATACCACAATATCATAGTTTATACAGATTTTCTTTAATTAATACGTGTCAATACACCACAAAATCATAGTTTATACAGATTTTCTTTAATTAATACGTGTCGATATACCACAATATCATAGTTTATACAGATTTTCTTTAATTAATACGTGTCGATATACCACAATATCATAGTTTATACAGATTTTCTCTAATTAATACGTGTCGATATACCACAATATCATAGTTTATACAGATTTTCTTTAATTAATACGTGTCGATATACCACAATATCATAGTTTATACAGATTTTCTTTAATTAATACGTGTCAATACACCACAAAATCATAGTTTATACAGATTTTCTCTAATTAATACGTGTCGATATACCACAATATCATAGTTTATACAGATTTTCTTTAATTAATACGTGTCAATACACCACAATATCATAGTTTATACAGATTTTCTTAAATTAATACATGCCAATACACCACAAAATCATAGTTTATACAGATTTTCTCTAATTAATACGTGTCGATATACCACAACTTAAAAGTTTACTCAGATTTTTCTCAAATGATTATCAATATGCCCAAAAATCAAAGTTAATACAGTTCTACCTTGAATTGTGTCCAATATTCCACAGACAAACTTTAAACAGATTCACTCAAATAGTTTTATATATATCACAGTTGTATTTATTTATATGTTATATTCTCTCAACTATAGTTGTTTATATTCCACAATAAGATAGTTTTCACATGTATTCACAAATGTTTGAATACAAATGAAGAGTACATCCCTAATGTTAGTACATTTACATAATAAATGTTGTATACAAAACATGCAAAAGTACATCGATGGTATCATGTGCTTTTATGTTTAGCGCTCCTGAGGACTTTTAGGACTTACTGATCAATTTCTAAAATTAATTATTATATAATTTATTTAAGCATAAAGAAACTTTCATATTTTTCTCTCTTGACTTATCTAAAAGTTTTTTTCCTTTAAGTCACATGATACACAATAACATATAAAGTGAATGTCTCTCCCATTCTAACATCAATCACACCAAATATGTGTTAATATAACAACAATAGAACTATGGGCGTAACAAACTGGATCTATGTTTAGTGTGAGGTTAGTTTTGGAAACCAACCTATAAGTCAGGAAAAAAGGCTAACAAAGCATCTGTAAAAAAGTTATATTTTTATCATCTAATACAATTCAACATGTACTACAAAAGGCCGCGGCTGTAGTCCAGTGATAAGAGCGCTGGACTTGTAATTCGGCGACCCTGGTTCAAATAATTGATAATTGACAAAAAAATATCTATTATCCTTTATACTTGTAGAAGTCACCGGTTCGTCGTGGAAGGGAAAGGGGCCGCGACCATGACCCAGTGGTTAGTTTGCTAGATTTGTAACCCGGCGATCGTTTGACAAAAACGTCGATTTTCTTCCACATGTGAAGAAGTTGCCGGTTCCTAGTGGAAGGGTAAGTTAGTACTGGACAGGTTAGAATACAGTCCAGGAAAACTGGTTAGGTGTATCGGCCGCTATATAAAACTGAATTCTTTTTGAAAACTGGCGTAAAACCAAAATAAATAAATTAACGTGGACGTTGTTAGTACTGTTTAAAATATAGTCCAGGAAAACTGGTTAGGTGAACTGGTCACCGTATATAATTGAAATATCGTTGGAAAACGGCGTTAACCCCACTGAAACGAAACATGTACTAGATTTTCACATTAGAGAGTTACTTCTTGTTTTGAAGCTTTTAAAAGAATATACAATGGCTAGTTGCCATCCAAAAATAATGCACATTTGCAGCAGTTTCATCATGGTTGAAACCATACATCATATCATGAAGCTGTGATCCGAAGATATGATTGTTAAAAGATACCCACTAAATATAGACACATGTACTCGAAGCCCTGAGCACGTTCACATTATAACAAAAAGAAAACTCAACAAAGCATACCACTCAGTTCATTCTCAGGTTTTGTTTGATTTACTGGTTCTCTCATTAAGAGAATTATCCTCGCAGTTAACGTACACATAATTTACTCGTTTTAAGTTCAAAAGAAATTTCACCCACATCATCGGACCCACAGTTAAAACAAAGAGGGCAATATCGGGCAGTCACAAGTGTAGCACATGTACAGCTGCAGCGTGATCTATGAGCGGGATCCAGGAATCAGAACACAGCAATTTGTTCACGTCACTTCCTCATTCAGTAGGTCAACATCAACTTTTGGCTCCTTGGTCAATTTCTTACTGGGTTAAATACATCTGAAATAGGGAGAAAAAAGATGGAATGTACCCAATGATTTATATCATTTTTAATCTGTACATTTTTGAAAGTTTAATAAAGAAATTCTCTTGAAATTGGAACTGCGATAACGGTTACTAAACAAATGTTTCAACTTTCTTGTTTTAATGAGGTAGGGATGCAAGACACATTTTACTTAAGCACACACATTTTAAACAAGTTACAGAATAGATGTGTGGCATCAATGGCTGTGTAGTTCTGGCCTCTGACTAGTAATCTCTGACCTATCAAGAGTTCCAATCCCACTCGGTAACAAATTTCACACGTGAGGAAGCCGTTTGTCCCGTTACGATGAGAGATCGGTTGTTCTAGCCGGCTGTAAGCCTGTGTGTCTTCCTCAACCATTTAAGCCGAGAAGTTGCCAAATGACCAAGGCTGTTGGTGTGCATTAAACCCCAGTGAATTACACAACAACCGAATAGATGTGAGAGATGATTCTGGAAAATTTGTCTTATGACATGTTGCCAAGGAACGTTTGCATACACGTTCAACAAAAGAACTTCGAGTTTAATTTAAAATACACTACAAACCCATCATTTTCTTCAATCAAAAACCCAAAAGTCTCGAAAACTGAAAACGCCTGGGATAAAATAATAAAAAACGGTTACGACGAATTTGGTCGATGACAGCCTTATATGGGAATAGGCTGAAATCAAGTCAGGACCTCTCCAGAAAGTCGAGTAATCCATTCAATTTCAGCGATAAACCATCCGGTGAAAGTCGCATGGATCGTTCACGCGATGATATCATTACATAATATTATGAGGATATTAAGAATATGTGTTGTGTTTTTATAATTATGCTTTACTTTAGTTGTGGGAAATGTTATTGTAATACAGGGGCTCGGTTCACGTGTGCGGGAGGGGCTGTTTACGTCTATAGCTATTATTTCTTATTATAGAGGGAGTTATCAGGAATTGCCCACACCATAGAGAAGTCGGCCAACACAATTTGTAGTGTAAGGGAAACCAGAGCATTTCTTCACACACTGATCCCTATTGACACATTTTTACGAATAATGCCCTGGTTGTTTGTTTATCAACAAGGTCAGTTGGTGAGATGAGCGGAGAAACGTTCTCGAGATAGTGTGGTACTACGATCTGGGCCAGTTGTAAACGCGGAAATGCTGAGGCAGGAACCATGGAGCAAAGTGTTCAGCATTCCACCTAGGAAATCGTTTTCGATTATTACAATTACCTCCCTTGTTGCCTTGGTGAATTACCGCTCTTAGGTTATGAAGAAATGTCGGTTGTGTTATTGTAACGTCGTTACGAACGAATTTTCAATACATTTTGATTTAACATGACAGAGGAAGCCCGACCACCAGAGGGCGCTAAACATAGATCCAATTTGGTACGGCCCTATATAAATAGCACAAACTGCAGTTAGTTACTTCATCAAACAAAATGACAACTGCTTTCAAAGTTTGTAACTGCAATTTATGGTTATTTATCTGCGGTTTATGTACTCACACCTCTGTCGGGTAACTTGATTTTCCTGGTTAATTCCGTCCACTGATTGTTAATTTAATCCACTATTGTCATGTTTGTTTGTTTGATTAGTCAATCACTTTAATACACCATATAACACTGATCACAGAATTTTATAATTATAATATAAATGTCCTAATCTTCACATTTGAATTATATCTTCTTCTCCTCTTCCTTGACTTTGATGTTCAAGCGAAGTAAAAGGAAATAAATAAAGCAGCATAACATATCTATATGAGCCACAATGTGAGATTTTCAGGACAGTTCAAGGTTTCAAAACTTCTGTAAAATAGATTATTTGCTTAAACCTTTTGCAAAATAATTTTCAATTTAGTACAACGTTGATTACAATCATTTTGATAACGTGCCTGTTCGGAAAACGTAAGTCAAACATCAAAATGTATAATCGATCACTTAATTATGTTTGATCTTAATTCATGATCTATTCAACTTGAACACAAAGAAGTTTATTGTATGGAAGAAACATAGATCATACAGGGAGTTAATTAATGCAGTGATTTAATTTTTAATGTATCAAATACATAATCATGACATTTCATTGCACAAGATCGGGAATGGGGGTCGGAGGGGAGAATTTGATTGATTATATTCAGTCATAGATTTTTCGACTCATCACATTATGTAGCTCATATTATCATGCACAGTAACATCTCTTTCATTCTAGCACCAATCGCACCATTAAACAGTATACAGTTCGTATCCGTTATAACGACATCGTCAGGATATGATAAAATAATTGTAATGTCCGAATATTGCTTTAAACGGAAAGACAAAAAATGAGAACTAATCAATATCGATTTTTCTAGAAAATGATTATGTGTGCTTCTCCAATCATTTATTCCTTAGTGTACTTTTACTGTGAAAATTGGAAAATAGTAATTCTTCATAAACCCCTCATCTGACTGGGGACGTGGTTGATATTTTGTCTGTAGATTTTTTTTCAATACAATGAAGAATGAAGTGTCTTAGATAATGTTATATGATGTTCGTTATAAATAATCTCTTTGTACTTGTAATAATTTAAATATAAAAGGGTTTTATTTGAAATACAGAAGTGCAAAAATCGAAACATTTAAATTATGTCATATTAAGCGAAAGTCGATTTGAGCAATGTTGTTACAACGAGTATCGACTGTATAATATAATAATGTATAAATTACATAAACTGTAGTTACATTTTGTTGATATCTACAATCTATGTATATTTATCAATGATTTTGTACTCACAGATCAGTTGACACAGGGACTGTGGTTGAGGTTTGTTTTGTATTAAATATACAAATATAGTAACCTTCTTAATTTCCTGTTCACAAATGAATTATTTTTTTGTTTTAAGTTCACAGCGGATAGTTTGAGAAAACAAGATACCACAAATTCATATCACAGTGATACATTTCACTACACATTCAAACTTGTGAACAAAAGTCACCATTTGGGGAAAAAAAACATGTAGCTTTATGAACAGATGTGTTACGTTTAGCACTAATTACACCTACATTGTTCTTCAAAACTTCAACAAGGTCAAACTATGAACGATCGAGGTACCATACAAACTGTTGCTATGGAAACTGTAAAATAATATTATGTACCCTAAGTATCTTCCTGGACAGCAGAGTTGGTTATACAATAGATCCAGAGGTTGCTGACTTACAACCAAAAGTACTCACACACATGCATATCATTCTCAAGTTGTGGTTTTATTAAATAATGTGTTTTCAAATCACTATTCCTCCAAGATAAACTTTGTCTTTAATTGTTCTGTCTTATTCTGAAAGAAAATATATAACAAATTATTAAAACATTGTCACTAAATAAAACATAATGACATCATAGTTAATACAACGATAGATAAAACTGAACAATTAATAAAACAATTTTAATACAACGCTGGACTGAACTACGAAATTTATAAACAAACATACTGAGCCAAAATGAGAAATAATCCACTTTTTTATTAGTTTATACATATATTTATAGTTTACCAAAATAACTGATAAATGATATATATGCCTGTGTTTGAGAACGTGTTAACCTTGGTTTTTATCAAAAGTCAACCAAGCACTAAGCCAAGAAACTTGATTATCTTGTTTTGCACGTGCGGTCCGTGAAGCGATGGTCGAAATCCGATGTTGACATTTGACTACACTGACTGACCGGTAATTATATACAATACTTAAGGTATTATCAGTCAGTCAGTCAGTCAATCAATCAATCAATCAATCAATCTATCTATCTATCTATCAATCTATCAATCTATCAATCAATTTGAAGCTTGGCTACCTAGGAAGAGTCGGGAAAACACTCTAACCCCTCTTTCGCAGATGGCATATCCCTAATAGTAATATCACCAGTAAACTACTGGCGTAGATTCCTTAAGGCATTGTAGGCACGTGCCTACTTCTTATAAATGCAAAATATGACCAAAAAGTTAACGCAATAAAATGAACAGGGTACGGTCGGGACAATTAAGTGTGTACTAACACAATGTTTGTTGTTGTTATGCATCATCTCTTTATTTCAATTGAAATTGTTTTAAAAGCAAAATACTAAGCTGCGTCTTAAAGCAGGACATATACGATGTAACTTTAAAAACATTGCAAGACATATTTGTACTTCACGTTTACTCATCTGTGATTCGGGCTTTGGAAGGAGTTTACTTCCATAAAATATGTCTTGCGATGTTTTTAAAATTGCATTCGATTTTCTACGAGTGCTATACTATGGATCAAATGGCCGCTTAACACAAGTTAACTTAAGTATTGGTCTTGGTGTTAAAAGGCTGACATGCAGCAGACTGAATACACAGAAAGTCCCCCCTACACGCATCACGCATTGTTTTTGCTGCAGCAATCATAGAAATTTAGCGGAGGAATGGGGTGAAGAGTTTGTTTGGGTAAATATGATTTGGCAGTAGCAAAGCCAGCTCTGCAAATCCAAGCTCTGGATTCCCCATTATAAGTATGATAATGTATGATGTATGTTTCGGGGCGTTTAACAACTTGATTGCATATTTTGGGCTGTTGGTTACATTATTGAAGGTTCTGGGTCCTTGATATTTTAACTGATCATGGTGTTCTTACTACTGGGTCCTTACATGCAATTGTGACAGGCAAACATTTTAACAGATGTAAACGCCTGCAAACTATAATAGCCACCGCATTTAAAATCCTAGTAATGTATTTCCGACGATTTCTAAATGTCAAAGTTTCTTTGCCTGATTCCCTTTGGGTCAATATGACGGATCTAAAGGTGCTGTCACAGTGTCACTACAACGCATTGGCCCAACGTATGCCGACGTGTTACAATACACGAGTTTTGCGTCAGAGTCATATGAGGGGGACAGTTCACATAGGCATCGTTCCTAGGAAGAACAAGTAGGCCTACTAACTCCCATCCTCCGTAACGTGAATTAGTAAATTTCACAGTAAATTAGTAAATTTCTCATACATGAAATACAATTTTATAAGCGACACCCTTATTTTCGTTCTTTATGTCTTGGTTCGTCGTAAGAACGACACATACGTTTAAAACACGTTGTGCGAACGCTAGTGAATGTACCAACCCGTACTTAAAGGGGCATACCCTACATCTGACAAACTTTCTGTGAAAGTGTAAAAATGTGTTAGATGTATGTGTAAAACAATATATAATGGATAATTGCAAGAAGAACTTGGGTCATAAAATGACTAGTTTAGGTACTAGCCGCAAAAATCAAAGCTATGAATAATATATCACTTCCACCCTAAAATTGTGCAACAAATTCCAAAGCGTATGGCGAACGTTCGAATAACGAATGAATACCGATCGTCTAACGTATACATAACCGACAAATATACGTTCGGCACTCGTTGAAAATGTTGTGCATGTACAAAATTGTTAGGCCCTCGACGCTCGACAACGTATACCAACGTGTGTGAGCGTGCTTTTAACTTACATATAAAGAATTTCTAGCGAATACGAGGACCATCAGCGTATTCTAAAACGTAGCATACGTTGGGCCAATGCGTTGTAGTGTGACAGCCGTATTAAAACCAAAGTCCTGAACTACTCAACACCTAACGGCAATCGTGACAGTACAACAAAATTCTGGCTAATGTACATCCAGCTTATTCACATCTTTCTTCGCTTTAAAAGAGCTTCAAGAACAAATGATTTCATTCATATAGTAGGTGAGATGTGTTCCTTCTTCTATACGACAGGAATACAGAAGTCCTCTAGAAGGGTGATGAAATACCAACTGAAGCTGTGTAATGCACAACCATTCGATCGAAACAAACTGGGACCACTTTCTGTGAGAAGGACCAACAAAAACTTTGCAGGAACTATGGTAGAGTTCACCTTATAGCAAACCATCAAATGTAGATACGGCTTCAAGTTTGACAGGCATTACAGCATATTTTATTCAGAATGTGCGAGAAAAAGATGGATGCTTACAAGAACGGTTCGAATTATAATTGTCGTGAAACTCATTAAAATGCTAGTTTAAAGTCCAAAGATTTGGTGCTTTCTAAATGTTAATCAGCACGAAAAAAAAAGGTTTTTAAAAAATGGCGACCGTCTTGGATTTTAGGTCTGTGTCCCGGAAATGGCACATTAGACGCTTAATGCTGAAATGTGCTTACCTCACTCGTACTCGTGTGGTATTATTGCACTGTGCTGACTTTATAACTGATTTATACGACCTAATTTTCCTTAGACAACAAAGCCCGCTTTGTTTGCATGCTGCATTCCTAGAATTGTATGCATACACCTTTCACCTTTTATTCACAGCGGAATGTGCATCACCAATACATCGAATAGCTTAACAGGTCAAATAAGTAGACAACATTTAAACATTTTAATACGTACGAGTTAGTACAATACCGAGGATCGTTAAAAAGGTTTTGTTAGCATAAGTTTCTATCATATTTTCATACCCTATCTTGAATATTTTAAACAAGAAGGGTACAATGCTCTTAATTAATGTTTATCTGCTGTCACACTACAACGCATAGGCCAAATGTATGCCGACGTGTTAGAATACGCAGATGGTCGTCGCACTCGTTTGAGGTTCGTTTTATGTAAGTAAAAAATACGCTCGCACTCGTAGGTATACGGTGTCCTAAAGAATGCATAAAACACATCGGCGGTGTGACATTGTTGGTACATGTAAAAAAGAAGAAAAAAGATTGTTGTCAACTGACATTAATTAGTCCAGTCGACAACATCCAATATCGAAGATATCAACGACATACATCGTACAGAAACAACAGCTGTCGCCGAACAACGGCTTGAAAACACATTCAGATGCACTGAAAGAGCTTCAATGCATACTTAATTAACACTACTTGTGTTATCATGCACTTGTCAATATTTTGCCCTTTTATGAAAATTTGACAACAATGTCGATTTTCTTCCACATATTGAGAAGCTGACGGTTCCTTGTGGAAGAGTAAGTTAGTACTGAGTAGTTATACACCGTCCAGGAGAACATGTTAGATGAATTGACCGCCGCATGTAACAGACAAAAAACAATCTTACTTAACTAACAATATTAGCAAGGACGGAAATCATTTAAAATCAGCCTTACAATGGTCTTTGAACAATAAAAAAATCGAAACACCATTCCAAAGAGGGCCAAGCAACGGAATGAGGATTTGCGCAGTCAGAATACAAGCAGGTACCTGTTCAAACGTGATATAAGAAATCCGTTATTTTAAGGCATACATTCCTCGTATAAAATAGTGTTTAACTTGTCTCAGTCTCACTATATTCGTATATACAATGACAATCTAAAGTCGATTGACTTTTGGAACACCCCTTTGAACTATAAAAGAAACTTAATAATCGATGTTCTGGGTCCTTGATATTTTAACTGATCATGGTGTTCTTTCTAACATTGCTAAAAAATGGATACAAACCTAATGATAAAAGTTCTTGTGTTGTTAGGTAGTCATCTGGCTCATATTATATCAATTGGTATGAGTATATCATTTGGTATCTTATATAGTGAGATACGTTCAGACTTTCAAACTTCTCAATCAGAGGCAGCTTGGACAGCGTCCATTTTTAATGGACTTCTCGGACTTTCAGGTAAACATTATTCTAAATACAATTATTTCAATATAAGTTATGAGAATGACAATTATAATAGAGCGTGGGGCTCTGTTTTATGGTGCAATTCATGTAATATTTTATATTCAGAATATTGCTTGGTAAAATATTAAAATCAGGACATTTGTGTGATGAAGATTAAATACATTTCAACGAGTTTCAAAAAGTTTGCTAAAGAGTTAGATAATGTAATATAGACATTAGCTATAAATCATATATCGTTTAGACTTAAATGTTTCCTTAATTAAACTAAACACGGAAAAGGATTCTAAAAGTTTAACGACTCTTTTTAAATGATAGCGATACATTATTGATGGTGAAGAATGCAAAATATAAACTAAAGTTATTGGATTGGTGCACTTAAATACAGTACAAGGTCGATTAAAACTCACTGGAAACTCTCTTGGAGTGAAACATAATTCAAAATGTAATGTATTATGTTTGATGTTAATCTAAACAATAAGTTGATCCAATTTTTTAAAGTCCATTCAACCCTGGAAACGGCGTAAATTAAATCCACCTGGCAGTATAAGTTGTTGTATTTAAGTATTTTCATTGTTAACACAATTAATTGTTAGTCTACAAACCCAAGCAATGATTTCTAAAGAGCTGTAGGATTTATATGGGATGATAAGGCAATAATCAGACAGTCAGTAGTAGTTAAAGATTATGTAGATGGAGATTTTAAAAAAAGTTGATATTCATTGTTTTATGTACAGTCCGCAAGTAAAATGGATAATGAACTATATACAGCATGGTGACACGAAATGTTATAGTCTGTTTAAAGCCATATTTTATACTGATAAACTATTATATGGAGGATCAATGTTTTGTGACACATTAATAATTAATTGAAAAAAAGATGTATCGCAATCTTTTAAATGCTATATAGATGAATATACTATTGAAACACCCGAACAAATACTAGTTCTCAATATGCCCGTATTCTATATTATTATATGATCTATAAATGAACGCATTTTGATTGGCTTAAAGCCTGATCCATCATCTAACATAAATGTCATATTCAACGGTGAAACTTGATATTCGGAATTTCCAATTCTAAAAATAGAACCAGGTCAATATTCATCACACAAAAGATTGACGCATTGCGTATTTTGTTCTATCGTCCCTCTGTGTCGGAGGAAGGAAACAATCCGGGCAGTTTTTGTCCCCATCCCATTTTCCTGACCCCCGGGCATTTTCCCCGAGCCCCGGGCAGTTTTTGTCCCAAATATTTTACAAATCCCCGGGCATTTCCCCGATCCCCCGGGCAATTTTTGTCCCGGACTTTCAAACAAATATTATCCAGACCCCGGGCATTTCCCCCTACCCCCGGGCATTTCAGCCGACCCCCGGGCAATTTTTGTCCCAACCACCGAGATATTTCTGAATTTCCAATCTAAAAATATAACCATGTCAATATTCATCTTCCAGAATTATAAGTGGTTATTTGTGATATATTCATCTTTCTTTATAATTGATATGATACACATTTCTGTTTATCAAGTAATGCATTAAATTACGAAATGAATCAGATAATTATCCTCAATGGTTTCAAATCAACTTTTCATATAATAAAACAGTTGTTGACAAGTGAGCCAATAAATGTGATGTGATATTCACCGACTGAATGTCATATTGACCGAGGCGTAGTCAATAACTGTATAATAATTTTCTCCTCTTAAATAAAAAATACATATTTTTGCCTGACTTGAATAATAGATGAATAATAAATGTTAAAGATGTAATTGATGGTAGAGGAGAGTTTGTTGGCATCTGATATTTATAAATTCACATGGGTGAAATATTGTTTTACATTATTTTTGCTAAAGGAAAGCTGTGACGGCATACATTAAAACTTTGAATTTTCCTTATTATATAACTCTTAAACTGAAAATCACAACTCTAGTATAAATATTTACAAAATAGTTTTAAGATGTAAATACTTTTATAAAACATTCATTAAAAATCCTAAAAACCTACAAATTAGGAAAAATTGAAATATCAAATAAATTAGTTTTCATTAAGCAGTCCGAAGAAAAATAACTTTTCATTTACGTTTAATTAACACATTTAAGTAAAATAATTATTATTTTAAAATCTCCACCGTTTCGTGCTATTTCTTTTTTCTTACCTTTATTAATTTGTACACCTTTTTGTTACTTTTTAGTGCCCAAACCTGTTTTATATTTGCATGATAACGCTATTGTATATCATAAAGCAAGGTGTCATGGGAATGACCTCGACCCAATGCCAAAGTTGGTGAAACAATTGAAACTGCATTCAAGGGTTTGCATTCATAACGTAAAAACAGCGGAAACACTGTAGATTCAACTATCAAAACGTGTGGTTCTTTTCTCCATGACCATTAATTCAACTGTTACCGATACTGTCTTCTTATATTTTGTGTAAGGAAGCACACTTTCAACAAGTTTACCCCCTCCCCCCCCCCCCCCCTTTATTGCAACTTTCTCGCAGGCAGTTCCAATGCGGTTTCACTCAGGGAGATTGTGTTTTGTCCCCCCCATTATTTTTGTTTTGTTGTCTCCCGATATTCCCTATTCCATATAGCGAGGTTCTGTTGTTTATTGTATACTGTAAAATATATTATATAATCGTGTAACGTATGCATCATGGCAGAACCAGACATTGTAATAGTCCGATTATATACAAAGAAATACAGAGATACAGCTGATTACATCAATATATCTTTAATTTTGTTTACTGATTGTTATGCTCATATTTTAGGGATACCTCTGTGTATATTAGTTCCTAGGATTGGGGAGAGATGGGCAACACTTGTTGGTACAGTGCTTCTATGTACGGGTATGGTAACCAGTAGTTTTGTGACTAGGTATAACATCTTGTACATCACTTATGGCTTAACTGCAGGTACGTTTCTGTCATAGATACTATACATTCAGTTCAATACAGGTTTTCAAATGTACAGAAAATAGGGGTCTTATTTTTTCAGGTGTTTACTAAATCTATAAATTCAAGTTATATATTACTTTACAATATGATCTATATATAAACACATTGATCTTGATACATAAATGTATGCTGAACATCCTATTGAATGGAAAGTTCGGAATTTCCTAAACTAAAAACAGAATCAGGTCAATATTCGTTATTAGTGATGTATTCATTTTATGTTATGATTAATTACATTGCTGCTGTTTATCAAGATATGCATTGAAACTCGATAAGAATGTTATCTTAAATGTTTTTAAATCAAATACTCCTCATATAATAAAACAGTTGACTTGTGATTGCCGCTGAATAACACATCATTTTCAATAGCTCACCAGCCAATAACTGAATATTGTTTGTACATAGGATACAATGTATGATCATTTAACCAGTATAGCTTATTGCTCTTTCAGGACTGGGAGCTGGTATCATACATTATTGTGGAAACATGGTTTTAGTGAGTCACTTCAATTCAAAATGGCGACCATTAGCAATTACACTAGCAAACTCTGGTGCTTCAGTCAGTGCGTTAGTCATGCCCCCGTTTATGGTAGCTTGTATAGAAGCATACAGTTGGAGGACCATGTTTATCGTACTTGGTTGTGTATCTGCTATTGGTTTGTTCAGTGCAGCTACATTTGTCCAACCTAAAGAAGACACATCAACAAACAATGTCAAACAGGAAAGGATAAGTACACAAGAAGAGAAAGATTCAAACTTGTTTGGCAAGGGTAATATCATTGCGAGACCGTTTGTTGATTAATGTATAACTATTATAAATTATGTTATAGTACTAGTGACAGTTAGGTAAAAGCATTAAAATTTCGTTTTTTGTGAAATGCTTCTTTTATTTCATATTGTTTTGTACAAATCCAACTAGGTACAATAACGTCGAAGGCAAATTATTTGAGTTTGATTGAAATGTTAATTCCAAAATTGAGTGAAAGAAACAAAATGTATTTGGAGCAGTAAGCTGTCACATGTTTAGTTGTAATGTGCATATTTCAGGTAAATACAACGAACATACGTTGAAAATGACTTTTACACTCGTGACACACAATGTGGACTTTATGATATTTTTCACATCAAGTGTACTGACTTTTATGGTTGTATTTGGTCCAGTGACGTTCTTACCAGATTTGATGCAAGAATCAATGATTGAAGAGAAGCAAGTATCGTGGTGTATAGTTGGTATGGGTTTAGGAAATCTGTTTGGACGAATCATCAGTGGCGTCGTAGCTTCGAGACTGAGTAGTCATGTTCAATTGATTCACGGGCTATCTCTACTTGGTTACGCTATAGCAACACTCTTCACCACGTTTGTGTTCAATCTACCAACATTTATGGCGATGTCTGTTCTTCTTGGTTTGTTTACTGGTAATGTGTCTTTCCATACACTCTTAATAATTGCAGACTGTTACTTCCAATGTACATAATAATATAAAACAACGCTGTTATCAACTAATGCATAAAACATTTCTCACGATTTTAATGATATTCAACTTCTTTCCAAGTTGCACCTTATGGAATGTTATTTGTTTATTAGAAAGTGCGATGTAAAGTCGATTAATGGTAAAATTATGGTTGATAATATGGCAAGGTGTATGAAAGTCATTCTGAACATTCTAGCATTTTAACACAATTATATATATGTTTCTTTCGAGAGATCATGAATTTGAATGTTACAAAGTATTACTGTCCATTGGTTAACTGATATGGTATGCTGAGATCATACCTTTGGAAGAATTTCATGAAGTCTCTCATACCAAGGAAATACGCTCCATGTGTATATCAGTAATAATGAACCCAGTATCTGCTTCGATCAGACTCCGCATGATATCAATGCTAACGTGTGTCACAAACGTTTTGTGTCTGCTACAGCGACCTTGGTATTTTTCTTCATTATGCTCTGTTTTACAGAACAACGTAAACGCATATAGCTACATCTCACACCAAACTGAATACGATGGAAGGCTTTATGTGAATTTGAGTATGCATTTGAATTCAAGAAAAGCTCGAGTTTACTGCCTGTCAAATAGTTGCAACATAATCAGAACGTTAATAATGGCATTCATACTTTATATTTTCAGGTGGATACTTTGGGTTACACATGGCGGTAGTTGCTAATTACCTTACATTGGAGCAAGTAGCTGTAGGTTTTAGTATGATAATCACAGCTAATGGAGTATCATCAACGGCTGGTATGCCCCTTGCTGGTCAGTATGTTTAAGTTAAATCATATTCAACAAAGCATCATTTATGATCACAGGCAACACATTCTGTACCAAAATAAATTCCAAAAATAAGCTTGTCTTGAATTAAACCTCTAGAATGTCTTTTTAAAAAGTAACGTGTTTACTGAAATGTTCCGTGCAGTAAGCTTGTAGATGAATCTGTTAAGAATAAAATAATGTTTCACTGTAATAACTGTTCTAAAGTGGCATCAATGTAAATATATACAACTATAATAGAAATGTTTACATCCATTATCATCGCAACAATGTGAAAATAAACGATCAATATGTGAAAACAATGTTTCAATTAATGTTAAAGAATTGACTAAGGCTTGCTTAAGTTATTTGTTGTCATAAACATTTCTCATCGTTCAAATTTCAGGACTCATTACAGATTATTTTAAAAGTGAACGAGGCTCGTTTGTTTTCTGCGGTTGTGTGATGATGATGGCTGTTATTGTGTTGTGTCTTATTAAAGTGAAAACATATTTCATCAATATTTGTAATACTACAGACACAGAGAGTACAATTAGTGATAAAAACGAAGATTTTGGTTTCATTTGTACTCACATGTAATATACAATTCTGATAATACGCAAAATGTATTATGTTTATGTAAACAAATTTCAGACATTGTTTTTTTACTTTATATTTCATTCATAGAAACATGGATTAAAGTCTTTAGATAAAATTTCGAAATTAAAGCCAAGTTTCTACCAGATTATCGTAAAACCTAGTAATATTCACAGATTATTTTGCGACAGTGTTTCTATGTCCTATCTTTGTCCTGTTCTAATTGGATAAATTGTAGGGAAATTTTAAATTATAATAGTCATTCATCTATTCAATACTGCAGAAGACGTGAACGGGATTATTTTGCTGATGTATAATTGTTATCTGGTTACTAAAGATCGAGTTGTTGCACTGAATTAAGAGTGAACGCAAAGGAAACTATTTGCTATTAAACAAATTGAAAGGACCGACTTCCATACGGAGCTTCTAAAGTGACATTTGCTATTTTTAGGACTAACTACAAAAAATAGTTTGTTAATACGAATTAATATGTCATCGGCTTTTAGTCACACTGACTGGTCCTACCAAGTTTATACTACAACACCAAGTTTCTTCAGCGTTTATTTTCCCTGTCTGTAACATATAAAAACGTAATTGGAGTATACAGACACCTCATCTATTTGAAAGTTATGTTTTCTGTATACATGTACAGGGTATATGCATTATCCGATGTAGGTTAAATCTTTCGTACATGACGTATTACAGAAATAGGCATAGAAACGTTCGACCCGCCTCCGTGGTTGAGTGGTTAAGGTAGATTGCTGACTTCAAATCACTGTAACCTGTCACTGATAGTGGGTCGTGGGTTCGAGCCTAGCTGCCGACAATGTCTCTTTATGTGAGAAAGAAGGCAGTTGCTTACGGAGGATTGGGGTCTAGCACTGGTTCTTCCAAGGAACGATGATTAGGCGAACTGCCCGCCTCATATGACTCTGACAGTTAAAAGGGGCGTAAAACTTGAATAACCAAACAAACATAGGTATGTTCTGTTTCGGAACTGCCATTTAATAGTGTCTGAACCGTATTACACGTTGATGTCACTTAACTTATCCTTCTCAAGTACTATTATTAAATCATCTAAACAACATTCATTGGACAATTTATTATGCTGATGAAGAAAAAACTTCGTGCAAATCAACTATAACAAAGTATATCATTTTATCCTGTTTCTACATTTTTTAGATAAACCTGGCTTAGATCACGTGGTCTGCTTTATTTCGTCACTTTGTATTCTTACGCGCCGTAGTCCACTCGTTATACAAGAGTTATACAAAGTTTGCTTTTTATATTATAAAATGATATGGTGATATATAAATAAAGTGGATGTTTAAATTCTCAATGTAATTTTAAGCTTTTTTATTCCAAATAGCATGATGATTGTATGGGACTATTTAATTGTCGCGTAACGTTGCTGAACGACCAAGACGCTGTTAAAGAGAGGCATAAAAGTCGTTTTTAAATCCAAATAAATATAGTTTTGAGACTTAATTTGTTGTAGAAACAGGATAAATCATATACATGTTTGATGCCGAGATGGAGAGAGTTTATCCGGTTTGACATGAAAGCTAAAATGGACTCGCCAGAGGCTCGCCTATTACTGCTTTCTTAGCCTCACCGGATCAGCCTTCTCCATATCGGCACCAACCATGTATTCTCCAATATACACATGTTTGATTTTCTATTTCCGGAGGGCAATCATTGCATATATCATTGTACATATGTTTGATTTTTTTTCATAATAAGTAAAAAAGGTCAGTATTCAATTGACAATTATGTTACTATGATTAGAATAATAGAATATCTAACTATTCTAAAGTAAGGTAACGTATATGTGCGTTATTCTCGAGATGTGATTAGTACATACGTATTTTCTCAAATCAGACCTCATCGAAAATCCTTCTTTTGTCTCTTTTACTGGGACCAGATTCAAAGAAAAGTTATACATGTACTTGCTTCATCGTCCAGTTCGGGATAAACTTGTCTACACGGAATGTACATCAGCCACGGACATAGCAAGATCGATCGCTTCAATTTTAGAAAAAATGATTTTTATACATAGTGTCACAAGCATGACCATTTCGTATATGTAATTGGAAACTCAACAATAATTCAACTTTCTACAGCCGTCGCTTGCTCGGCGCGCATGAAATTTTATATGGAAAAATGTACTACGCTTTTCTACATCCGCCATGCAATTGGTAAACTAGTTCCCATTCCATATTGCAGTAAAAGAGTCTATGTAAGTTCAGTTTCGATGAGTAAAATCATAGTCGAAATTGGACAAACATTGTTCAGGTTCTGTTCCATCTATATCATGTGTTAACAAGGCAGGTAAAAGACAACAAATTACAAAGCAACCTCATAGTAACATACTGACAGCGTATAAACACGTATCACTAACCACATAAACACGTTTTATATAAAGTAAAGTAAAGTAAATCAGAAATAAATGAATTCCATATCTGAGTTACCAGTAGAGAGGGATGTCTGTAAAGCTCGTTCACTGGTCTAATTTCACTATCACTTTGTGTAAGATGTCTTTAGAAAATGCGTGAATATCCCTCTAATTATCAGCCATCTTTTATAACTTATATCTCATGAATACATAAAAACAAGAAAGGTAAAACAAAGATGACGGATTATTTGACAACCATCGAGTTATCCATAGATTTTTCGTTACTTTCGAAACATACATAAACGAGCTGGTTATACGTTTTAGTTTTTGTAAAATAAGTGTGAGCTAATGATTAGAATTGAACAAAAAGGTAATATTTAATTCACTCTTCGCATGCATTCTTCGTTCTAATCGAAATAAATTTAGATCGTCGAGCCGGAAAAGCGGAAGAAGTTATCTTCATACAAAAATACACTGCAGTTAAACCAATTCTTTCTAAAACGTCGTTTTCGTTTAGTAAGTACAAGTCCTGGAAACAACATAGTTTGCTATGTTACAACGAGATATTTCATGTTATTTCGAGAAAATATATTGAAGTAGAACATTTTAAGGAATTTACGGACATTGATGACAACAAAGATTGTTTGAACATTCGATAAAGAATATCAACGTTTTACCATTGACAGATGCATTCGTAAAAAGGCTGTACACATGTTCTGATGTCGCCGGTAAATACACAATATCAAAATTCAACAAGAGTGCAAAATTTCACAAAATACGTCCGTCTAAAGGTTTGGTATACCATGAGTGGCAAATTATATATTTTTAAAATAAGCAACATTTTATGAATATGACATGTAGCACCATTCACATTTTTCATCGAAATGCAGATAGCCTTGTGATCTGAGAAATATAAACACTTCCAGCACACTTCATTTTTAGTAAATTTCCAATGTATCAAGGGGCATAACTGACAAGTGCCTGGGACAATTATGCTGGTCATCGAACTTGACCAATAGCTTGTGCCCAGAAATATATTTACACAGTTTAGTGAAGATCGATTTGTAATTATGCTGAATGCTTAAAACGCACTTAGTGACCGTGTGAACCAGTTTTTGACCCTAAATAATCCATATTGGAAGTTGACCTAGATATCATGTAGATGCAACGTCTGACCAAGTTTGGTGAAGATCTGATGTACACTATTTGAATTAGAGTCAGTGTTGAATGTTGAAAATGCACTAAGTGATCATATGACCTAGTCGTTGACCCGGCATGACCCATATTCGAACTTGACCTAAACATCATCTAGATGCAACTACTGACCAAGTTTGTTGGAGATTGGAGGAATACTATTTGCATTAGAGTCCGGACAACATGTTGAATGTTTAAAATGCACTTAATGAACCCTATGATCTTGTTGTTGACCCGGCATGACCCATATTCGAACTTGACCTAGATATCATCTAGATGCAACTACTGACCAAGTTGGGTGAAGGTTGGGTGAAGATCGGATGAAAACTATTTGAATCAGAGTCCGGACAATGTGCTGGACGCCGCCCGCCCAACATGGGGTTTCACATAATACGTCCCGTCTTTGACGGGCGTATAAAAAAGTGTTCATGAACCCCTTTTCATGAACCTCCATCACATTTGTTAAATATTCAAATGTCAAATATTTTATGTACATCACATCCTCGTGTTAGGTTATCTGTACGTATATCACAGTAAGATGAATTATTCGACGGTAAAACATGACTGTACATAATAATGTACCGGGGTCATTGACACTTGCAATTGACAGCCGTTAGAGTCTTCATAAGACATGCATATTAGGACATATAACTGACTAATAATATTATCTGTACCCGGATTTCAAGTTCACTATCAAGCTATGAGGTCTTGCCCCGAGGTTATAAAACTTGAGATCGGTCTCCAAGCTCAAATCTCATATTTTGTATTTTAATGTTTCTAAGTTAATTATGATCAGACAATAATGATAATATTGATGCATTAGTCTGACAGTGTACGATCCTAATTGAATTCATATAACAATCAGCTCTATCTTTGCAACCATAATACTTTGAGACTGGAATTGAGATTTGAGCTTGGAGACCGAACTCTAGTTTTATAACCTCTGTGCCTGGCCATTTCTTTTCACTATATTTTACTGGAGTTTAATGTCACACCAACAACCAGACTCATACGGCGTCGACTTTCCGGCTTTAATAGTCACAAGATGTATAAATACTTGTAGATGCGAACACGACACGACAAAAGCACCATTGTACGATTGACAAATTTTGTGTTTTTGCCTTTTTCATGTCTCGATACCATGAATTTGAGAAAATGTGTTATCTTCATGATCACGGTGGTTAACGGACTCGGACTTTTTTGGATCAAATCAGCGTCCTCAGACTATTTTTGATCGAGCAAAGGACTTTTAATGAATATCAAGTTAAAAGTTTAGACAGGTGTGTTCAAAATATTTGATATTTTATAAGTTCTACTTATTTTATTTTAACTATTTATGTGTGACGGAACAGCACAAATGTAAATTAACAAGAAAATAATGTTTAATCAACATCACAGAGAACAGTGTCTATGCACAAATGTAATCAAATGGCATTTTCCCTCGCAAGATTGGGCGATACTGTCGAGTGAAGGAATAAATGTCAATTTCTACAAAGTTTTCATGTTTTTCTATCGATATCGTTGCTGAACTGAATAATAACAATTTATCCAAGGTTATTTATCGGGTATTTATATAATCCAGTCAAAATTTGGTTCATTGTTGTTAAAGAGAAAAAACATCAAACTTAGCAGCGACTTCTAATGATCATGTAAACGGACTAGTTATGATTAGTTCCTTTGGATCGTTAAAAAACTGATAATGTGATATATGAAAGACCCACGTTTGACTAAACCACCTTGGCAATGTACTTTACATATATATTATAGAGCAATTAACATGCATGAAGACTGAAAAATCGGTGTACTTTCTTATTATATATTATAGTTATTTCAGGTAAATATTGATGCACTTTCACTTTCACTTGCAAAACTTTTTCTTGATGTAAAGAATACATTTGCAAGAAATTGTTAATTATTTTGAATGCATGGAAAGAACAGACATGTTAAAGTTCCGTGGCACAGAAATTTTAAAATTCTTGCGTGTTTTTGCGCCTGAATCAAGATGTTTGTCCATCGTTTTTAAGAAATTAATCAGTAAAGGTCCTTTGCTCGATCAAAGATAGTCTGTGGACGTTGATTTGATCCAAAAAAGTCCAAGGCGGTTAACCACCGTGACTTTGTGTAAATGTCGTCACGCTATGCCATCCTTCTAAAAAATGATAAAGTAAAACCTTGCCGATATTATTAAGGACCTATATACATCCTTGATATTACCAGCAGAATCAAAGGGAAGTAATCTGAATGCCGAAACCACTCTGACAATTTCTAGAGTTACCCTTCCTAACCTGACATGGTGTTTATCCTAAGAGTAAAACATGAAAGAAGTCCTGTACAAAGATTGCCTTATTGTATTCCGGCGTATAATAGTCACTGAGGATACGTGGTCAATATTTACTGTATAATGGTCATCAACCTTTACGGTTAACATTAGTCCTACTTGTTTATAGATTTGATAATTCGTCTTCAAACTGCATACATTGCGCAGGTCGTGTCGTATTATATAAATAACACATAGCTTTGTGGGTAACAGTAAAAATGTCAGCCTGAGGCCTTGGGTAACAGTACTTTCCGAGGGCTGACATATTTACTGTTACCCACAACGTAAGCTATGTGTTATTTATTTTATTACCCCAAACTTTTTTCAAAAAACAGTGACAGTAAAAAATAGTGAAACAAAATTACTGTTACCTATGTGACAGTAAAAAAATACTGTTAGAAATTTACTTTAACCCTGTGACAGTAAAAAAAATACTGTTAAAAATGTACTATCACCCAGTGACAGTAACAAATGTTCAGTCACGTGGTACCATGAATGTAACAGTAAAAAAAGTAGAAACGTTCTCGAGATAATATGGTACTACGATCCAGGTCAGTCGTAACCATGGAAATGGTGAGGCAGGAACCATGAAGCAAAGTGTTCAGCATTCTACCTAGGAGATCGTTTACGATTATTACAATTACCTCCCTTGTCGCCCTGATGAATTACCGCTCTTAGGTTATGAAGAGACGGTGGTTTTGTTATTGTAACGTCGTTACGAACGAATTTTTAAATACATTTTGATTTAACATGACAGAGGAAGCCCACCCACCAGAGGGCGCTAAACATAGATCCAATTTGGTACGGTCCTATATAAATAGCACAAACTGCAGTTAGTTACTTCATCAAACAAAATGACAACTGCCTTCAAAGTTTGTAACTGCAATTTATGGTTATTTATCTGCAGTTTATGTACTCACAACTCTGTCGGGTAACTTGATTTTCCTGGTTAATTCCGTCCACTGAATGTTAATTTAATCCACTATTGTCATGTTTGTTTGTTTGATTAGTCAATCACTTTAATACACTATATAACACTGATCACAGAATTTTATAATTATATATAAATGTCCTAATCTTCACATTTGAGTTATATCTTCTTCTCCTCTTCCTTGACTTTGATGTTCAAGCGAAGTAAAAGCAAAAAAATAAAGCAGCATAACATATTTATATGAGCCACAATGTGAGATTTTCAGGACAGTTCAAGGTTTCAGAATTTTTGTAAAACAGATTTCTTACTTTGCCAATTAGCTTTTTGCAAAACAATTTTCAATTTAATACAAAGATGATTCCAATTAAGTCGATTACGCATGTGAGAAAAACGCAAGTCAAACATCAAAATGTATAATCAGTCACTTGATTATGTATTATTTTAAATCATGATCTATTCAACCTTAACACAAATACAGTAAGTTTATTGTATGGAAGATTAGATTGCAAGAAACTTAGATCATACAGGGAGCTAATTAATGCAGTAATTCAATGTTTCAATGCAGTAAAGCAGTGTTATATTAAAATTCGCATTAAATGAATCAAATACAATATCATGACGTTTTCATAGAACAAGATCTGAGTTGAGGGGGGGGGGGGGCGGGTGAAAACTTGATTGATTATATTCATTGATTTTTAGACTCAATATCTCAATATGTAGCTCATATTATCATGCACAGTAACATCTCTTTCATTCAAGCATCAATCACACCATTAAGTAATGTACAGTTCGTACCCGTTATAACAACATCGTCAGGATATGATAAAATATTTTTATGTCCGAATATCGCTTTAAACGGAAAGACAACAATAATATGGGAACTCACCAATATCGATTTCTTTTAGAAAATGACAATGTATGTTTCCCTAATCGTTTATTCCTCACTGTGTATTTTATTGTGAAAATTGTAAAATAATGTAAGGAATAGAAGAAAAAAATACTAAATGAAAATGAATATTCTAATTATCAATAATGTTTTATTACAATCTTATCAACTTAAATAAATAAATTTACAAACTGTCTACATATTGATTGCACAACTTTCTTTCATTGCACAGCGATCAAAGGCATTTAAGAGTTTATGTAATCCCTTAGCTGGCTGGGGACGTGGTTGATATTTTGTTTACATATTTGTTTTTAAAATATAACTAGAGCTTGTCAGGAGTGACGAATATCCCCACACGCCGCTTTGACACAGAGAATGATTAAAATCTGAGATACAAATGTTTTCAGTGATGTTATTTGCTATTACTTAGAAATGCACACTTGATTTCTTTCGAGAAGCGGTTTTACCTTGAGTCTTACGCATTACACAAAACCTCATGTTGGTGAACATTTCTGCCAAGTATTTCCAACATCTATCAATAGATGTCAAAGTTACTGACCAGACACAAAAAAAAAATTCTACAATAAATCACAAGGATACAGAGAGGACACAGCAAACAGACCAAAATTATGACCTTTGAACTTCAAGTGTGACCTTGACAATGGAGTCACAGGCATGAAAAATGCGCGCGACACATCGTCTAATGATGGTTAACATTTATGGTAAGTTACAACAATATCCTATAAGCAAAAAGGCCAAAGTTATGACCTTTGAACTCCAAGTATGACCTTAACATTGGAGTCACAGGCATGAGATTTCGCGCGACACATCGTCTAATGATGGCTAAAATTTGTGGTGAATTATATCCTCCGGTACTCTATTCTGACGCACACCGATTACGACGCCATTTTTGTTTTGATCTCGTTTTCGATTTTGTATTGTCATGTGACGTCATCCCCGCCGAAATTTACAAGTAAACGTAACAGTGCTTTCTGCTGAGCGAAAATGCGGGGATTTAGCCATTTTTGGATACTTTTTTTAACAGATTTTATAATTCAACACTGAAAACTATGTATTTTTCTTATTACTAAATTGTCAAAATGTTGAAGCAAAAAAATGTTTCTTGAAACAATGAAAAAATAAAGCGATCTGCTGGCGCATCCTCGCTCGCTATTTTTATAAAGTCACGTGATGGTCATATGACCTGTAATGTGATCTACAATTGAAATATTCACTGTCTAGAGATGTGTACTCGTTAGGTAACAAGGATCGCTCAAATTGCAGTTAACAAAAAAGAGTGTGTCTTATAAATGCTGCAGAATAACTTAATTCTTGATTTCTCTTCATTTCTTTCACTTTTTTTCTGTAACTAAAGGTCAGATACAGAAATTATTCTACAACTCAAATGAGAGAAGTCAATATCATATCAAGTGTAAGGAGACTGGTGCCACCACAATAACAGCAGCTTCACATTTATGCATTTTTTTCTGCAAAAAATACCATTAATTATGTTTGTTCATAAAATAATTTTTGCTACACAATTTTTTTTATAAATTGTATGATACTGTTGCTAAATGAGTACTACGTATTCACAGTGAAAATCAGGAGCTATTTATGTTTAGATGTAGTTAAATATAGAAACCAATCAAATGCGTCGTTTCATTGTACTCTCATTCAGCCATTGTTGACAGTCGTCACTTATGAAACTATGAGTTCTGTGGTTGGAAAATGAATTTTATCTATGTAAACATGATGTAAAACGATAAATAAATGATCAAACTTTGCAATGCAAAGGTAATTTATTGCTTTATTTTTTACTTAGTTATCATAAATAATAATTTATTCTTAGGTGCGTAAGAACTGTGTACGCGAGGATAACAAAATCCTACAATGAATGACAAAGTTACAGAGCGAACCCGATTCGGGACGCACAGACAGACAATTAGACAGACAGGCTGACGAAGTGACTCCTGTATAGCCCCAACCATTTTAGTGGGTGTATAATTATGTAGAATGATAAGTGACTTAAGGACTGTAATATTATGTCTGTATAAATATAGAAGGGTAAAGTCGAAACATTTAAATTGTGTCATATTAAGCGAAAGTCGATTTGAGCAACACAAACTGTACTTATGCTTTGTTAATATCTACAATTTATGTATATTTATCAATGGTTTTTTTTACTCACAAGTCAGTTGACATAGGGACTGTGGTTGTTGTCTATGTTCTGTCACTTTCTGCAAGAAAAGATATAACAAATTGTAAAACATTGATACTAAATAAGAGATAATGACATCATGGCGAATACAACGATAGATTACACAATTTTAATGAGAAAAAATCCACCTTTTTATTTAAAATTTACAAAAATAACTAAAAATAACGTACATATATATTACTTCTGTTGGAGTACTTGTTAACCTTGGTTTTATCAATAATCAACCAAGCGGTAAGCCGAGAAAATCGATTTTCTTGTTTTGCACGTGCGGTCCGTGCAGCGATGGTCGACATCCAGTGTTAATATACATGGCTGCACCGACTGTCCAGTAATTAGGTTTATACGACTATACCTAAGCAGAGTTATTCAAAAAGCGTCTTCTTACGTTTGTAAGATGACACTTTTCTATAACTTAACGTTCATGTGGACATAATCCTTCATCGTCATATAAGTCAGATACACGTACTCGTATTTACTTCAAAGATGTCTATGATGTCATCGTGTTAGCTCAATGTGTAGCTGTTATGGTTTAATGTACAACATGTCGTTTGGAATATTGAACATCAGTTATTTACCATTTGACTAATAATGCAAATATAATATCAAAGATAGATATAAGTCTGTAAATAACACCTTTACTGTCCGAAGGACCCGGTAACGAAGGGACTGCACGAGCTGTGAATGAAATAGCCCGTAGTTATTGGTTAGACGTTATTAATTTAGTATAGGATGGTACAATGCATATAATAAATGAAGTTATGGTGACCTTTGATATTCATACAGATCTGTTTACATTATTTGCATTCAAAGTGCATTTTATATATTAAGTTTAGTTGTTTATGTATTTATATTTTTACTAATTAATCATTTTATTCATTCATTGACCTATTTGCAATGTTTACAATTTGTTTGTTATTTATGTGTACATTTGATGCCTATGACATTGATCATTAATTCATACTATAAATCTGAACAACAGTAATGAGTTTTTTAAAACATAACCTAGTTGTCTGACGCGTACCATGACTCTGGTTTTCTTTACATAAGACTCCAGCAGATTAACAAAGTCAGCGGCGTTTTGTACTATGTATTAATTAATTGCTTTCAATTGTGTGCGTTCGGTGAATACAAAATACAGTCGCCTCGGACTAATTGGTTGTCAGTTTTGTGCGACTTACCAATACACTGAATAGGAGAGATCGTGTTTGTATACAGGGTTATTAATATGCAAATGTGCCCACCAGCTAGCTATTGGTGAATGGCAGATTATTTTTGTTCATTTATCCAATGGACTGCCGGTGGTCACGTTGCGTATGAATAAGCGGTCTCTCTTTAATAGGTTAATAGGTTAAGTAAGAAGGCAACATTCAAACATCATTTTATGTACGAGTCAATACAATCCTGCTCATCAAGGATCGTTACAAAAAGGTTTTGTAAGCAGCTTTCGTATTTTCAAAATACCTAGACTTACATATTGTAAATAAGTAAAAAGATATCTGCGGGTACAACGAGCTTAACTAATATTAACTAATTACATCGTGGGTAACAGCATTAAGATATAAAAACATATGCAAAATGTACATTAATACCTGTCAAGTCACATGCATTGGGCGTGTGTCACACGCAATGAAATCCTAGATCACGCTCTAACTCCCGAGTATTCCAAGTCACACGCATTTTAAAAGAAAAAAAAAACAATAAAAGAAAATCATTGATAGATCGGCAATAAACATGAAACCAAAAGCTACATATATTTTATAGGAGCCACTTTGTCCTACAATATTTTATATAGGAGACTTTTGGCTAGTCTGACCGAGGTATATATTATGAATCAGTATTTATTCTGGGTAGGTAGGTCTTTTTTGGGTTAAAAAACTAAATTTTCTTTGTGGTGGTGTCTCCGGCTTCGCCCCCATATTCCCCTAGAGGGGCAACCATATTGCCCTTTCCAGACCCTTGACAGCTATATATGTACATTTTCAAATCTGCATGTAAAGTCATATCACCCGACAACATAAATAAATCAAGTGTAACACCATTGAAACATTAATGCTCATGAAAGTCCTTTGATTGGAAAAAAGTGTGTGACATTGTTTGTACATGTACAGAAGAAGAAGAAGCTTCTGAACTACCCGGAGAAACATTGTTCAGGCTGTCGCTGAATATTCGCTCGGAAACATAGATACATTGAATGAGCTTCACTTCATACTTAATTAACACTATTTGTGACATCGGGGGTGACCTCACACTTAGTTAACACACTAACACTATTTGCAAAGACTTAACTAATAAATTTTGAATCAATTTTTCCATTCAATGATCTTTGAACGATAAAACAATCGAAACACCATTCTCAAAAAGGGACGACCAACAAAATGATGATTTGCCTGTCACGATACAAACAGGTACATCTTTAAACGTGATAAAAGTAATCGGTTATTTAAAGTCTCCCAATGTCTGCATTCATCGTATATAACAGTGTCAAAATGTTTATACAGTGACAATCTAAAGTCGATTGACATCTTGAACATCCCCTTAAACTATCAAAAATGGAACAGTCCGTGACTCTATCAAATCAACGGAAGATCGAATTCTACAAGTTTTAAATTATTGCTAGAAAATGGATAAAAATCTAATGATAAAAGTTCTTGTGTTGTTAGGTAGTCATCTTGCTCATATTATATCAATTGGTATGAGTATATCATTTGGTATTTTATATAGTGAGATACGTTCAGACTTTCAAACTTCTCAATCAGAGGCAGCTTGGACAGCGTCCATTTTTAATGGACTTCTCGGACTTTCAGGTAAAAATTATTCTAAATACAATTATTTACTCATTGCAGGTTGTTACAAGGATATTTAAGATGTCGCATTCATGTTTTATGATACAACAAGAAAGGAATAATTAATAGTAGTCCATTCATATGCAATATAATGTATATGTAATATAACGCCTGGAAGACAGTAAATTTGATAATCAAATAGTGTGGTCCTTTTTCTCTATTGCAATTAATTCCGCAAAAACTGTTATTTATACTTAACACGCAATAAAATCTGTTTATCGTCGATTGTATTGTTCATTTCTCGTGAACAGGGGGAGTAAGTGTAGGGTAAGGCCTATAGGGGGCAAGTACGTTGCAGTGATAGTGTAAAATGGCAACACGGACCAAAAACTCGTTTATCATATATATACATATACTGTACATGTATATGTAAATATATGATAAACGAGTTTTTGGTCCATGTTGCCATTTTACACTATCACTACAACGTACTGGCCCCCTATGGTTAGGCCCTTTGAACAATTGTAAACCTCCTGGAGTTTCCCTGCAGACAGTTCCAATGTGGTTCCACTCCGGTAGATTGTGTTTTGTCTCCATGATTTTTGTTTGTTTTTCTAGGAGTTAGTTTCTTATTGATATTCCCTATTCGCGAGGATCTGTTGTTTATTGTATCCTTAGAATATAATTAAGTAAAGTATTTATCATGACAGAACCAGGTATTGTGATATTTGTATATACTTAACAGGTTTAGGGAGATACTTTTAAAAATATCAGTATATTAATTGATATGGTAATTTTTTAGGTATACCTCTGTGTATATTAGTTCCTAAAACTGGAGAGAGATGGGCAACACTTGTTGGTACAGTGCTTCTATGTACGGGTATGGTAACCAGTAGTTTTGTTACTAGGTATAACATCTTCTACATCACTTATGGCTTAACTGCAGGTATGTTTATGACTTAAATGATATAAGATACAATTCTAATGTAGAAAAAATAGGGGTCTTACCTTTTTCTTTACTTAATCTAAAATATCAATAACTGTGATCGCTGTTCGCATACTGACTGTTGAATCTCTGCATGGTCGTCAACATACTCTTGACCGTATACCATGTAGCTGTCTTTCATTCTAAGTGTTCTATTGTCATATACACGAATGTACATGTATTACTACATAACATGCTTGTACATAGTATATGAGCATATTACCAGTATAGCGAATTGTTAGCTGTCTATGATAGCGATTGCTTTATTTCTTTTAGGACTTGGAGCAAGTATCATACATTATTGTGCAAACATGGTTTTAGTGAATCACTTCAATTCGAAATGGCGACCATTGGCAATAACACTAGCAAACTCTGGTGCTTCAGTCAGCGCGTTAGTCATGCCCCCATTTATGGTGGATTGTATAGAAGCATACAGTTGGAGGACAACATTTATCGTTCTTGGTTGTATATCTGCTATTGGTTTGTTCAGTGCAGCTACATTTGTCCAACCAAAAGAAGACACCTCAACAAACAGCGTGAAACAGGACAAAACACGTACACAAGAAGACAAAGATTCAAGTCAGGGTAATATCATTGCAAGACCGTTTGTTGAATTATTATCCGGGTTCGAATCTCGGTCGCAGCAGGAAATACCTTCTGCAATGAAAATTCGAAAAAAGTGGCTTTTCATCCATTTTTGGAGAAAATGTCGGCTCCTTGTGAATGTTAGTGAAAGCTCGGCACCATAACATCGAAAGTTAATTTTTAGAGCCTAATAGATATAAATGTAAATTCCAAAACTGAGTGAAAGAAACAAAATGTACTTGTATTTGAAACAATTAGCTAAATGTTTGGTTGTAATATACATTTTTCAGGTAGGAATAACGAACATACGTTGAAAAGGACTTTTACACTCGTGACACACAATGTCGACTTTATGATATTTTTCATATCAAGTGTTCTGACTTTCATGGTTGTATTTGGTCCAGCGACTTTCTTACCAGATTTGATGCACGAATCAATGATGGAAGAGAAACAAGTATCGTGGTGCATTATTGGTATGGGTTTAGGAAATCTGTTTGGACGAATCATCAGTGGCGTCGTAGCTTCGAGACTGAGTGGTCATGTTCAGCTGATTCATGGACTAGCTTTATTTGGTTACGCTATAGCAACACTCTTCACAACGTTTGCGTTCAATCTACCATCATTTATGGTGATGTCTGTTCTTCTTGGTTTGTTTACTGGTAATGTGTCTTTCCATACACAGTTTAATACACATTTACTACTAACAATTTCAGATTGATACTTCCAGCTTCTCATGATGTTATAACAACATTGTTTTTAACATGAAGATGTTTCTTCAATTTCCAATTTTATTATTGTTGCTCTTTTTAACTAATGCATAAAGCATGTCTCACAATTTTAATGATATTCAATTTCTTTACAAGCTATACCTTATGAAATGTTATTTGTTTATTAGAACGTGCGATGTAAAGTCGATTAATGGCAAAAATATGGTTGATAATATGGCAAGGTGTATGAAAAAGTGACAATTGCTGTCATACTTTATATTTTCAGGTGGGTACTTTGGGTTACACATGGCGGTTGTTGCTCATTATCTTACATTGGAGCAGGTAGCTGTAGGTTTTGGTATGACAAGTACAGCTGGTGGGGTATCATCAACAGCTGGAATGCCCCTTGCTGGTCAGTACGTTTAGGTATTAATTTGAAATATTAAAATATGTTCCGTCATAATTGAAATAACCGCCATTTGTGACCACAGACAACATATTCAAAGTAGGAAAACTAAGACAAATAAGTTTGTCTTGTTGGTTTTAACATCATCTAGAATGTCTTCAAAGCCACGTATTTATTCTGCTGGTCGCTACAGGTATACTAGACAGATGTTTAGTGCTGTAGACTTATAAGTTGATCTGTTGGGAATAAAATAAAGTTTTATTGTAGTACGGCGCCTATTCTAAATTTGCATCAATGTAAATATTGCTAGTCTCTCAATATCAATCCTGAAAAGAAGAACAAGTCGTTGAGTAATGTTTTGTACCTAACATCTTCGCAACAATAAGAAAATTAGCAATCTGTAAGTGAAAAAGAAATTTGAATTAATGTTAAAGAACTAGTTAAAAGGTTTGTTATAGTTGTTTGTTGCCATGAACATTTATCATCGTTTTTCTTTCAGGACTCATTACAGATTATTTTAAAAGTGAACGAGGGTCGTTTGTTTTCTGCGGTTGTGTGATGATGGTGGCTGTTATTGTGTTGTGTCTTATTAAAGTGAAAACATATTTCATCAATGCACGTAATACTACAGACACAAAGAGTACAAATAGTGATAAAAACGAAGATTTTGTTTTCATTTGTACTCAAATGTAACTTGCAATAATAAGTTCAATGTAGGTCAAAGGTGAAGACTTTTGGAAATTCTTTTGCAAAACTTAGCAAAGCCTGATATTAATGTACTCAGTGTAAACATATTTTCGGCTTAAAACAAGAGTCTTAAAATAAAGTTTCGACGTTTAAGCCAAGTTTCTACCAGAATATTGTAAAACATTAATCATTTATTCAACGAATCATTGATCGATTAATCAGACTTTTGCTTCTGATTAATCGATTAAATTTTCATGGACTGATTACGTCACTAGTAAGATCTAGTAATCTTCACTGATTATTTTGTGACAGTGTGTCAATGTCCTATCTTTGTCCGTATAAAACCTATTTGTATAAATTGTAGTAGGAAACATTGAATTTCGAGATGCATGTATATCATCATTCATTTATTCAATACTGCTGAATATTTCTGTAATATCAATGGTATTTGTTTGTTGAAGATCGAACAGTCATACTGAATTAAGTGTGAAAGAACGTAATGACATAGAAAAATGATAAAGTGTTTATTTGCAAAGTTATATCTGAACAACATGGCATGTACCTAATTGAACATTCAATCCAAGTCTTCAATAGGAATTGACTTGGTATAATTAATTGTTTTCAACCATGTCCTTAAGTCATGGTACGGGTTTGGGTGAACATGTTGAAGAAATCCATATAGTTGTATAATTTTCTTTAGAATTCAAAGTTGTCATATTTTAATGTATCATTAAAACACCAAAACGAGCTGACACGCCTATCAACAAATAATATAAATGGGTTTTGTTCAATAAAATTGAATTTGTTTTCTTATTCAAGTAACCCTAAGTTCTTCTAAACCAAAATATTGATTAGGCTTAAAAATTGTTTTTTTTTTTTTTTTGGTGACATGCTCTACAAACATAATGTAGGTAGGATGGGGTATTTATGGCTCTTGAAAGCGGGTGGAAGGGCCTAAGTCTAGGGTCACGGGAAAGTTACGGTAGTTTGGGTAACAAAAATTACCCAAAAACAATGTTTCACGCCCTAGATAGCAAGACATGTGATAAATCTTCTATTAAATTTATACAACCAGACTCATTCGAAACATTGACCGAATTTGAAGTCTAAAAATGTCACATAAGGAGACAGGTCACAAAGCACACTGTCATTCTCTGTAATCAAATAAATAAGAAAGTACCAAACAAAGACAATCTGAAGATCAGGCTATCACACAAAATGGACTCAAATACATGTACGTTTGTATAAACTTGATGCAGGTCAATGCAGGATTGTTGAAGAAATGGAGGAGCTATAATACTTGTAAACAAGTTAAAATGCAGCAATTTTTCTAAGACCAGGGCCCATAACTCTACAAGTACTAGTTCAATTCCACCCATAATCAAACTCATCAAAGACCTCTAGGTTATACGCATTCACTGTAAATATATAGAGGATTGGTGAAGCTGAAATATAGCAAATTTTCTATGCCAGGGGCCCGTAACTCTTGAAGTCGTGGTCCGTTTTCACCCATAATGGTACTTGTCCAAGACCTTAAAGTCATACACATTTACTGAAAATATTATCAGGATTGGTCAATACATGAAGGCGCTGAAGTGTAAACAAGCTCAAACATAGAAGATATCAAAGCAAGGGCTCATAACTCTTGAAGTTCAGGTCCGATTCTGCCCATAATCGAACTTGTCCAAGATCTTTAGATCATACACATTTACTTAAAATACTGGTGAATAAATGAAGGCGTTAGGAGTGTAAACAAACTAAATACAGCAAATTTTCTAAGTCAAGGGCCTACAACTCTTGACGTCCTTGTCCGATTTTGGCCTTAATCGAACTTATCCGAGACATTGTGGCCATATACATTGTGACCAAGTTTGATTAAGATTGGTAAAGAGCTGTGGATGCTAAGAGTGTAAAAAAACTAATTGTGGCCGGACGCCAGACATTCATCGATCCTAAAGCTCACCTGATCAATCAAGTAAGCTAAAAGTTCTAACCAGACATTATTCTCTAGATACAACTTCAACCTGTACAATCCAGAAATGGGCAAATTCGTCATACCTCTGGTTATACCTTGTACAACTGGGCTTATAATAAGTCAGTACAATGCACTTGGTAGCAAATGTGGTGTTTCAGGAACTTACAAGGTTTTATGAGGAATGAGGATTTTGTGTACAATGTCTGGGTTATAATAGAGAACTTGAGCAAGAGCTAGCTGGTACCTAGCTTATCCCCTATAGTTAACACTTAAGTTATGTAAAATGGGCGTGGCATATTGTTCTAAGAAATAAATAAACAATAGTGACTTTAATTAATTTATTAACTCAACACTACATTATATATTATTGCTATAGTTGCCAGAAATATCCACAATTACCAAGCTAAATAATCATGTACCATATCGGTGAAGGAAAGCTTTTGTTGAAACTTTGTAGAAGAAATGAGAATCGAACAGAAAGACCTCCATGTCATGTTCACAGCATTTGTAGTAAAAGAAGAACATTATAGGAAAATAAGCAAACTTACGTCATATACGTAATCACTATAAAAGAGAGGTCAATAGTGACGTAGCTACATAAACAAAGCAATGCCTACTAAAGCATTCAACATAAACATGTATGTAACACCACCCTGGTTGGGATACTGTCTGCTGACTTCACTGTATTGTATATTTTAACATAAAATATAATATCAATCCATATAACCATTTTAAGACAGTATGTATCTCATGATAATATTGATGTGTTCTTAAATTAAAGTCAATATCATAGACCTACAACATATAACAGCCACGTACAACAGATAAACTCTGGAGTTCCTCAGACTGAGAAATGAGTGAACAACAAGCACCTTATGGATGGAGGTAAAACTTGTATGGAACACCAAGAAGTCCCAATCATTTCCTATCACAGACAACACAGGCACTTAAAGTTATAACTCATAGTTTTAGAAACAAGCTTAACAATATTCAATAACTGGTTTTATTTATGGAAGACCAAACAACTAACAGACAAGAAACGTATATAAGAGCAACTGAGAACCACTGTGAAGACAATCTTGTTCATCTAGACATACAGAGGACTAGAAATTATAGGAGAAAATCTGTGTCAAGTCAAAATGTACAGTTCTAGGTCTGAGAAATGGATGGAAATTATTAGAGTATTTAAACAAACAAACAAAGCATCATGAAGCTGAGTATCTAACTGTACCGTATGACTTCTAACCAGGTTACTGATAGTGCAATAAGTGATCGTTCTTCCAGCAAAGTCTCACTGGAACTAGTCCATTATTCAAATATGTATGTACTACCAGTATGATATGGCAATAGGTAAGAATTGAAAAATATGAAGACATCTTCACAATAGAATACATTTGTTTCATTTAATGGTTTCTACAGACCATACCAACAGAAACAACTTAAAATAATAAAAAAAATAATTGAAAAATTGTGGACAGATATAAAGTAATTTTGAGCAGAAATTGACTGTGTTATAACTTAAAATGCAGTCCATGTAAAATAAATGTATGAAAATATGATAAAAATGAATGATATCGGCAAGTTAGCAAATTTAATCTAGAAGGTTTTTTATCTCGAAAAACACAGTAAAAATAAACTTGCAACTAATCATTTTTTGCAGTAATATATTACTAGTAAGAATTACTATAACAATTAGAAGAGGTATATTTGTGTAAACAAAAGAAACTATAAAATATGAATATAAATGTTCAAATACAAGATACAAAAATGATACCATCGTCTTAGGGAAAAACAAGGGATGCAACTCTAAAACTACCCAGTATAAATATAATAAATTCTACAACATTGACAGATTAATATATTTTAAATTACCATAGAAACAAGACAATAATTGTATAAAATATTTCCAGTGAATACTTCCATCATGTTAACATCACATTCCATGGTATTTTTTCTTTCATGATATATGTTCAATAACTCTTGTCACTTGAAAATGTACACATGTACTATTGTTAGAAAGTGCATAAGTAGTTCTGTAGTTTACGAGTACATAGTGGTCTGAATAAACTGAAAATAAACAAAATTTATTATCATAAAAAAGTTATTCTAAATCAACAAAATAATAGTATTTGAAATTAACAAGGGCCTTCAAAACTAAAATATTTCTAAGATTTTATCAGTACATGTACAATTTAATCATTTATAAATTATGTATCAACATAAATGGTAAAAACAAACATTTGTATAAAAATTGTTCAGTTTATTATATAAGGTCACTACAGAGGAAATCATTTAAAAGAAGGAAACATCAGTTCCATACAAAGTTTACTTACTGTATCAATATCATAGGCTGCTAATCCCTGACCTTCAGGATCCATACCCTTGAATGAAGCTACAAGAAAACAAAGAAATAAATTCATTTAAGTGAGTCTGTATGTTTCTATCTGTATGTGATGTCCCATAGCATACTTAAACCTTGCTTATCACTGTAAAAAAAGACTTCCAAAATATGCCATGTGAAAGAAAACTTCTTAACTTTTAAATTTATGTGATCTAAGAGCATATTATCATATTTTATCTCATTCATTTAGAATTCACAAAACCTCTTTTGAAATATCTCACTTCCGTGAAGAAAACCTGAGCAAAACAAGTATAAAACACTTTTCCTTATTATAAGCAAAGTTATCATTAAACATAAAATTCAAATATTCAACAGAGTGGCGCAATTAGGGACAAAACTATGCTTCAAACACACATAAGATAAATCAAAATGTTGTGGTAGGAATGCTAAGATTAAAGTTTTTCAATTACCAATCATAGTCTTCAATCTAATTGCACAGAGAACAAAGTCATCAAATTCAATCTCTCCCTTCTTGTTGCTAAATCTGAGAACTATAGCAGACAAAGCTCTGTTGCTGAGACGGAAACCTACAAATAACATACAAATTTTCAACAATAGAAAGCAATGATCATGCTAGTTAAACTTAAAGCAGACACTTTTATCAAAGAGCTCAAATAAGTTCAAACAAACATTAGAGATAAGACTCATTTCAATAAAATACAACATTGTGTTATTGTGTAGATAAGATACCTGTTTATGCTCAAAACTTAAATGATGTTGATGACCTCTATTGAAAGATTAACAAAATGTATGTTATATTGTTTGAGATATATCATAAACTACAAATCAAATATAAACGGAACACCTACCACTAGCATTGAAAGCTGATCTTAATTCATAAGAGCTCAGTTTACCGCTGCTATCTTTGTCAAATTGTTTGAAAACAGCCTGGGAATATGTAAGAGAGACATATATATTAGAATCTATACTATCATGTTACTTGGTTTGCATTGATTTGCAGAGTTGTAATAAATGTATTTACCGGTATATCTAAGGTCATGCTGTACCATTAACAGTTATTTAAATACCACAATAAACTCAATTGAACAATGATACAATTATACAGATTTTTCCCATAAACTGCCAGAGAGATACATTTTAACCTCACATAAGGCTACTATATATTTGTGCTATATTAGAATTCTTTATAGTGTACAATATGCTTCACTTGACGTCTATAACTTCAATATCAGGACAACATCAATATGAACGACTTCAGTTTTTGAGATCATTGCCTCAATATTTTTGAAAAGGCTGTAATCAATAGTGATGTTGTCTTAATTAATATTGATTAACTTGATATTAATAAGATTGTTTGGTCACAAAATTGTCTCAACAATAAAACGTTGCAGCAGTACTTGACAGAAATTGTGGTTATATAAATAATTCAGAAGAATCATTTACAGCATCAACAAATGTTTCAAAACTACCATAGTTTACCTTCCATTTCCTAAGATCTTGCCACAAAAGTTTGAATTCATCAAATCCTAGTTTGCCAGACAGATCTCCCTAAGATTCTGTTAAGAAAATTTATTATATGAAGTCATGTGACCTTTATCATTCATTATAGACAAACTTAAAAGAAACTACATAGAAAGCCATGTGGAATTATAAATGGGGTTATATCCATTAACTATAAAGCCACTATCAAATAAAAAATAATTGTCGGATGGGGTCTGAGGGATGCTGTTTAGCCAGAAAAATATTGTGTTCAAGATCAGTTGTAAGTTATTTGTCTAAAGTAGACTTTTGGAGGGTTCATTTCCTGTAAAAGATTTTATCCAATGCAAATCAACAATAGCTTGAGAGAATGATGGCTGGTACTTTTACTATGTAGTTGTGTGTTTGGTATGTACAGTGATGGTTTATCTGTCAATTTGTGCTTGTATTTTGTATGCACTGTGATGGCTGGGTGGCTGGTAGATGGTTATGTAGTCTATTGGAACGCAGAAGTTTTTGAATGTGGGTTGTTCAATGAATCTGTTTCTATCACTTTCTTTAGCAGATTTTCGCTAGTTATATCTATATGAAAAGGATACATCGTGCATAGCAACCATACTTCTGCATACATCAACACTGAATCCATCGAAATCAAATTCTGAAAGAACATGACATATTTTTTAGAAAATCATGGACATTATAAATGCTGCTCGTACAATATACATGCATTTAACAGTCATTAGAAACAGACAAATCTTATAAACAGTTGTGTCAGAGATCAACTTCTGTCAAAAATGAATGTTTGAATCAATGCAAGTGTATTTTAAAACCTCTTTGACATAAAAGCACAACATCATACCTTTTTCAATTAGCATATAACTGCAACCTTTGCGTTTATAGAAATTGACCTTTGACACTAACATGCAGAATTAAAAACATTCTTCAAAACATATCAAATTTTATACCATGGCAATCTTATTCAAAGCGAGGTTGTTTTAAGTTAAATGTATTTAAATATAACAATTAATTATGATGACATTCAGTAAATTGGTTTAACTAATATGAAACAGGAAAATTGAGAAATACCTGACAATTATACTTAATGAGTTTTAATATTTAATACTTACAATATTTTTTAAAGTAAATTTTAAAGTTTAAGCTAGTCATGCTTAAGATACTAATTATAAATAAAAACTATATAATGTGTGGTTCAAATCAACAATTCAAGTGTGAAAAATTAAATGTAAGACTTGTAAGCATAAAATTCAAAATATAAATTTAAAGAAACTATTGATATATAACAATTCCTACAGTATTGTAAAAATGAAACAAAAAAAGTGTATAAATTGAAGCCAAATTGTGGAAAGCATGCATAAGCAACCTGACACCAGATAAACAGGTTAGTTGATCAACTTTAACTAGGATTATTTAATGACAAAGACGTTAATGACAAAGAAGATGATAAAAATGATGATAATGTTGATGATGATAATGATAGTGATGACTTTGATGATTATAATGATGATGACGATTATGATGATTTTGACTACACTAATGATGATAATGGCAATAATGAGAGTGACGATGATAATGATGACAGTGTCAATGTGTCATCAAGAAAAAAACATGACAAAAAGGATGTCATGAAAGGTGATGACAAAGAAAATACTCTTGACAATAATTACAGTATAAAAACAAATTGACCACAAATAGGAAAACAATAATTTAAAGACACCAAATTGACCACAAAAAGTGACAAAAACAAGATATAACTGCAGTAGGTTAGATCTAATAACATAAATATGTAAGTGTTAAAATAACATATGATAATAATTCCATTATCAATCCAAATTATTTTTTCTTCAAATGTCATGACACCTTAATGTTCTGTTTTCTATCCATTAATATTTTTATCTCAATCGTCTTATCATTTTTTTTATTGTAACTGACATTTCTTGTATGGATAGAAATAATCCATAAAGTAGTCAATATAAAGAGCAGTTAATATGCAATCACCATAAGCAGACAAATTAATTAACAAATAAATTGAATTGTAATTTCTTTCAATTGTATTTTGACACTTAATTGCAGTAAAAATAACATTAACGTAACACAATTGTATATATTTATCAATATATAGATGTATCAGCATTTAGATGTCATGGTTACATTTTAAAGCATTATATCCACTATAAAAAGCATGCAATAATTAATCCTACACAATATTTACAATATCAACCCAGTCATTATGTTATAATACACCCTGATCTAAATTAAAAGTAACTGCCATCAGTCTAAATAACATACTTCTTTACTAAACAGATTTTCATGAATGTGAAATAGTTTGAAGTCTATATCAAAGCTGTTTAAAAAGGTTTTAATTTCTTTTTTCCCTGGAATTTAACATTTCACCAACAGTCAGGGTCATTTGGCATATTTTTCAGCTTTAACCGTGGAGTTAGACCCCAGCATACAACTGAGAATAAAAAACAAACTTCTGTAATTTTCAGCTGATGTCAGCACCACATCCTCTCATGTTAAATGTAGTCCCAGATGGGGTTTGTACTCACAAGGGTGAGGAGGTAGTGATTAACATAACCACTCAATCACAGAGCCCACCAAATTGTTTCAAAAGAAGTTGTTATCATTACAGACTGTCTATTAAGCAGCACAAATAAAAACATGTGACCAATACTGATGTATAGCAGGATAATAACAATGGTGCTCCATTTTTTCTTACCCATAAAACCAGCTACATGCATGAAAAAATAAGTCAATATATCAACAACATGTAGAATATAACATTCAACAATATCAATTATCTTGACAGAGAGTATATATGTATATTTATTATATATAACAATAAAATCAATATGTTTTCTAAAATTTTGGTCAGTACACTTAAATGGGGTTCTTATATGATGATGTAATATGTGTCATAATAAAATCCCTTGAATGTTCATATAATAATCATCATCGTTAGATTTAATGAAGGATTAACAGTAATAATATATTAGGCTATCCATTGAATATTTGTAGATTTAAATCATATCTGAATAAGAGTCTATGTTGTGTCTATACCTATAGGTCCCAAGCTCTATCATGATGGTCACTTAGTATTGGCTTAAAACATTAAGGAGATCTTTCCTACTGTATATGAAATGATAAATATTTGAACAATCATACATTTGATAAATGGTTGTATGGATTTAAGTAAGGATTTTACAGAATCCATCATTGTATCATTTATCATAAAATTTTGACCAATCTTTACAGTGATCCATTTGAGAGCATTTTAGTGTAGATCAAAGACTTTTTAAAGAATTGCAGCATTATGCAGAAGAAGCAATGAGAGATTTTGTCTAGCAGGATTTTATGCAGAAGGTTATGAAACCAATGTTATGGTGTTGTCTAAGCAAAACCATTCTCTTAGATAGCCCAAGAGAATCCTGTGGTAAATAAAGATCATGTTTAAACTTATGACTTAGCCTTACAAGAAATATAGCATTTCAATAATCAAGTTTTATTAACAGGATATCGGAATATGATAATCTCAGCAAAAAAAAGCCAATTTTAAACATAAACATGAAATTACTTTTTTTCAAACCTTTCCTACTTAGTTACATGTAGCTATAATTACATTAAGGAAAATATTTTTTCATTCCACAAATGAATTTCATGTACATAATCATTATGTTATAATTTCCATTTTTATTAATCAGTTAATAAATTCCCCCTTAAGGTTTATTAAAATACACAGCACACTGTTTTACAATCAATTACGCAAAATTTAAGGCAAATTCATGGAAATGAAATAAACGCACTTGATCATATCAAATTAATTGTCTAAATTGACCAATCAGATCAGTTAAACTGCCTAGAATGACCAATCAGAATAGCTCAAGTGTCTAAATTGACCAATCAGATCAGTTTAACTGCCTTGATGGCCACCTCCTTGATTGACCATGTGGCAGCAGACTTTATTATATTAAATAAATTCTAGTAAGGCAATTTTAAGTCCCAAAGACAATTAGGAAACAAAACAGTTCCCTAAACTAACAGGGATAGAGTCCCTGAGAATTCCAGAAAACTAATGCAGCAGCAGGTCTCTGGTGTGAGAGGATTTACTAATGAAGACATGGAATTAGTAAGAGAAGTGACAGTTCTATAAAATACAGACATACCTTCAGAACCTAATGGTAGAAATGAAGGAGAGCAATCAGTTAATTTTTATTATCTTCATGCAATATATTCAATATAATATGCTTCACTCGTACCCTACCAAATCACAACAAATACACTCCTACTACAATTTTTTTGTTTAAAAAGAGAACATCTTCCATAAAATGGCAAAAATGGAGTTCAAATCCTTTTCGTTAGTTTCTCTATTTCAGCAAAGTTTAGCTTTACATCAGATAGGTTCAGTATTTTGCTAACAATGGTAGGGTAGAGGTAAGAATTAACAAACCATGTTACAAACAAACACATGTCTACATCAAGATTATAGACCAAAGGTCATGCCCTTACCCACAGAATGTGGACCATCTGAATTTGTATACAGTTTAGACATAATAAAATTTTACATGACAATTGTTTTTTTTCGTGAAAATGTAGTAACCTTATTTAAGGTCATAAGCATATATATATTTCTGCATAATTTTGCAACACACCAAATTTGAAATGCAAAATCATCAGTATCGGAAATTTGACAATTACCAATCCAACATCACCTTTAAAATAATTTTTGCTATAAAGAGGTAAGTAATAAATAACATGATTTCATCTTCCTCTAATATCAATTTAAGCTACGATATCTTGTAATGATACATCATTCTGTGATACGAATAGAAATTATATAGAATGAACGGGACAATTAAGTCATCGATATCTAGCAAGTCAAGACGGCTTCAGGAGCAGACCATGCTTCAAGATGCAAAACAGTCAAAATCCATGCAAAAAAGAATGAATTAAACATTCAAACAAAGAAATAAATACTTGTTTTATCACTATAACATGATACCAGTCATAGTCAATCATATATATACACTACATTTATTCATATATGATTATCAAATGAAAATAGAATTGTAAAATCTGGAATGTTTGGCTGAGGGTAACATTTGGAGGGATTGTATAATGACCATTATAACCCAAGTCATTGCATTCCAGATTTTGAGATAATTAAAATAAAATATAAATAGTAGTCTAATGCTATACTTTAATCTTCTTTATTGACTTACTGCTTTCTTTTCCTGTGCATTATAAGGCAACCAAAAAATGTGAAATGAAATACTATAATTACAATTTATTATATTAATTATTGTAATGAAAACCATATTCCTTTTTTACTGGGAATACCATTTACATCTTTATTCCCTTAATATTAATCACAAAGAGGGTCGTCTAAGGTAACACATAGTGAAGGGTATCAAAAGGGAAATTCAATACGAGTCATTAATAACTAAACATAGTAAATAGTGTTTCACATTTCATCAGAAATTTCTATTGTCCCGTAAGCAGCGCCTTCAATAAATACCGAGTTTTCAGTTTGTAAAAAAAACATGTAAGAACATTTATTTATGCCTATATCTGACCAGTGAAACAATACATGGCTGTATACTGTCTATCACAAATCTAAATTTGAAAAACAAGTTAGAAACAATAGACCAAAAATAAAACAGACTAATCGAGATTGAGTCATGAAGTAAATAAAGTCAAGTGTTATCTATGCCTTGTCTCACATAAAATGTCTAAAACATTATATAAATCATGTCTTATTAAATTTAAGATATTAAAATGGTATAGTACTCTACCAATGTGTAAGCAATTGTTCATACCTTTGGAAAAAACTGTATTGAGAATTTCCCTCAGTTCGTACGCATCAACTTCAAGATCTTCACCAGCAATACGTTTGAAACTCTCCTTCAATGCCTGGCCCTGGGCTTGATCTTCTTCAGTTGCTGGTGGACCTTCCTGGTGAAATAAACAATGACAAAAATGATGAATTCACAAGTTGTGAGTGTAAAAACCACTAGCTTTGTATGAAGAATGTCCAATCAAATGATTACACACATAGGCAAAGGTCTAGAATCTGCATGTACACATATATCAAAGTATAAAGAACAATTAAAAGTTCTCCTTGCAAACACTGAACAATTCAAGATCAATATGTCACAAATTACCTTAAACAGACTTAATATGCACCAACATACAGATATATTTAAACAAATTCTTCTATCAAAACGACATTTATTAATAAAACCTTACAATTGTTAAGTTATTTTGTTATAAAATCACAGCTGCAACAAGAATGTCATTAGTGTTCACGTTAACAATTAGTAAATAAACCTGAAATAGAATTACATCTTTATCAGCACCAACCAACGTTTGGTCAACAAATGTGAGATCAATAAAAACCTGTATGCAACAATACAATGTTTCTCAATATAACAATCACAATAAAAGCATGCCAGAAACTAGTAATAAACACCAGTCAATAACAGCATGAAAGCAGCACACTGTACACCAACCATCCAACACCAACATAACAAATAACACTCCTAAATTTCTATAATAAAACAACACAGTTTAAGTCATTGCACAGCAGTAAACACTGAAAAGCTCTGATAAATGCAATTAGCCAATATTAAATAACATGAGTGATAAATGTTGTTGTATAAAACAAGAACTGTAACATGTCTGATGATAGTGACAACAGTAAAACAAATTGATATACAATCCTGTCAATATGCCCACCCTGGGCATTTTAACTTCACTATATGTAAACAAACAGTAAACATATATCTAAAACAAAATGTAAGTGACAGACATTTGTTCCATAACAATGTACAATCCATCAAACTCAGGAATGATCCATGTACAATCAAAGGTTTACGTTCTTGTAGAAATAAACGTTCTTATGACTTTAACAATGACAAAAAGGAATCACAGACACTGTACCGGGTATGTTGAATACACAGGTATCTTATTTTAATACAGAATAAGCCAATACAAGACAGCCATAATAGATTCAAACATAATGTTGATGTCATGACTGAATACCATGATCATTCATAATGTGTTGTTTATGAGAATGCAAATAAAATTGATATTAAGAAATGATGGCATACATTTAAATAGCACACTCCTATATTAACTAGCAATGCATAATTCCTATTACTACCCTGTTTTATTTGGATAGAAATATTTTGACTACTGCATATAGCAACCAGGGCCAGTCATATGATGCACCAATAATACAAATTAAGGCATAGATGTAAGAGCAATACGTAGCTGCAATAAGCAACCAGAGCCTTATTTTAATGGATAGGTTAAATGCCAACATTTAATGTACCTGCGTGAGGAGACCTTAACTTTAAGATAATTGTATCCAGCAATATCTCCTTATAGGAGAACTATGGAAATATCAACTTCCTAAGAAAAATGATGTCTTGATTTTAATTATATACAATAACACAGAAAATTTTACTTTACAAAAAACAACAACACCATCTTATTACCCCATCCAAAAATGCATCTTAAAACAAGTTTCATTTTATCACTTTATACATATTCTACATTGCTGTAGTCAGACCTAATTCAGTCAGATACAAATTCAGACAAAGCATTAGCACCTGAGGCCCCCTCCGAAAACCCCAAATCCTACAATAGTTTGCCAAAAGTTAGGTTCAGATGAAAATGACTAGCAAGAACATTTCGAGGGCTCAGCGCAACACTGTTGTAACTTGTTCTTATTTCAATATGAGTTACGACAGTGTTGCGTTTTAGTTTCATGTACAAGAATCAAACTGTATGATACAGACATGAAACTTAGAACTTTCCTTCACATAAGTTTATTGTGCTATCTATGTATGAGGACACAAAACTACCTGTCAACGTAAAACTATGCCAAATATACTATATTCAATGATGTATAAACTTTATGCTTTAAAATGTTATTTAGACCCCTTGAAATTAGTAAAATCCTGACACTTGGGAATTTGTACCAAATGGTCAAATTTGTTATTACAATAGTAGGAAATTTAGCTAACTCCTTAAGTTATCAACAGTAAAGGGTCATATTTGACCCACAACTTTTAACGTCAAATGAAAATCCTGATAAAAAGTTTTACAAATAATCTCCTCTCTTTAATGACTCATGTACATTTTTCTGTACTTAGCCACTCATTACACACTAAAAATATGTGTCCACAGTAGTACATTATAGTGAGCAACAAATTAATACAGGTACATAAGTTATAATTTAACATAAACCATGGAAAATGTTTAGATTCTTATCACCACAATCAAGAAATTCCTATCTATCAAACAAAGAAATTTTCAATAAATTTTAACAGTTATCTGCTTTTTAAGTTATTGAAAAAAAGAAATTATAAATATCAAGTACCCCACCCACCAAACTTTCGGATGAAAATCTAAACTTGAATTTTCTATGATAAACTTAACAGGCTAATATGATGATATAGGTTTTAGAACTTGACATTCATTCAGTTAGTAAACTGCAATCAATTAATACAGCCTCAATTTCAATCATATAATAGAATATTATACATTCATTAAGAAAGATCATACTTAATTCCTGAAGTAAAAAGTAAAATAAATAAACTTGCCATAAGACATAGTTATGATAAGGCATGAACTCTTTCAAGAACCAGCTATTCATGTCGAATAAGATTGAAAAAGTCATAATTACACTAACTGGTAGCCATGTTTTTCTAGCAAACTTACCGGGTAAAGGTATTGCATGTCAAAGATATCTTGCAAAGTTGCATTTTGTTTCAAATAAAACAAAGGCAATGGATTTAGATGATATAGTACAGTATTAATGTAAACCTTGATTTTTCTAACTGCTATAAATTCTAGAGGCAAAGGAAAATGGTGAAAATTCATAAGGTAATAAATTGGATCAAAAACAGAAATTAATAATAATTAATATTTTTATTTAGGAATCATTTAAGTAACTGATTTGGTGTACAAACCATGAACTTGGATATGGAATATGTACGAAATAAGGAATTTTCCGGACAGATAACTGGACATACAAAAGGAATATTGGCTTGGATGCAATACCTTACATGGACAAAGAGAATACAAGCACTGAATGGCTAGATATTTATGTATCAAAACAGATGAATAAATTGGCTAACAGATAAAGAACAGGGATATACTTGTCTAAATTGTTTCGCGAGAAACTCGATCGCTTGTTCATATGTATGTATGATGGGACTTGGTGAACGGTATTCAGACCTCATACCTCCGAATGTACCCTAAACACATGCAAAAAAATAAAATAAAAATAACATAACAACATTTAATGTATATAATAATTGAAATATATGAAAAAAGCAATTAACTATTGAAATAACGAAATTTAATGTATATGTGTATCTTTTTAGTCTACAGGTGTAAAAAGTTTGAGTGTATTTAAAAAAGATCTTGAAATAGTGCAAAAATATCTCAATACTACAGGCTTAATAAGCAGACTGTTCATAATAGCTCTACTTACAAAACAATATCTTTAATAAATTCTTTTTTTAAATATCAATTTTTAATCAAAATGAACACAAATTCTGTTACAAAATGAATACAAAATGAAACTTTCATAAAATCTAGGAAAAATTAACGTACATTTGCTGGACATATTGAATAAATACACAGTGTGACAAAATCACAGCATCCAGTTGTGGTAAATGCTTATTACACATAATTTGCAAAATCTAACACCTTAATTTCAATAAAGGAATTCTATTCTGCATGTTTATACAGAATGACACTGGCATTCATGTTTACAGATATGAAGTGAAATCATGAAAGAATCATTTTGTAAAATAATGAACTCAACCATGAATAGTTACATCAATGTTGAAACAATATTTCTGCAATTGCCAGCTGAACGTTTTTTGGGGCCGTTTACAAGCGAACAGATCGTTGAATACATGAAACTTTTGCGAGCATTTGATGCAAACCTACTGTAACTCAATTGGTTCTTTATTAAAACATGAGTTAAAATAGGTTTAAAGCCAAATACCCAAGATGAAATAATAAACACAGAAGTTAGTACATGTATATAAAGCAATGAATGAATTACAATGGTAGAAAGTCAGAGAGACGTATCAATGTATCAGTGCCATGTGAGTACAAATTATTGTACAATTTTATTAGCACGCATTCAGATACACCAAAGCATTGCAAGAAACACTTGATACAAGCAATAAAAATAAGATGATATGAAAATGAAATAAAAATTGATTGATTGGATGAAAATATTGTCTAAATACATGAGGTGTTGAGCTATCGACATTGTAAACAATGCATCTATCAATGTCTTAAACATTATTATTTATTAGTAGTAATACATGGCTGTGTTTTGCTAGCAACAAAGGAAAGGTGTAATTAAGACGTAGCAAAATATTGAATATAATCATAATGTATAATGATATGTTTTGTGAAATTAAAAGTGACCCAAAATCTTTTTTTCTACATTTTAATGATTTGTTTCCCACAAAGAAGCATTTTTTTTTTGTCCAATGTCAAAATGAAAAAGTAGATATTTTTATCCAAACAGGGTAGATCTACATTGTGTACTTGAACACGTCACCAAGGGGTTGTGTTGTGACTTCAGTCAACAAACGTTAGCATTACCTCCTAATAAGAACAGTTCATGAACATTTTCACCCATTCAAGAATATTTCATGAACTTTTTTTAAAAAACATATGAAAATAATAAACTTGTATAACAGAAAGTTTAAAATCAGATGACCCCTGTTGACCTCTGATGGATGTATTGATGATATGCATGATCTATGAAGCAGTTAAATAAAACTTAATGAAAAATCTACAAGCAAAATGAAGCAATATTCCATGATTGTAAGAGCAATGATAGGGTTAGAATAGTAGACATGTATATAAGTGAAATAAATGAGGGGAAACAACAACAAAAACAGAAATTTTAGTGGTATGAGGTCTTTTCAGATATACACAGTCATCCTTACAAAAAAAAAGAATTTATGTAATTTTAGTTTACCTGACTCAAATTGTCTCTGACAGACAACAGAAGTGTTTTTGTATGTCAGTAGAATGAAATAGCATATTAATTCAACTCTATTTGTAAAATAAAACAAAAACATTCTTAATCTGTCAAATCCTTGTTATATCCAACTAATTACAAATAATATTTGCTGCACTACATCTTATGTTAAGTTTCTTCTATTTAAGCAAATCACAACAAAAAATTCAAACAAATATCAACAACAAACTAAGCAACTCACAGTCATCAAATGACATAACTAATAAATATATATAATAATGGATAATTACAAACATGCGCCATGACAACTCTGCAACGATGCAAGATTTCCATCATGCAATATGTTCCCTGTAAATATTTTATAAGGGTCAATAAGTATTCATATCATATACATATTTTATATATTCAATCATATATAGACACAGACATTGTCAAACAACAGCCAAGATTAACACAAATACAGAACCACGTTGTCCAAGAACAATCTTATCAGTTTTTAGAGCTGTTAGTCATTTTATGTACATTTGTTTTTGTCATGTTGTTTACATTTGATTTTATCATGTTGTTTACTTTTTTGTCATGTTGTTTACATTTGTTTTTGTGTTGTTTTTTTGGTCATTTTGTTTACATTAGGGTTTTTGTCATGTTGTTTACATTTTTTTTTTTGTCATTTTGTTTACATTAGGGTTTTTGTCATGTTGTTTATATTTGGTTTTTTTTGCCATGTCATTTACATTTGTGTTTTTTGTCATGTTGTTTACAGTTGTTTGTCATTTTGTTTAGTTGTCATATTTTTTCTGAGCTGTTTCTCATATTTTTGCAAACCTACTCAAGGTTGATAATTTCTGAATACAAATGTTTCTGATACAATACACAGACAATATTTAGTCAAATACACAAAATATATGAAATATGCACATCATGAGGTTTCCATAGAAACACACCCAATACCAAATATGTATAAAAATATAGTAGATACAAACAGATAAGTCTGTAAAACGTACTCCACATCAAGTAATCAAAATTCAAGATATACACAATTATGATATAAAACAGACAACACAAACATTATGTAAAAATATGCATACATCTAATTAGGTGAATACATTTTTAGAGTACTGAAAGTTTTACCAAAGTCCTGGTTTTCTTTTAAGAAATGATAGAGAGAAACAGTTGAGTAAAAGAACAACAAAAGTGGGCATAATTCCATAAAGATTACTTAGAATACACAGAATCTTTTCCAAATGTTTCCTAGAAGTGACTTGGAATATTAATGTTTGTATTATCACTCGTAATACTGTCATACAACAATGGTACATCAGAAGTCAGATCTCCAAACATCATTTAGACACTTTGGGGTGGAATACCTCCTACTATGAATATGGCATGTTTGTTTTTAGTAAGAAGCCAAGGGTGCACATTATAAGACAGAGGGTCAAACTCACAGAGTCAAACACAACCATTACATGAACAATGACAGCAACTTGTTTCAAAATGGGCCAATTCAATACAGCAACATCAAAATCAAACAAATCGGGGTCGGGGAACAGGTACAAGGTTAAAAACAGATTTCATTAAACTCAATACTTCCAATCATGTTGTAATTGTCTTTTCCTATGCAATACTCTCACAAGAAGTTTGTAGATATGTTTGTACATTTCATTAATAACAAATGCACCCATCAGACAGCATACACACAACAATGATAAAGTATGCGGAGAAGTTTAGAGAACAGAAAATGAGAAGATTTAGAAAGAATCTGAGTGCTAAGGGATAATTGTTACATTATCTAAAGAACAATATTCCGAAATGTAGAACAACTATTTAGGAAAAGACAATATTTCAGGCAATAAAACCATTAACAAATGTTCATTTGTCACACATGACTTACTTTCTTTGGTTGTACAACAGGTGGACCCTAAAACAGTCAAAATAAACATAAAACTAAAACACAAAACAATAACACAAAAATAATAAAAGTCTGTATCTAAAATTAAATCAAATAAATAGATTTATTAAGTGCAAGAGGCAATATATTTAAACAAAATGATAGAACTACAAGAGATGCCATAAACAATATTTCTGCTAATTCATTATAGAAACAAAAAATATACAAAAGAAACACTGAGTGACAGTAATGAAGTATGCAATGTCTATGAGTACCAAATAAGTAATGTTAATAAAATAAATGAAAATGCTAAAATAAAAAAAAAACGTCCCAAAACACAAAACTTTGCTCGAACACATAACCGGCCTGAAAACATCTTGGTCTGAATAAAAATGTGGAGTCTGCATTCTTAGAAGAGACTCAGGCAATACAAGGTAAAACTTCAGCCAGTTTTACTGTGAATTGAGGATTGAATAACAAGAAGTTAAATACACTCTCAAACATTGCTGAGTACTTTAACTTAAGAAAGGAACAAATAAGACATTGAGACATGTATAATTTCTGGCCATCAAACGTGATGTGTTCAAACAACATTATAGTTTTATAATAAATCAGATTCCTACAAGAGTTAGAAACAAATTAAATTAGGAACATTTCATGCAAATTTCAGATTCATCAATACATGATATTGATCACTAATATTACTCTACTTTAAATAACCAAAAAAGTTTAAAACTAACAACAAAAAATGTCATGTTTTAAACAAGGGGGATAAACCAATGAAATTTAGATGTAACAAATTGTGTTACGTAAGCTAATTAAAAACCAATCACACAACGGCTAGTTGTTATTAACATGACTGAATTGACAACACAAAAACACTGTAGTGGAAAACAAAAAGGCCCTAATTAGGGGTCAATCCATAATAAAAATTCCAATGAGATAAAGATGTGAGGGAAGTGACAGAGACTGAGAGAGAAAACTATGATCAATGAAAGTGTAAGTCATGATGATTTAAAGATATGTTTAAGTAATACATGTACATATAGAAACTATCCACCTAATAGCAAAATAAGGTTGCACAAAATATGAGGTAGGTACAGAATTTGGCAACAGCAAATCCTCATGGTTTCTAGAATCTTTGTAAAAAGCCTGAAGCATTTAATGGGATACAAAATATGATTTGGTGTACATCTCCTCACAGGTAAATCTGCTGAAAGTCACAATTATTAATAAAGCTTAAATTACAACATCAAAAAATGTAGGGATAAAGAATTTGAAACATTCAGAACACCATAATAAAATCATCAAAATCTTAATCCCGAAAAAATCTAATCATATAATAACTTAAATGTAGTAAGTAGTCAACAAAGGTTTGCTGCTTCTAAAAGTAAACAAAATCACCACTTTTAATATACCAGTAAATAAGTTACTGATAATACATGTAACTGCACAACAAACAAAGATTTAATCTGTTAAACACCTTCTAACTTAAAAAGTGCCAATTTCAAAAATGAAAAAAGACAGATTTCAAATTAATTATTGAGACAGAAATATATTACAAAAGTTGAATATATCAAGAATGTTAATTGAGTCTACCTGGCAAGGTTATGCTGGGTTCTGAATGTTTGTTTGTTAATAGAACAGAACAGAACACCTATCACATGACATGTGCTTATTTGCATGGCATATTTCTATTGTTTTGACAATGTACTTTGTACAAGTCGACAATAAAAGTTCTGTTCTGTTTGTTATTAATTGAGATGAACTTCACTCTGGGTATAACTGCTACCTGTCCCATAGCTTTAGAAGATGGACCTGCAGCCACACCCGCTACACGGGTTGGCATCAATCTACCACCAGGTGGCGCAGAAGCTACACCTGGCACGTATGTCGGAACATAGCCTTCGTACTTGTAAAAACAACCAACAAATAAATGTTCAATATAAATGATAAAAATGAAAAATCTGAAAAACAACCCTGACTGTTATATCATTCTCCATAAAATCAACTAAAACATACTTTTCTTTCAAGAACAAAGAACATAAAAACATTTTGTAGTAAATATATCAATAACACAAATTGACCAAAAGCAGATTGTGTACATAATATGCTTGGTATACTGTATAAGTGGACCAATTTTGGTCATATTCATGCCAAAAGCACACTGAACACGTAGCAGCCTTATATGAAACATATAATTATGCTTGTATGAACATTCATAACATTGCTACATTGAGTGTTAACATATAGCGCCTTTATTCCTGTAAAAAAAGCAAATCTTACTTCCACATACTCCATTACAGTTTTATATGTGATATTCAATTCATTCAAACAGTTCTCTTACATTTTACCACCTTAACAGGTCAATTATGTAAAGCATATGTGTAACAGTTCTCAAATACAACCTGGAATCTTTATTAAACTGTAAGTTCACATATTCCTTTAAAGAAAAAGCACAAGAACCCAATGACTGTCCATAAACTTGCTCCTTACTAATATACCACATATTGCCCTCAAGATAAAATCTTCCTAGCTCACTGATTGGACATAATATAATATTAAAAATACTTTATTTTGTCACGGTGAACAGTAGTACGTTTGTGAAATGAGTAACATAAAAGATTGAATGAAGTAAATGGGAAAAACTGACAATGGACGAAAGTGTAAATCTGTAAAGATCTCAAACCTGCTCTCAAGAATTATATCAAGTAACTATAATTGACATCACCTTTCAACCAATTAGATTCAAAATGTGATCTGAGTGACTGACAAATAAGTTGTCAACACTTTAAAAGAGTGAAATATTCAGGTTTTCTTCTTACACAGTCTCTGTATAAAAAGCATGTTTTGATATGACAATTTAAAAAGGTACATTTGCAAAATGTATTCTGAATCATGAAACTGTTCCATTGTTGACATTGTATAACAATAGTTGTGAGAAAGTTTACATTTTCAGGGTACAATTGCAATAAAAACTAGTAAAACCTATGTATTTTTATGTACAAAAAATCCTAAATAAAAGAAACACTAGTCCTAGTTAACAATTATTGTGTTTTGAAGACAGGATGAACAGCAGATGTCAAACATGCTGTGAGACACAGATTATGTATTGTATAACAAAGCAAACCAAAATAGTTGTAAGCAAGTAAATTCAAACCAGTCAGAGGCTATAAAACAGAGCTCAGGACACAAGTTTCAAAACAAAGAATATGATTGGTTGTTTTTCATCTCAATTTGAAAATTGACCAATGGTAAAGCTGTATAGTGAAACTGAACTCCCAAGTGCAGTTTAAAATTACCATGAGTTCAGGACAACGCAGGTAAACTTAAACCAAACTCAACTCAAATGGGTCAAGTTTTGAAACAGCCAGGGCCTACACAGCATTTCCATTGTTCTATATTATAAAAACAACCAATCAGACACTTCAATTTTGATTCTAGGCCTCTAAATTCAGATTTACAACCATATGAAAAGGACGTGTTAATCAAAAGAAAATGAGAAATGTCTAGAATGAACAAAACAGGTTCATCACACAATAGTTTTTGACTACAAGGCAAATAAAGTTGCTACTTCAACTTATGAGCTACATAGAAATATAAACTGATCAAGTGTCATCTATATCTAAAACCGACGTGGGGGAAAAAGCAAATAACAATGGATAGTTTTGACACCAGAGATATAGCAGTAAAAGTCCTTCTGCCTCCCCCTAAGAAATGCATGTGAATACATACTTATTACACAAATTTGATCTTATTTCAGAGGCACTAGCATGACCATCTGTAAAGAGTGTAATGGTTAAAAAACATGAATTGCAACCAGAAAAACAGGAACTGAATTTCAAGACAAAATGATAAAGCATAAGCGGAATTTTTGGTAATTTGAAAACTGATATTTTTATAAATCAGAAATTTATGAAATACTATGTATTTACGCCAAAACTTAAATTGTCTTGAAACACAGGGTTATATTTAAATCACTGCAGTAGGCGTTCAGCTGGCAATCACATGACTTGTCAGTTACCATGGTGACAGGTCAGCTACTTACAGGTTCTGCAGATAACATAGAGCTGTGCTGAGCACGCTCCATAGCCTCACCCTGACCATAAGGATAGGGACCAGAGCTAGATGGGGGCTGAGAATACTGATAAGGGGCTGTACTTGCATATGCATATGGCTGTGCCCCAGGGTTGTAGTTAGGATCTGGGGCACCAAACCCTAATGGTGCAGAGGGTTGTTGGTAAGGACTAGAATTATATGGTGCCCCTTGATAGCCTGGTTGGGGTTGGCCATATGGACTCGGTTGGTACCCAACATCAAATGCTGGGTTTGGAAAGTACTGATTAGGTTGTGCAGCTTGTGGGTAACCAGCTGCATTTGGATATGGGTTGTATTGATTTCCAGGCATAGGTTGTTGGTACCCTTGATTGTACGGAGGTTGACCATATCCCTGGCTGCCATACCCTTGTGGTTGACCATAAGGTGCTGGCTGGGGTTGATAGCCAGCTGTTGGACCAGAAGGGGCTGCAGGGTACTGAGAGAAAAAGTTAGAATAATCAGGAAGAGGGGGTTGTGGACGGTTGTTATCTGATTTTGTCATCAGATCAAACCCAAGAGGTGGAGGGTCGCTTCCCGAATAGGGGTCAGGTTGAGGGTCGCTACTAGCATAGGGGTCAGAGTATCCTGGTTGGAAATTGTCGCCAGACTGCTCTCCATGTAACCTTCTCTATTGGTATAAAGAGAAAAAGAAGCAATATATCACACATTGGCATGGTTTGAAACTCAGAACAAAAAAAAACACAAGCAAAATAAAAATAATTCAGACAATTAATACTGATAAAGGTCATCTGGAAAAGCATTGTTTAATTCTTCTGAGTCAAACTTAAACATGGTTAATGTTCTCCATACATTTGAACTGTTGTTCTCAATATCACACATCACCATGTTCAAGTCAGTACTAAATGTGCCATGCTTAGTGCTGTGTCTTCCTATATCAAATTTAAGCAAATTGTTTGAACATTTTGTAGTGCATAAGGCTACAACATTTAATGGCCATTGTGTTCATGGCATCTTTGCCATCATACAAGTTGTACATTTAATAAAGGCTAATAAAATTACTGAGAAATATAGCATCATTTTAACTGATTGAACAACTAGATTACATGGGTGGCAAACACAGGACCATGCTTGAATTAAATATTCCTATTACAGTCGAAGCATTAGGAAATCACATCAGGGTCATAAAATCTATGTACAATTCTTGTGTGACCTTCTTTCAAGGTCACAACTAACATGATTCTTCATGGACTGTTAACACCTAGCCAATATTTACCTACACAAACAATACTACCACAACCAGTGTACTAAAACAATTTATTTGATATTTCAACAATATGTTTGGCATTAATACGCACAGACAAAAAACCCTGCATATTATAATTTGGAATACCACTATGAGATTTTCCACCAAGATAACAGATCTCTTGATAATTAAAAGTTGCTGCAAAAGAAATATTATGACACAAACAGATAGGATTTGTTAAAATCGTTGGAACAAAATATGCACAATAATAAAAATGTAATTACCTGGTCTACAAAAGATGTTCCTTCATCCATTTCTCTGAAAAAGAAACAAAAATCAAATAAGGCACAACATCAACATATCATGAAATAATACAAACAAGAGATACAGAACAATCTACTAAGACAACATGAGCTAAATATTATAAATACAGTATAAATCAAAGTCAAACTCTATTTTAAAAACCAGATTTATTGTACATTACTATTAGTATGCTTCTATTATTCAAAATCTCAATTTTAGATTTCAATAAATCTATGTTATTCACAAATTAAACTTACTCACTCTTAAATTACATAATTTTATCTAATTGTATTTCTTTATCTGAACTATAAAGTTATAAAACTTAAGAAAATAGTTTTCATAGTACTTTGCTAGAATTTACTACCATAATTTCTCCCTTAATTCTTTCGATTATTTCACAGTGAAAAGACATCATGTTCATGTGTGTTCAGAAACAATTGCTATGAAATAACAATTAAACCAGGATGCATACAAAATGTCACTTCATTCACACAAGTCATGCTAACAGAATCCTTGTTTGAACAAGAGACAATATAACAGATAATAATGAGTCTGGTTACAACACTGAGACAAATACAGAAGAACAAGTGATGAAGCGAGTGGATTAATCATGAGATGCTGTTTTAAAATCTCTTTGAATGGTAGCTGCAAGGTATAAATACCAAATATAAGGTGGTACCATACAATATGGCAAGCCTTCATTAACAATGTAAATGATCTTCAACATCTAAGAATCGTCCAAAACTGGCTGTATAAGTGTGGATCATAAATTGTAAATTTTATCTACAGTGGGTTAATGTCAAACTGTACAAGTGATTCTTATAACTACAAACACAGTCTACATAGATCTCAAACAACTTTCACCATGCTGACTAAAACCAGACACTAAGGCTGATGACACATTTAGGCATATCAATAATGACAAAGATTGTATACACATACCTAGAAACATGACTTTCAACTAAAACTTTAAGATCCTCACACTTTTAGACTTTCAGATTTAACCTAGTCATTGAATTAAATGTATTCAAATATATGCCCCCATTCTTTTATTCTGGTCATGGTACACTATGTGTGACACAAGATGTTCACATATGTAATACCAAAATACAAATTCAAAGGCAGATAACTCTACAAGTCGTCAGCCTTTGACAGAGTAGAAACTCTTTATGCACAACTTCATAAATTATGATAATTATGCTGATAAAACATTTATTTATAATTTCATAACTCTGCACCAAATGCTTTTTGAGATATGTGTAACACAAGATTTTCGGACGGATAAGGGTAAACCAATTTGCCCCCCAACCTTTCAGAGTGGGGCACAAAAAGTCAAATTCTAGTACATTGGAGATATAAAAGCAGTACAAGTAATGAAAATGGACAGAAAACAAACACATCAGATGGACAGAATCATGCATAGGATAAATATTTATCTGACACAAATGATTACTAAAATTTGAAAGATATAAACTAATGTTTGGAATTCTAGCCATTATGGCATTACTATAAAAGACAAAAATAAAGCTCTTCAAATGTCCATTGTCACAAATTTGATTTGTTGATATTTTAATCAATAATCATATTATTGGCCAATTACATTGTCAGACATAAATAAAGCTCTTCACTTTTCAAGTTTCAGAAATTTTATTGGATGATATTTGAATCAGTCATAGAATTAGCCAATGGTTTATAATAAGTCAATTATAAATAAAGCTCTTTCATATATTCTTTACAAGCAGATGAAAGGTAAAAAGACATAACAATACAGCAATATAACACCATAGAACATGGTGAACAATGTGGTGATTGAAACACTAAAAGTTCAGGTAAAGATCAAACACACAGAGAAGGTAGACACCAGAGAGGAGAAAAGTGAAGACATTTTAACTGTGATGGACATCAAGAACAGTTTGTTGTTAAGGAAACAAAGTCAGTCAAGCTTTTCAGACATCTTACCCATCTTCACTAAGTTATGAAATACATATAGGCTCACAATATCAATATATATACAACATTTATAACTGAATTTTATATCATGCCAAAACTACTAAAAAATAATGACTACAACAAAGCAATAATATATATATAAAGTGTTAATAATTAAAGGAAAATCTAAAGTTAGCCAGTCAGAGTTCAATTACAATCAATTTAACTGCTGTCTTTTGAGCATATTTAGCAATGCAAATTTATAAATAATAATTCTTCTGTCTGTATAATATGATTTTATGGGAAGGATTTAATGAAATTTGCATGTACATAGTGCTGCTTTTGACTACAACTACATCATGCTTTGAAGGGACTAGACTCCAGATTGAGGACACATTTTCAAAATTGGAAACTCCTTTCAATTGAGAGTAACTGTACTTATGAATAAAATCAAGATGGTTAGGCACATGATTTCCTGTAAATGTGTGGTAACCTTTGTTTATGAAGTAAAGGGTTAATGTAACTCTTCAGTTTGATTTCCTGTAAATGTGTGGTAACCTTTGTTTATGAAGTAAAGGGTTAAAGTAACTCTTCAATTTTTTTTTCATTATATTAAGTCTGCTGTTGTCAATCTGGATTTGAGTTCAATGAAGGATTTCTAACTAACATACAGCAAACTATGTTAGCTAACTAAAGGGAGCTTAATCCTTTATACAACATTTTTTAAAAATTCAAACAGTTTGAACAAACGAGAAATAATATTAGCCAATAATCAACAAAATTATAAGAATATATATAATACAAAGAAGCATAAAATAACAACATTGATTTATTACAACATCTATCCTTTTACCAAAATGATGTTATTAATATACACAATATGTAAAAATACATATTCTGTGTATATCATCAATTGTGAGAACAGAAAACATCCAATAATACAAACTTGATTTGATAAACCATTTGACCATTAGGTCAGTGAATGTTTTTTTATATACATTATCATATCAAAAGAAATATTTTGTATTAAAGGTACCATCATATCTGCTTGATAAGAAAAAACACCATCAAAACTGATACATTGATCCTAATATAATTCAAATCTGAAATGTATTAAATGGTAAGAATTGTAACAAAATAATGAAAACCCTAATAATTGTACATAAACCCAACAAAATGATAAAATGTTGATGGTGTTTTAAAAAAAAAAAATCAAAGGCAGCAAGAGGTATAAAACATTGAACACATATTTCTAAATCAAGTTTGTACAAGTGGAGATTTGAGTTTTCACAAATTAAGACGAAAAAAGCAAAAACGAATCTCAATCTTACTCAGTTGATCCAGCCTTCTCAGTGAAGATTCTCAGCAAGAATTCTCCTTGTTGGTTTGGTTCAAAGGTTGATGGGATAATGACGTATGTACCAGGTGACAGCTTATGACGTCCGCATACTTCACGCATGTTGATAAATGATGGCGACTTGGCAACACTGGCGTTGTATTTGAAGAAACGTGTATCAAGAGGTCCCGAGCCATAGCTACCATCCTCCTTCATCTGAGAGTGAACCAAAATAATTCAGTGTTTTTTCTTTTAGTGAAATAAACAGCTAACATGATGAACATAGAGGATAACTTCATCCATAATAGACAATTAGCTATGATAATAGATGGCCTCATCATATCAGTAAATAGGTATTGAATTATAGCATTGTTTACAGGGGGGCTGTTTATTCAGTCATGATTTGATGTCATAAATAGTACCAAATAGACTAACTTGATATAATAAAACAATTCTGATAACAATACCTAGTGCACAGTTTTTGTTTCTAATATGAATAATGTTTACCAGAAAAAAAACTAATAAATAAGTATAAAATTATGTAGAATAAAGATGGGGATCTAATCTTGTTGAAGATGAAGCTCATTAAATGTATATGACTGTATGAAACTGCAGTAACAATTATTTACAAATAAATACACAAAGAATCATAAATATAAAAGCTTAGAAATGTTGAATTAAAGTGCATAAACTGAGTTACATCCCTTTAGTAAAAACACCATAAAATGTATTTTGTCTTCGATAGAATTATAGCAAACTTACTTTGTAAATAACATAACCAATGGTCAACATGTCCAGACCTTCCTTACGCTTCTTACGTCTATCCTTCTGTAAAAGTCCAACCAACATTGTACAAAGGTCATCCTCATCATCATCGGGGTCAACCAAGGTCACACGATATTGTGGATTACTACAGAATGTATCTGGAAACACAACAATACAGGGGAGATAATCATATGTTCTTCATAGCAAACACAATTTCTTATCAGAATTTAACATTGCATACTACAGTCTCATGCTTTAAAAGGAAATACAATTACATACATCTGTAACTGAACTCATTATGTACACTCCATACTTTGATCTAAATCATTTAGGGAGTATAAAAAGAAAGAGACAGAGACAGTCTGTACACCATCCAGCTCTACTGGTTTAGAACTTCTGATATGATCTAGATCTAGTACATGTGGTATATATTAATAAAGTCGAACTATAAATCTTCATTTAGTACCACTCGCACAAGGTTTCATCAAAGACAAAAACTGTAGGGTGTGCAATGATTAAAACTTATTTGCAAACTGACTGAAGAACAACAGACCCGTCTTAAATGACATTGATTTTTTCTAAAGTAGCCATTGATTTATCTGTTGTTGAACGGCCCCTTTAACAGCTATGATCATTTCAAAGTTCAAAAGCGAGGGGAGATAAGATACAGGCATTTCAAAGTTCAAAAGCGAGGGGAGATAAGATACAGGAGAACCCCTACTCTGTTCAAATAGATTTTCCTGATTCTTTATTGTGCCGCCGGACGTAAAACACTGATACACCCCTCACCTCGCCCTTTTCCTGGTAATTTTCTAGACACAGCACTAGGCTCTGCAGTTCAGATGTGGACACTGGAAAAGTGTCCCTGAAAAATTCAAAAGGCAGAGCCGAGAATCAATCCCACAACCATTCGTTTTGTAGTCCAGCGCATTACCACTCGACCACCAATCTCTCCTTTCTAATGCGGTCAGTCCAATAGCATTACATGAACCCTTACCTAGGTAGTTTCTGCATCCACCAGCATTGACACGAGGGATCCATTCTCCACGTTCAGCAGTAGCTTCCCAGCGTATTTTACCCTGTGCTGCCTCCTCTTCATCTAATGAATCAGGTCCCAAATTACAGATCTCCAACTTCTGGAAATTATCCTGCCAGTCTTGGAAAGACATCCTAAACAAATGAGTTTACATTTTGATATTATGCTAAAACATTTATTTTGCAATCCCCATGATGCACATTAAAGCACTCAAGTATTCTACAATATGTTGAGACATTGAATCATACTGGGAATATGATACAACTCATTGAACAGTAAATAAATTAAAAATTCAAAGATCATGCTGGCAGACAACTTTAGAACAAAAAAATTTGTACATGGTGTAGACAGTTTTGATTTGGGTTTAACGCCATTTTCAACTATTTTTCAGTTATATACAGGGGCTGATTCATCTAACCAAATAATTGACATTGTTGAAAAATCAAAGATACGACAGATGTAAGGCGAAAACACGACACATTTTTGGTGTCATATTGTCGCCCTTCATCTGTTGTATTTTCGCTTTTTCGCCACGACAATGCGAAAATGCAACAATGCAAAGTTTAGCTTTTTCGCTTTGTTGTGGCGAAAAAGCGAAAATACGACATGGCATAAATCAGCCACCATACAAAACAGAGCAGGTGCTCTAATAGAATGATAGCAGGGTTCTCAATAACAGCAGGCTGCAGGCCAATTTAGCCTCTTAGAAATGTGTTTGCGCCTGTTAGGAACCTCAAAAGTTTATAAAATATTGCTAGAAAATGCCCGGACCTCCCCTAGCAGGCCTGTTAGTCTTGCTTTTGGGCCTGTTGGCCACAAACTTATTGAGAACCCTGTACAGGTGTCTTGAGTTTGTAAAGAAGCACAATTTTATATTCCACATTTAAATGTAAATTTTACTAGTTTATATCTTCAATCTAATAAGCTATACTGATAAGTAATTAAAATTTCCTTACATACAAAAGTCTTCACCTGAAAACTGTGTTAATTTGATACGATGTTAGTAGCAGTATAACATACAAAGTCGTATGATAATCTTTAAATTTTGCATCTAAATAATGCATAACTGGAATTATACAGATTTCGTAAGAAGTTTTTCCTCACCAAAATTCACCATCATCATCAAAAGTTAAACCCAGGTTTTGTTTCTCTTCATCAGGGATGTATTTCCATTCAGCAGATCTGTAAAATGAAATTATTACAATAAATACAAGGGCTGATCCAAAATCATTACAACAAATATCTAAAATCATGACAATAAATACAAGGGCTGATCCAAAATCATTCCAATAAATGAGAGAATTGTACACATAATCTATATGCATAATTATACAATCAATTCCATCAGTAAAGATCACCTCTGGAAAAGCGAACATTGTAAACATTCAAAGAGATCTTTAGGCCATTATAAATTAATTGCTTGATTATCATCCCCGCCCGCCCCCTATTTTTAGTGCCGCCCCGACAAATTTTATTTTGAAAAAAAAAATCGAAAAAAAATCGCGAGGAAACCTATCCGTCAATGGGTGCCGCATATTAGTAAACTGTGCCGTGTAAGTGTATGCTATATATTGTCGTCGCATAGTAAACTTGTCGTGTTCTCCGCGTTGAAGAGTATATCCGTCCAACAGCTGATTTTTGTGCAGCCGAAATCTTGAAAATAAAAACATGTTCTTTCTGATTGTTGCCGTTTATGACGGCCTATTAAAGGTGGAAAAAGACTGGTTCGCATGTAATTATAGCGATGTATCGTCATTGTTTGACTTGTATAACGATTTTGTGACAACCAAACTCGACTCCGGGCTAAAAATCCCATTTATGATATGTGTCTAATTGAGAAGAAGCCTCTGGTTCCAAAAAGGGGAATGTTTTCAAAGACGTAGACATGTTTGTGGTTGTTAGGATTTACCCTGGGTACAGATAGAAAAGTCAACAGAATGCATAATATTTCTATTTATCATGTCAGAAATGCTGAACCTCACTTAAGTAAACGGAAGGACAGTTATCAGTCTTTTGTTCTGTATTTCCCATATATACTCCGGTCTCAATAAGGTTTTTGGAAAAATAAAAATTAAAAAATAAAATTGTACCCCCCGCCCCCTTTTTGAGAAAAATTTGGATGATAATCAAGCAATTAATTTATAATGGCCTTATGCAGGTATTAGATGTTTAAATCGGGGATATAAGTATCTGTCTATAGTTGTAGGTTGTTCTAGTTAACAGACTTCTTTAACAACTTACGAGTCACTCCAAGCTCCCTTCCATTCACTCTCATTACCCCATGGGTTCCTTACTCTGACGAGAGGTATCTTACCAGATACTTTAGGAGTCTGGATCTCAACCTGTAGATATAAGACATAAAATATGTGTACCTTTAATGTATGCTATAGAATCATTGCACATTAAAGCATTCTAAGGCGTTCTCATAGATAATAAGATTGAATTTAACACTCATTTGCTACATTGTAATAGTTTTCTACAAATCATTTTAGAAGTAACAAACACTTATCTTTTTAAAGCAATAGTTGGCAGATTAATGATTTTGTTTTGTTTGAAATACTGCAGAGGTAACTGCATACATGTGTTAATACTACAGTAGAGGAACAAGGGAGCAGATGTGGATGAAGAAGTTTGTAGGGACCTAACAAGTCTCATATGAGAAAGAGTGGGAAAATATAACTGCATGGTTTGTCAATTTGTTGTAAAATTTCACTGCAAGACCCTTTTGATATCAAGACTTGCTTCTTACAAAGATGATAGATTTTCAAATTTCTTTTTATACATTTAATTCAATAATGAGACAATCACAATATTTAGACCAATTTAGTTCAGTCGCAAAGACAGACATTACATAACTTTACTAATCATTTTATTCAATTAGCAAGTATTTAAACAATGACTGTTCATAGAGAGATGATGGGTTCAGTCCTAGCTTATACAGAACAGAAACATTTCATGTGAATCTACAACAAATGTAAGCATTTTGATGAATTTTATTGCCAACAAAATGTAGACAAATCTACAAATCAAATTCTGAGCCAACCAGGAATAGAACACCCAGTGATACAAGTATTACAATACAGGGCTTATCATTTTAACAGCTTACAATCAAGGTGTATAAATACAAGGTGTCTTTACATACTCCATGATAGTAATTCATGGCGTTTCCATTCGTGTAAGCAAATTCAGAATTTAGTATCAAAATCTAAGTTAGTTTTATTATATCTTTTCATTTTAAATAAAAATTAAAACTCAACTATTTTGATTCTAATAAAATCAAACCTCAGATGCAGTTAACAAATTTTGTATCTAACATACTTCAACTTTTACAGCAAACTTGTCAGTGTACATATATTTTATACAGCATATTTTAGAATAACCTTCACATTACAATTTTATGACTCTATTCATGCTGAAAATCCATTTCTCAGAAAACTAATATTTGGCACATCTTCAAATTTCTGACTTGAACATAGGTTTGTAGATCTGATAGCAGATTTTGAAATCTTTTCAATGAAAGTGATTCAGCAATTCAAAAGAGATACCTATTTTCATTACGAATCATTTTAATGGTAAACAGACACTTTTGTTGCCGGAGTCACATTTGCCGATTTCAGTAAACAAACTTCATTTTCAAAAACTCGTCAGTATTCAAAACAAGTAATCATAATACACATCATGTCTTACTATTCATATGAACAACAACTTCGTTAAACGAAATATTTCAATAGAATTTTATAACAGAATCTGAACATTTGTACATAATTTAATCAAATATATGATTCATGGATCAGAAATTTATCCAGATACCAGTTTTAATGACCCTCAATACCTTACTCAGAAAAGTGTTGTGACATCGATTCTTATAATCTGTTTCCTGACGAGAGGTATGTAGAATCTTTTACAAAGGTAGATGTGTTCTTCTCCGACATTTGAACCAGACCATGACCTCAATAGTAATTACCAACCAAGATATAAGTTAGTCATAACATTACTGCTGTCAATTCCTATCAGTACTAACATCAATGAGTATGACTATACATGGCACTCATTGTCAACACAAATACCACCTGATATTAACAGACAGAAGAAAATCCTAGAGAATACTTGTAGAACTCTTCATACTATGAACAGCTATTTAAGACCAGAAATGTGTCTGGAGGATATAAATGCCCCATGTCAAGAGGAGCTATAACACTGGTATAAAACTGGTTTACAATGTACACTCTCTAAAACAGGTCAACTGGACACTCTAAAACTGGTTTACAATGTACACTCTCTAAAACAGGTCAACTGGACACTCTAAAACTGGTTTACAATGTAAACTCTCTAAAACAGGTCAACTGGACACTCTAAAACTGGTTTACAGTGTAAACTCTCTAAAACAAGTCAACTGGACACTCTAAAACTGGTTTACAATGTACACTCTCTAAAACAGGTCAACTGGACACTCTAAAACTGGTTTACAATGTAAACTCTCTAAAACAGGTCAACTGGTCACTCTAAAACTGGTTTACAATGTACACTCTCTAAAACAGGTCAACTGGACACTCTGAAGCTGGTTTACAATGTACACTCTCTAAAACAGGTCAACTGGACACTCTAAAACTGGTTTACAATGTACACTCTCTAAAACAGGTCAACTGGACACTCTAAAACTGGTTTACAATGTACACTCTCTAAAACAGGTCAACTGGACACTCTGAAACTGGTTTACAATGTACACTCCCTAAAACAGGTCAACTGGACACTCTAATACTGGTTTACAATGTACACTCTCTAAAACAGGTCAACTGGACACTCTAAAACTGGTTTACAATGTACACTCTCTAAAACAGGTCAACTGGACACTCTGAAGCTGGTTTACAATGTACACTCTCTAAAACAGGTCAACTGGACACTCTGAAACTGGTTTACAATGTACACTCTCTAAAACAGGTCAACTGGACACTCTAAAACTGGTTTACAATGTACACTCTCTAAAACAGGTCAACTGGACACTCTGAAACTGGTTTACAATGTACACTCTCTAAAACAGGTCAACTGGACACTCTAAAACTGGTTTACAATGTACACTCTCTAAAACAGGTCAACTGGACACTCTAAAACTGGTTTACAATGTACACTCTCTAAAACAGGTTCATAAGAAACTCTAAAACTAAAGTCCCAGATTAGCAGTTTTTGTTCATAGTCTAAAAATTTACCCCAAAAAAGACTTCAGATGCTCTAATATTGTGTATTGCAGTTATAGCATGTAACTAAAGGAATCACACTAGCACCACTAATTTCGAATAATATGCAAAATACCAAAACTTTTATCTAGACAAAATGTCACCAAAATTTCTTGAAGATGTTTCTGTTTGTAATTATTAGTTCAGATCTCTAACAAATACCTTACAGCACAGCTGTTTACATAAATTGTTATCTTAAAACAACAAATTAAACAACATCCAAAAACTTTATTATACATCAAGAATGTTGGTAATATAAACAAAATATTCCTGAGGATATATAGTCTTGTAAACCATGGTCTATTATTGTTGGCAATAGTTACCAGCAAACTAAATCAGCACATTTAAACACATGCAACCATTGGAATTTATGTTTCTTAGGTGAAGAGACAGTAATTGAATACATACCAGTTTAACACTAGTCACAGAGTAAGCATGGCCCATCACCAAACCATTCGACAAGATTGCTTCCAACTGTGAGGGATCAGCCTGGAAAAAAACAACACAAGTCATATAAATGTTTAATATAAGACATACATTACTTTTATCTATTTAAGAAGATTGAATGCCGTTTTTCCAACAATTTTTCAGTTACATACGGTGACCAATTCACCCAACCAGTTTTCCTGGACTGTATTCTAACCATTACAAATTTACCATTCTACAAGGAACTGGCAACTTCAATTCTCACCAAATATGGAGGGAAATCAACATTTTTGTAAAATCCTTTTCATGGACGGGTATAACCCGCGGCAAACTGAAATCAAACCCAGCTCCCAGAGTTACAAGTCCAGCACATTAACAACTGGACCACGTCCATGTAAGATGTAAAAAAATACCATAAACATGAAATACTGAACAGAACTAGTCAAGCCAAATTGTTATGAAAAACATATAAAATATACTTGAAGATTCAATACGTAATGCACAGTTAACAGACTATATTCTAGAAGTTTGCATGAATGCCAAGTTTGATGAGGTCAGAAGTTTAAAACCTAGTAAATGTCTGTTTTATCTTATCATTACTTTAAAGATAACAATTCAATGAAGCTATTTGTGCTTCAAACATCAATATGTTCACAGATAGTGCCAACATCTCATGGTGGGAGAATGATTTAGAAGTAAGGTTTGATACTACACATTATTAAGTGAATTAAGACAAATACACCTTCTATATGGACCTTCAGGCAATTAGAAATGAACTATGTCTTACTTCACATTCATAAACAAACCAAAATAATTTTGTGACAAAAACAAAAGTGGTTCTTTAACCAGAGAATTCTGATATTTTTCCCACCTTATAGAAAACTAAGTTCAGACAAGAAACCCTGATATCTTTCACTTGGTGACTGTTAAATAACATCCAATAAACATGCTGTGATTCTTTTATCAATCGACTCCTGTCTTAGAGATAGTGGTGAGATTGATTGACCAAATCAAAGGGTACTAAATTCAGACTTTGGACAAAGATATTATTGCAAAAGGTTTTGACTGAGGTTAGTAATTTCACAAATTACAATGAAGATTATAATAATATATCAGTCATACTTCAATGGAACATCCCATGAGAGAGCCACGAGCGTGAGCCTTCATCATAATGGTGAGGAGATTGCTTGGTGCTTTCTGTAAGTCCACAGATTCAGTGACACCACCAGTAAAATCTTCCATAGCTTCACTGGTACTACCTCCCTTCAAACATTCGTAGGAGCCATTCAATCTGTAATATAAGAATAATATCATACAGTACAACCTCTCAAGAGCAAGTCCTTCTCTTAAACAACAACCTCCCTTCAATAACAGCATGATTGACCCCACTGCATGATTTAACTATTAATTTATCCTCTCGAGAGCAACAACCTCTCAACAACAACATAAGTTTGCTATTCCCAAAGGATGTTTGGTTTAATACATTGTTTATAAAAATTACAAGGAAAGGAGATATCCATTCGGCAATAAGGACACCAATCAAGACCACTTTGATTCATCTTCGGATAACTTTTGATAGTGTTTAACCTCCATTCCCATCTATTTACAGGTTTGTAACCCAATATGTGTGTGATTATTATCATGTTGCATTCATTCTCACAGTAATGCAGATATTTATCATTCGGATCAGTTTTATTTCTGTGGGTTTAATATATTTCATTATGTAAGGCAACCGATTCACCTAACCAGCTTTCCTGGACAGTATCCTAATTAACTTACTCTTCCACAATACTGGCAACTTCTCACAATATGGAGAAAAATGAACATTTTGGACAAATTTTCATAGAAGGGTTGCAACCTAGATTTGAATCTGGATTACAGGGTACATGTCTAGTGCACTGACCAATAGACCATGCAGAACCCCTGTCCTCATTTGGAAATGATCTAATTTGTCTTTAATGTAGACATGTTAAACTCGTGCTAATTAGGTGCTATTAAATAGATAAAAGGGTAAAACTATTTTTCAAAGGGGTTTATTATCATGTAATTCACCAAGAATTATAAGAAGCCGACATCTCTGTAATATATGGATTATGTCTATATTTTATACTGTATGATTTAAGCTCTATTCAATACAAATCAATGGTATGCCATCATGAACACTTCTTGTTAAAACCTCACCTTCATTTGATAAAAATAGATTTACAAGTAATGAGCTATTGTCTGCAAGATGGCCCCCAGCCAATTGTTTCAGATTAGAAAGCAAAAAAAATAATTGGATGGATCAAACACTGAAGAAAACTGTTGAATGCTGAGATAGAGGGTAGAAATATCTGGAACAAGACATTTATCCACCCATAGACAGGGATATAACTACCTATAATATACACCATATGCACGTGTGTACACTTGCTGTCAGAAATGAAATAATTATCTACGGCTAAAATTAGAATAAAAAATTTATAGAGCTCTATGGGTGTGGGTGCATGGGGGTTGAGGCTTTTAGACTGTTGTACTATTACTCTTAGAATGCCTTCAACATTGTATGTGCTTACACTCAATTTGACCTTAAGGAACATCCATGATAGGTCTGTGATGTACTGTGTGTTGTAATATATTTTCTTAACAGTATATACTTTGGCATTAACACTAACAATGATCCAGAATCAATGAATCACACTAAAAATGTGAGTTTTTCTCTTTAGATCTATTTAGGAGACATTTACTGGGCTATGAACTCTATTGAATTGACTGTACTAATTGACTTCAGTGTTAGATGCCAGGCTAGATTGACTTATAGCACTCATACCACATACACACATATCTACACTCCTGTTAGTGAGGGATGTTTTACCTGAGACCTTAGGCAATAATTGCCAGGTTTACTGACAAAGCAGATATTTTTCTCATAGTAAATAAGAATAAACAGAAAGAACTGTGCAGCTTGTTTTCTCATATAAACTAAGCATTCATCTTACAATATGAGGGACATCATAAAATTCCTTGAGATAAAGTCTGAAGATTTCACTGAATGAGAAAACCACATAATTTACAGTATTCAGACCTCTTAAGAAGTTCAGATAAATATTTTTCCACAACCCAGGCAATGAAGTGACTCACTGAAGAACATTGCTATCTAACATTGGCACAGAATTATGGTAACCAGGTTAACTACAGTTAAAGAAACTCACTTTTCTACAAACCCTCAACAATTCCAACAATGTTCATCTATTTTTGTTATGTTTAATTGACCTTCCAAATTGGCATTAAAACCTTACATGAGATTATCTCACAAAAACAGCTGGTAAACCAGGAAACATGTTCTATCTTTGGTTTGTAAAACAAGCTCAGTGCCAAACACATTTTATATTCTTCGTTGGATAAATGTATTAGGTAGTATAGCAAAACTCCACACAGTACATTCGCAAAACCGCAGGGCCTTTAAAACTGACCAATCAACGTTCAGACGGGGCCTCTATGGTTCAGAGGTTACGATCTCTTGACTAGTAATCAACAGCCTCTGACGGCAGTAAGTTTGTATTCCATTTGGGACCAAATTACACAGTCATGTGAGGGAGCTGTCCATCTTATTTCCAAGGTTGGTGGTGCACCCCAGGTGTACAGCTGGGGTTCTGGGTTCTTCTTCCATAGTTCAAACTGAAGGACTCACCAAACAACTCTGACTACTGGTGCAATGTTAAACCTTATATAGGGCAGAAAACTTCCAAGGTTCAGGTAAATTTTATTTGTAACAAAGAATAAGAACACTAATGTTCCTGCCAGACAAACTAACATTGTTTGCCAAATCATAATTTAGATGAAAACTCCATTAGTTGTTACAGTCAATACATAACATCAAGGGTACACTAACTTGGCATAAGCTTTCTCCATCAAGGCACTCCAGAATTCTGCTTTATCAGTTGAATGCATGAACACAAGGTTACCATAGTATGTTGGTAGTCTGTCATCAACCACAACTTGAATCCAGTCACCCTGTAGTGTATTAATAAAATACATCAATAAAGTGGAAATCTCTACCTACAATAATTATACAGTGCAACCTCTCCAAAGCAATACCCCTTGGGAGTAGCAAAATTATGTTGTTGTTGACGGGAGGTTGTTTCTCAAAAGAGGGCCGCTCTAGAGAGGTTGTGCCGTATAACACAACAAGAAGTGCAAGTTACATAAATATACCAGTTAATTCAAGTCAAGGACAATGTAATATAGAAATTGTTATTGTAGGATGTTTCTAAGAAGTCTGAATTTTATTTCATTGTCACTTCCGAGGCACTTGACATCCAATGCTAACAAGTTTTCAGAAATACCACAACTACACAGCTTCTCCAATAATTGGTTCTAAAACAATGGAGAAGGTAGATTTGCAGTTCTGCAGTGTACTGTTTTGTTAACAGAAATTTACATATGATTTAAGTTCAGAGGAATAACACAAGGTGACCAGTTGTGGCCATACCTAGATTATAGTTATGTATACATATAGGTAAGAATACGAATGACCATTTTGCCAAACTGAATGCATTCCAAGATAAATAGAATGGATGCAAACAGGCACCTGGTATACACACTTCAGTTATATAATATGTTGTTATAATGCAGTATATCATCCAATATAATTTATATCAACTGATATAATGGCTAGGATTCTGTGAAAACAATAACACAACAACAGCTTGTCAAAATATGCATTTCCTGTACTTGAGTTCTGAAGATTGTTCATTCTTTGAAGGCAAAGATTAAACCATTTCAGTCATAGCAATGCAGAAATTGATAATGCATCATTGACATACATTATCATACAGTATGTATGCTTGTCAATCGTTCTTAGATGTAATTGTTATTAGCATCATTAAGAAATAGCGTAGTCAGCAGGTTTGACAAAAAATGTAAGCTAACTTAAATCTGCTGAAGTAATTTGATGCACTAAACACAAGTTTTAAATGACACAGCCAGATGTTGTTTTAACAACAATGTATCACTTCCCAATTGAACATGCAAGACAATAGCAGTAACAGAGCAATTAACATTTCAGAAATAATGGTCGATTAACCTGGTTTCGACCAAGTGGGGATTTCATTTTAATGTCAGTATAAGACCATTAACTCTTCATTCAATTAAATTAGTCTTTTATTAATTTATACATTATACTATACGATATTACAGGAAATAGAAAACTCGAAGGAAAAACATGACATCTTTGAACACTGTTAGTATAATTAACAACAAAAACCAAGAATGTGTGGAGATATGTGGAACTACCTTTCACTAATGACTCTCACAGAATATAAAAACTTTCCACACAGCCTTGAGCAAAACAAGGTATGGTAGGTATTAACAAAACAGAATAGAGAAGTATTTGATCATCCTCACACTCAACATAAATCTGCAGAAATTGTTTCTGAAGTTTCTTAAAACAATGCATTGATAGTCTGTTCAAAAGGCTCCCTCTGACAGGGTCAACAGCTTGTGATACTACATGTAATTTTATATCCTGCATGGTAAACATAGGTTTTATCACTCAAGTACACATAACAAATATTGAAAATGCAAACACAGTCATACACATATTGATACCTGTCTGCTGAAGTTTGTGATAGAAACCATAAGATAGGACAAACACACAACAATTCATGGAAAAATTAATGTTAATGTCCATCACAAATTCAAGATAAATTCGATATTCAGTCAGTTAGATAAAATACCAGACATTTCTTATTGAATTGCTGGATTTTCATGGACAGATTCATACTGAGCTCAGATGCAACTATTCCTTTTAGCTCAGAACAAAAAGTCAATGTCTACTCTATATGTTAGTACAGAAGTGCATAAAATTATCTTTATCATACAGTAACTTCTATAGCACACCATTGACATCCTAGAATTATAAACAGCTGACATTATTTCACAGTAAAAATGTGTTATACAATCCTTATTTTGGAGACATATCAGTTACCTTACAGACGCAGTACCTTATAAGGCACATCAATTATTGTTTGTTCCTTGTTACCCCACCCACCCTAATGTTTCCCTGTGACCCTACGATTTTTATATTTGGAGGTCATTTTGTTCAAAATAATCAAATGCTGTTTTTGAAAGAATGACCTTCATTCACAGGGTGGCCTTTTGTCAGAGGTGGCCACTGACGCAGGTTTGACTGTACTGAGTCAACTGAAGCAGGCAAAGAAATGTTTTACACAACAAACCTGATGCCAGAAGTTGAACTTGAACACACCGCAGTAATCATCACCAGAGAAGCTTTGTTCAGGGATAACAATCTTGTTCAACAAATGTGAGTTACATGTCAGAGAAGCTATAGCAGCCAGCAACCAACAATCACCTGAAATCATACATACATACATACAATACAGGCATATAGGACTCATCTTTATACAACATAATATTGCAATATTGACTTCCTCTTAGTCTCATATCTCAGTTTTATTGCATGTCTGAATAAACCATTCTGTGGTCAGCCTATAAGAGATACAATACATACTGGCACAGTGCAACCTCTCCAAGTAACACCCTTTTGGAGTAGCTTTGTTGAGAGGTTGTTGCTCTAGAGAGGTTAAATTAATAGTTAAATTGTGCAATGGGGGGAAATCATGCTGTCCACCCTTCATTATTAGTAAGACATAATTCAATTATTTAAACAAGAGGACTAAGATGGCCCTATATCACTAACATGACTAACATTGTTTACTGATTAAAACATTCTTTTGAGCCAGTGTGTCATGAGGTCTGTTGATATCAAGGTTTTCCTGTGATTTGACCTGGTGGCCAACTAAGTGTTTGACCCCAGATGACCCATGTTCAGACTTGTCCCACATATCATTAAGGCAAACATTCTGACAAGGTTTCATGAAAATCCAATCAAAACAGTGACTTCTAGAATGTTTGCTAGATTGTCCTGCAATTTGCCCGGGTGACCTAGTTTTTGACCCCAGATGACCCATCATCAAACTTGTCCAAGCTATAATTAAAATAACTATTCTGACAAAGTTTGATGAAGATCCAATTAAAACAGTGACTTCTAGAGTGTTTATAAGGTTTTTCTTCAATTTTCCCTGGTGACTTAGTGTTTGACCCTAAATGACCCATTTAATATCAAATTTGTCAAAGATTTTGTCAATACAAACATCCTGACCAAGTTTTGTGAAAATCTAACTAAAGGGGGCTGTCACCACTCCAAATTCTTTTATGAAATTAACCTACTGGAAGGCAGAATAAGTTAAAGACTAACAGACACATAGATTATACCAAACAAGAGATGAATACAAGTCAAATGCTGGGAGTTTCAGATTTCAGTCAACATGTTGCATGTAACACTGGCAGCTAGATTACATTACTATAATATTCTGCTGATGTACATTGAACCATGTGGTTATCATATTTAAAATAATAAATATTTGGTTACATCCAAGTCAAATAAAAAGTACAAATACTTTGAATATCATACTTAACTAGGTATTATGAATACATTGATATTAAGTATGATCTGCACAGATTAAAAAATGCTATACTAAAGTTTCTTTCAAATTTACACAAAAACTAATATCTCAAACCACAAGAATGTAAATAATGAAAATATTCTAACTTAAAGTTTAAAGGATACACCTCTAGTTATATATAACCAAGACAGAAAAGAATTTCTTACAATAAAATCTAAACGAATACAATGAAAGTCAAAAGCAAGGTTCAATTATTAAAATAACGTTACACATTTCCAATACAGTTGCTATTTTCACAGGTCAAATAACTTTCCAAAATTGCTGAGTTGTAAGTTTTAAATTTCAATGAATGAAATTCTTTTACACTTGTAAAATGTCAAAAAAGAATCAATTTGTAAATATGTCTCTTTCTGATATTTAAAAAGGGCAATACAAATCAGAATACCAAGGTAATTTAAAGTGATTTAATGCATGGCTCAAACCCACAACCTCCTGCTTGCAAGTCAGATGCTCTACCAACTGAGCTCATCAATGAGGTTGTTAATATTACAGCCAATTTTTAAATACAAATACATGTACTATATACAGTAATGCTGCAAATGATTAAAAAACAACCTATGGGTATGAATTATCGAAATCAAGTTAATCAACAAAGGATTCAGAACAGCATAGAATGTGTCTCAAGTATACAAACATATTTCTCATTAATAATAACGTTTAACTTGATCCTGCTTGAATACATCAAGATTTAAATGTTGTCAACAGAATATTGGAGCTGTTATAAAACTGCTGGGTGCAGTAAGATATGGACAGATTTTTCTTCAAAAATTCATACAAAAAATGTTAAAATGAAATCATCACCAAATTTCATCTTAAGTTAACACAATCATATTACAAGATGAACTTTATAAATACACAAACTACAAACTTTAAATTTTAACAAACAACAGGTGAGTGATTCAAAAGCCAGAGACAACTGACACTGACTGAAATATAATCCGAGTGATTGCTCATTTCAGATTAAACCAATTTACCTGATCACCATCATCAGGGTTGTCAATTAGAGCCAAATTAAAAATCCTGAAAATCATATTCAGCAGCAGACCAGTTTTGCCAAACAAGAGGCTTTCAATTATATTGTTTCCATATTTAACTCAGTTTGTATTAAAGAAAATCCTTTCTTGAGATATTGTCATCAAATAACTTTTATTTTTCTCAGAAATCATAGCTGTTCAGGACGGCTAAATCCGGAACTTCAGACATATCCAGAACATTGTCACCCCTGCATCATATGAGCATTCTATCCACTGAGTAAATTCAGTCAGTTTGTTAGGATAATTATAGGCTAGTACAACCTATTTGACTGTGACAACCAGACATATCTTATGTGACCATGTCCAACTTATGTCATTAATTTATGAAACTGGCCATCCAAAGTCTGAATTAATATGACTATGGCTTATAGGTATCAACTCAATACCAACAAACAGAATGTATTTTTAAAAATCTTTATTACATAGTTTAATTAACATCCTGTTATGTTGTTTTAAGTCATGTTGTTTTAAGTCATGTTGTTTTAAGTCATGTTGTTTTATGTCATGTTGTTTTATGTCATGTTGTTTTAAGTCATGTTGTTTTAAGTCATGTTGTTTTATGTTATGTTGTTTTATGTTATGTTGTTTACATACCAAGTTCTCCTTGTTGTACATCAAATCTGCTAGCACCATCACTAACGTACAGAGGACTGTCACAGATCTCCTGAAAATACATAAAACATCAGTATTAAATTAAAATAATGAATATACAAAACTGTAATAATGAGGATGACAACAATAACATAAACAACAACAACAACATAAATAATCAGCTTCAGCATTTGATCGAAGCAGCTGGTCCAGTATTCAAGGCTTTTCTGATGCGATCTGAGTATTGAACAAATTTCAAGGTTTGAGAATAAAAAAATTATGTCTACCCAGACAATAAGCTGAGTTATATTACCCAGACAGTTATGAGTCACAAACTACATACTGTGAATAAAGTATAAGATATGATGTCTCATTGAAGTCCCTCCCAAACTAAACCGTAATGTAGTAAATAATGAAACAGACTTGCTGATCTAGTTAATGCTAATTGTAATCAACTCATTTAGCTTTTCCATGACAACTGAACACACTAAATGTCAAAACAATACATTGTGCATGAAAAATACATAGCTGATAGCGATCATTTAGAAGTTTATGATGAGATGATATTTTAGGCAATGAGTAAATTTGATGACCTTGAGATATCAATGATAGTGGGTTTTTACCTGTGATTCATACTATACACGTAATTGTTTCAATTCTCACATGATATGAAATAAAACATTTTAACTGAAGTGTCAGAAATCTACAGGTACAAATAAATTCAATTTTCAAACTTAAGTGTTCATTTCAAATGTCAAAGCTGTAACAATTGCATAACTGAATGTTGACCAGACTTATGTCAAAGAACAGACATGAATACAACAACATCAATAATGAAAGGATTATATGGTTTTCAGACAAGCTAATCCCAGGTTACCATTGCCTTGTGGTCCAGCAATGCATACCTTCCAGTCACAACTAAATCTTGGCAACAAACCAGCTACATTGAACAGTTATTTCTAGGACAACATTTTACCAGTGCTAGGGATTTTATCTATTGATCACACCATGTTATAACATATTTATTATGGTACCACAGATATGGCAGTACAAACATCACAAATATGTAAACAATACATGTGTTTATTGTGTTAAATGTGAACCATCTGATTAACTCCATCAAAAATTGTAAACAGAAAAAGATATAGAGCCAGAACTATTACTCAGTACAGGTATGAATGGATGATATTTAATGTCAAGGTGCAGATAACTCATGTCACATTTAAGTTATATTAATACACTTATCAATGTTTTCCCAGCTAATGCATAGGGAATTAGAGAGCAAGACTCCCCCCCCCCCCACCGATATATCCCCCCCCTACCCCGCCACAAATGAAGCAGAGGCTTTGGTTAAAGCCTCTGCTTCAATCGTACTTCTGAAGTACTTCATTAGCGCTGCAAAATTTAAAGACCCGCTTCATCTGAAGTCCCGGGGACTTCTTTCATACTTCTTGATCATGCTTCAAATGAAGTCCCTGCTCCACCGAAGCGCACGGGGACTTTAGAAGTACTTCATAGACTTTGGGATGGATTGATTTTATCTATTTCTTATAAGGAGGGGCTTCATAAGCGCTTCAGTATATTTAAAGGCATGATGATGTTTGATGACATCACAGGTCACATGGTGTAAATTCAAAAAATGGCTGACTGTTATAATCAGAAAAAGTGTGCCAATAATGAAAATGGAAAAACTGCTAAAACTATGATGTTAATACACTGGTAAGTGTACTGGTCTTTAAGTTCTTGTATAGATAAATGTTTTACACCTGCAGAAAACCTAACATGACAGTTTCATATTTATTTAGAGACAATTATGATAAAACCAAGTGGGTGGGGAGTGATGAAACACTTGAGAAGCTGCAATTTGACTGTGTTGTAGTTAGGTACATACATAATTAATCCCCATCTTATAATGTGATCAACTGCTATTATTGTTAAGTTAAGCTTTCCAATCATAATTAAATTATTTAAGGAAAGACTGGCTCTGCATGTCTGAAAAACTTCTGAATATTTCTCTGAATATAGTCTGAGTGAACTCAATGTACAATATCTGAATATAATTTTTGAGTATTGTCTCAGAAATGTCTGAATTATATCTGAATACTTTTTTCTGAATACTGTCTGATGATGCAGACATAGCATATTAGGCATTTCATGATTTAGCATGATGCATGGTCTGAACATAATTTCAAACAGGGACTTCAAATAAGTAGGGGCTTCAATGACGCTTCTTTGAGGTGCTTCAGACGCGCTTCTGTTTGTACTTCAAAGGCGCTTCTGACAAGGGACTTCAAATGCGCTTCAACCTAATTTGCATACTGAAGCACATCTGAAGCGCTAATTAACATAATTGGGACGGGACTTCAAATACGCTTCTCCATTACTTTCATATATGTAATTTTATCTATATCTATGAAGTTCTCTTGAAGCAGGAGACTTTAAAAGTACTTCTTTGATACTCCAGGGGGAAGCTTAATTTGTACTTCAGATATGCTTCAGATGTGCTTCTTTTGTGGCGGGGTACCTGGGAGAAAACTTCTGTAAGTGCACATTAGGCAGGGCAATGAATTAAGTGTAAATATTTTCCCATACTGTTGGAAACACATCATACAGTTTATATAGAATCTATTGATGTTACAGCAGTATCATGACCTTACAGACCCTTCACTGCAGATAGACTTAGGTCATGTGAGGCCAGGAACCAATACATTACCATTGATCTTCATTCTACTGACTCAGCATAAATACAGACATGTGTTAACATGTTGGAACATTATTCCAGGACTATACACAGCTATAGAGAGTTTGATGTAGCCTCCTCTATCAGCCACACATCCACAGGGATTTCTGATGTATTTTTTCTGCAGTTCTGAGCACACTGAGCTGGAAGCTCTAAGAATCAATAGTTTGTACATTTTTATAGGGCAGTATTATATTATTATATATACATACAGTAAGCATCCTATAATCAGTATATAATTCTGGCTGATTTATTGTAAGTAAGTAAGTATAATGACTTTATTTTAAGAGGTGGGATGTGATTAACCTTGAAATACAGTAATTTGATCAGAGTTATTTGCCCTTTGATTTATGCACTAATTATATCAAGTCACCAATATCAACTGTGTCCATCATAAACTAGCAGAATCTGAGATGGTTTCTAACGATGGCCAGTTACCAGAAATAACTTGCATGGTATAAGTTTTAGGTTACATATTATCAGATGGCTAAAATACATGCATTGATTGATAAAATAAAATGGATGGATTACATGTAACAGTATTATCCTTAGGTCAGTTATAAAGTATGCGTAAAATTAAATTCAGCATCCTCTGAAGATTCACTGACTACGTCATGTAGCATTGTAATGGGTTTATGTTCATGGATAATTTTTCCAATTTTTTGGAAACTGAAGATAGTTCAGCTTTCTATAGCCAGCATTTAATTGCTCAGCACGCCTGGATTTTTATGCAGACCTAAGTACTATGCTCATCTACCGGTACATTCGCCAGGCAATTGTTAAACTAGTTCTCGTTGCAGTGTAAGTCTATGTCAGTTCATCTACCGGTACATTTGCCAGGCAACTGTTAAACTAGTTCTCGTTGCAGTGTAAGTCTATGTCAGTTCAGCTTCCATGAGTACTTTCAGTACTTTGATTTGGTGTAAATTTTAACTGGATAGACAAAAAATAGCCGGTGCTAAGTTTTAAAGAAGGTAATATATTGTCGGCCATTGGGGCTTCTGATTTGTTTGTTTGTTTATTTGTGTTGTATGCCCTATTTCAACAGTCAGAGTCATATGAGGCGGACAGTTTACCTAAGCATCACTCCCCAGGGAAGAACGTGTTTCTAGACTCCCATCCTAGGCAAGCAACTAAATCCCTACTTTCTCACATGGTCGGTAGCTGGGCTTGAATCTACGAAACCTCTAGCAATGAGTGGTTACAGTGATTTGAAGTCAGCAACTTTAACCACTCCACCACGAAGGTGGGTCTTGGCTTGAAGATCACTGAATAACAGATTTGTCAGCTAGTATACACCACAAAAAAATGAGAACATTTTTAAATGATGCAGGCATCAAATTATTTGGAGCCACCAGGTATATAATTCTAGTCGTCTAGGAATAATGCAACCACAAATAATTCTTATCTGTAACTTGATAGGTAATAGCTCATTGAGGTTCTGGGAAATTACATGATGAGTAATATCATTTCTCTAATGTCCAATAAATTATAAAACAGAAGTTACCAAACCAAATTCATGGACTGACAGCGGACATAGAATGTAACAAGACACATAAAACATTGTAGTATAATAGTACGCCTACAGTCCTATATTCACATTTATAATAAATGAATACTGTTGTGATTCAGACTGATTCAGTGGATGGCTTTATATATTTAAAACCATCCATTTAAGTTTTTTGTTTTTACACAAAACAAGTGAAGCTTGAAGTGTGGGTGTATGATATATAATGTTCATTTTCAACTAAAAATCTGAGTACACATGGAACATTATCTTGAAATGTTATCTGTATACACACGAAACAAACACTTCCATCAGATGCTGTATTAAGACTCTTCGGATATGCAACATCTCATATTTTGTTACCCTAAGACCTGAGGAAGCTAATAGCTTAATTCTTTAGATTGTGTTAGGGATTTGAATGAGTTGGTCTTTGCTTAACATTATCAAGTATTTAGAAAATGAGTAACCATGTTGTATATAAGTACATTCTCCTTCACCATCTGTCAGTATTCAACACTACAACAGTTTAATCAAAGCACTGTGACTGTTGTGTGGGTTTTAATTAATTGCATAACACTCATGCATGCATACAATTATGAAAACAAATAGTAGATGACTGACTGCATGTCTTACAGGCTATATAAATTACATTTACTATTTTAATATAAGTAGATGTTTCACTTGGTACCTCCTTTGTTGAAATGTTTATTGCAGGTCTCTGACTAGTAATCACTAGTCCCTCAAATGTTGGCAGTTCAATTAACCCAGTTGACTGTTGTACACATGGAAGTGAAAAATTCCCACACCATTAAAGCAGAAAGTTGCCAAATGCTGCTGACTGTTAAGTTTTTAATTGGTGTGACAATTAATGCTCTCAAATAAACTATAACTTTCACTATGAACATTACAATACCAACACAAATAAAAACAATTTTTATAAATACACACAAAAAAAGAATCAATACTTTACACTTACTAATAAATTATTCATAAAGTAGTTTGAGTATATTTACTTAATACATTTATGATTAAAACCAATCAAGTGGGACAATTTTTACAGCTTCAACATTCACCACATTAAACTCATAAATAACACATTGATCATAAATGTTGGGTATTCCAAGGTCAACATACATGTACCAGTATACATGTATGTATAAATATACAGTACAGCTGTAAACCTGTCAGAATATTAAAATATACAAATAAATCACACATAAAATGTGTCTAAGTATGACAACATAAATAAACAGTAGGAGTACACATTTAATGATGTACCTATACACTAGATGTTGAATTTACTTTAATTTAGAAACCAGCGGATTCTGGGAGATCGCTGAAGATTATAAATGATAATTATAAACATATACTCATAATGTGATACTATATATATGTATACATCCAGTGAGGCTTGCAGCTGACACATAGAATCATGAGTCATACTTACAGGCATACAGTTACCTATACCTACACATTATGCAATATGAGACATTATGTGCTGGTACCCTGTTTATAATCATTGTATTAATTCAAGGCCATCCTTAAAAGGTCCTTACCCAACTTTTTTTCACCTCATGGGTGAATTTTTCAAATAAATAAATTGCGTTTTGACATTTATTTTGGGATAACTATAAAAATAAAAGTAAAGAAAATATTTTCTACCTCATCTCGGAAAACTTTTTAAAGGACGGTCCAATAATAATTTTAATATTAATAAAGGTTTCAGATTTGTCTGTTCTCAACTTTACTTTTTTCACTTATACTATAAACTAGCAAATATTTTTTTTAAACCTTCAGCTAAGCACCAATTATTTAACAAAATATGAGTCCTTTTGACTGAATTCAAAAACAATGCAAACCTTCAACCCTAAAATATCAATTTTACTTTTTAAGTGTTGACAAAAATCATCATTGATAGTAAAATTATATACTTAAGATCAAATCAAATGGTATGCAGCCATACAAATTTTGTACTGACCTTGAAAACAAAAGACTCAAGATCTGACCATAGTAATTCTTCAATTTAAGATATTGTTAAAATATTTTCTTAATTGAACTAAAAATGTCACAGAAGTTTTAGCACAATAGCTAGTCGCATTTTTATTTACTTATGTAACACAAAACAAGTAAATACAATCCAAACACAATGTAACAAAAAATAAACATTATATAATAATGTATGGAAATCAAAAATAAACTTTACATCACAACATTTTTATTCAGGCTTTGAAAGATCAAAAATATTCCCCATTGGCCATTAGAACAACTTTATTCCTTCCAACCAATTTAAGAATAATACATCAACTAGACAGTAAGTCTAGTGAAACTCATAGTGTTAGCATATTGGCATCATGATGCATAAATCAACAATACCTGGAAATAATCAATGTAAACATTAAAATTGATAAATGAATTCTTAGAATGTTAGATGGAAATATGTTAAATCAATGAGATTTTTTATATATTTTTCAGTAGAACATTACCGGTGTAAAAGGATATTTAACATCTGAGTCTTAGGGTCTTTAAAGATCTGACATTAACTGACTATTAATTAAAGCTTTCACTTATTGAACTGTATGATTTATTATTAAATTGTTGTTGCAAAACCTCATCCATTCATGAAATCCTGGTTTGTATCTATAGACATTTTGGAAACTATTTGGTTTCAGTTCACACTCATTTCAACACTCAAAATGATGTTATATGTGTTTTAGACAATTGTTACATTGTTACAGACCAATCAGAATCAGTGTTTATAGTCATCATGCTTCCTTAATGACTTTTCTATAATTATATAACAGATTTCCACATTGAAATCATTGCAAAGACAATATTGACTTATATCCATCATACTAATTGAAATTACATGTAATTTAAAAACAAAAATTCGACATTTTTATAGAAAAAAAATTGGTGAAAATCTTGCCAGGTGAAAGTAACAGAACATTCAGATGTTTTAGATTATCCGCCTCAAGGTAACATCTTGAGGTTATCATTCACATAACTTGTTTCCTTACACATGATAAGAGAGTATATACTGTTAGGAAACATTCCAACATATATCTACAGACATTTTAGGGATGATTAATGCAGCACTAAATTGCCCTGAAGAGCTTCAAGAAATCTTTGATACAAAAATGTCTACATATTCTACAAATAGCAAACATTAGAAGTGTTTGTGGAACAAGGATGCCCCCCCCCCCCCAAAAGGCCAACTGGACAGAATGTCCTTGACCTTTGACCTTTTGAAATCAAAATCAATAGGGGTCATGTACATGTGATAATCAACCACCCAGCCAAATCTGAGGAACTAATAGACCAAATACTTCTCCAGTTATTGCACATGCAGACAATGTTTGGTTACGGAGCTAGCAACCGACATGTGCAAAGCAATATACCCCCTTTTCTACGATAGAGGGCATAATAATCATTGACTTTTGTAACTCACAGGAGTAGGTTACTAAGGCATGTTTATAGGTTTTGGTCAGACTTGAGTTCACCTTTTTTGATACTCTAGGAGTTTAACATCACACCAACTGTTACAGCCAGTGTTTTTTTTTTGTGGCTTTTCCAGCTTTCATGCTATTGATCTTCAATAAGCTTAAATTAAAGCTTGACAGCATTGACTTATATGTGCAGCTACTGTAGAGTCAAGCTAAAATCAGCATGCACAGGGGTAAATGAAGGTCCCTTAAAGCCTATCTCTAATATACCCCCTCAAAATAACAGTTAACATATTCCTTTTTACAATGCTAAATGCTTGTACATACATGTAAATAAATGTACATGTTTGTTATCATTTAGACATATAATTAAATAGTTATATACCATATAGTATGCCTAAATATTTCCCTTCTTTACATTCAATATATTATGCACCTGTCTTTGTTGAGAACAAATTCTTTCATAGTCATATACATGTATTAGAGATAATAGTATTGTATATCATTATAATGATCATAACAAGCCATCATACAATGATAAATCTGCTGAAGGCTACATAACAGATTATTATTATTATTTATATTTAGTACTGTCATAATGATGTATTTATACATGAAGTACTATAGCAACAAGGAATATACTTAAATATTAAAGTTTTAATGAAATACCATTTCAATAGATTTTCAACTAACCCATTACATTATTACTACAACAATTTTAATACAAAATACATGAGATAGCACCTCAAATCAATCAAGGATTCATTTAAGCTTGTTTGGGAAGAAAATATTCTACTACTTGTCTGAATAGACACCATATCTACTATGACATCAAGTCTACTATGACACCATGTCTACTATGACACCATGTTCACTGTGACACTGTAACTAATATGACATCATGTCTACTATGACACCATGTCCTTTATGACACCATATCCACTACGACACCATCTTCACTATGACACCATATCCACTATGACATCTTGTTCAATACAACACAAAGTTCACTATGACACCATGTCCACTATGACACCATGTTCACTATGACACCATTTCCACTATGACACTTTGTTCACTATGACACCAACTCTACTATGACACCATGTTCACTGTGACACCAACTCTACTATGACACCATATCCAGTATGACACCATGTTCACTATGACATCATGTTCGCTATGATATCATGTTCACTAAGGCACCAACTCTACTATGACACCATGTTCACTTTGACACCATGTTTACTATGACACTATGTTTATTATGACAACAAATCCAGTATGACACCACATTCAGTATGACATGATGTTCACTATGGCACCAACTCTACTATGACACGATGTTCACTATGACACCATGTTTACTATGACACAACATTCACTAAGACACCATGTTTACTATGACGCCTTGTACATTATGACATCATGTTCACTATGACACCAACTCTACTATGACACCATGTTCACTAAATGACACCGTGTTCACTATGATATGATGTTTACTATGACTACATATTCACATTGACATCTATGAAACAAATTATAATGTTCTATGACATCATGTTTACTACACAGGTGCCGGGCGCGTAGCATTTGACTTTCCCAAAAATGTTATCAATATATTATTATATAATAATATATTGATCGAAATTTTATCGAAATTTTGGGAAAGTCAAATGCTACGCGCCCGGCACCTGTGGTTTACTACTGTACAGTGTTGCTGTTACTATATAATATAATTCCTGATTGCCCAATTATAACCCTAAATGGTTGAACCATTATTATGTCAGCCAAAGTTAAAACTGTCCAACTGTTTAAAGAAGCTGCAACTGTCTTCTAGTTATAGTTTCAATACCAAACTAACAAAAGCTCAAGGGTCGGAGACAATATTATGCCCCCCAAACAGGGCCTTGACACAGATTTTTGTGCAACAAAACTGATCATGAGTATATTTATCTCATTAATAGGTTATTAAGAAATGATTTTCACAATCAATGTCACAGTGACCTTGACATTTGACCTAGTGATCCCTTTTTCAATAGGGGCTATCTACTGTCCAAGGCCAGTGCACCTGCTAAGTATCAGACACATCGGTCAATCCGTTGATGAGTTATCGATCGGAAACGATTTTCACACACTCAAGATCAGTGACCTTGACCTTTGACCCCAAATTCAATAGGGGTCATCTACTGTCCAAGGCCAATGTACCTGCAAAGTATAATCTGGTCCATCAGTCAATCTGTTGACGAGTTATCCATCCGAAACTTACTGGTCTACCGACAGACAGACCGACCGACATCCAGCAAAACAATATACCCCCTCTTCTTCAAAGGGGGGCATAATTAAACATCTGATGTTTTCTTACAGCTTGAGTTTTGCTTTTTTTAAAAAGATTTATTGATCACAAATAGTTTAAAACTATCTCATTAATCAGAGGAAGCTCTCAAGTCATGAAGCATTTGTTTATTTCCTATACTTGTGTGTATTTACATGTTTGGTAATTATGTTCTGATTGAAAAGATGGAGATAAAATATTGTAAAAACAGTCAGTATTTAATTTGAGATGTTGTTTGTCTTTTTTAGTCATGTACAAGATCCTTGTTATTTTTGTGTTTATAAATGGCGTCCAGTTGGCGATGTTGTATTTAATTTAGTGTATGGTGTGTTGTAACTTTGAGAGTGTATATTATGTCCATAGATGAGTACATTATGTATTTTGGTATTATGTGTATGTACCTGTGTAAACTGTTCAACAATCCAGGCCTGGTGTTGCAAAAATATTTGTCACATTTTATGTAAAAGATCACCCGTGCGTTAACACTTAAGCTGTATACTAAAGGAAGATTGTAATTTAAAAAAGGACTGTGTCATATTTAGTAATATGTTTCATATATCTTTACTTGGTTTTAAATCATGTTACAATTGTTGTTCAGTGAAGTATTATAAATTTGGTTGAGCGTGAAAGCCCCATAATTTATCCTATTAGCTTTATATCTACCGGTACTCAATCGATCAACCATAAATCATTAAATGCTGACTTGTCATAAATAGACATTTTTTTACACCTTCAAGTATAAAAATAACAAGTCTTATATTATTAATACATAGACCAAGTTCATGTAACTTTATTGCTTACAGCTTGGTTAACAAGACACCGTGTTCAATAAATGCATAATACCCCCCTCCCCAGAGGCATGCTTTTCAAGCCGGAATAGTCTATTTGAATAATTCAGAGTTCAATTTAGGTCATGGTCAAGGTCAAGCCAAGGATGGGGGCCATGCATTATAGGCGAATATGTACAAAATTACAAACAAGATGAAGAAAATATATACAACATATAAATTTGCTATAAATAGACATGCTAATTAATGTGTCTTCACGGGTCAAGGTCAAAGTAAGGTTGGTTGATATCCATGGGTGGATTGGGATAAGTCATATAGGCAACAACTGTATAAATATTCAAAAATTCTATTAAGTGGTGTTGGTACTAAAGACAAAACAATCTATTAAAATCTACTTAACCTCATTCGGACGGACTTATCTGGAAGGATGTTCGGACAAGACATTCACAATTTGCCTCCAGCATCATAGATGTAGATGCCAAGGGCATAAAAAACAGCTATCAATATCTGCAGTACTGTTGTACCTTCATTGATCATCCTGACTGATCCATGTACTCCAGTGACAAAACATAATGGAATTTATAAACTAGATTGTTTTATATTGCTATATGTATTTTATGATATGGATATTATTACCTTGCTAACTCAGACCTTTTCAATGTCCGGGGACAAAATGATGATTGATTGTAGACAAGGTTGTCATGTATAAGATAGTCATACTTGTATTAGTTATGAACAGTGATACACTATAGTACTACTACTATGCATGATGAATGGCTGATCAATTTGATCCTTCAACCACAATCGCACACTCAGCTTTAATATATTCCATTTTATCAATACAACATCATTATAGAAGCACAATATAGAGTCTCAATTGACATTATTTTTTCTGCTTTTCTGCAAGATCTTTTTTTTCATTTCATTGGGTTAATTTTATGACAGTAAGGGCTTGTTCATCAACAAGATTATTCCAATTATATACAGTGGTCGGTTCACAATTATAACTATTCTGAGGCATTTCCGTAACAGAGGAAATTACACCTTGTACATAAGTGTAGAGTTACTCCTTTTGGTTATGAAGTCATCACTTTTTCAATATTAGGTACTCGTTTTCTCAAAAATTCAGACTTTCAACGTGCTTAACTTATAATTTGTTCGCGATTGATAAAATGGGCATCATATTCCCATGGAAAGAGAAACAGGTTGTTTCCATTATCGCCTAGGATCAGCCATGGCGGAAAGTAGCCCGTGAACTATTATTTAACAAAATGGTGGCCTGCCTATTATGTCCGTGGCACTTCCTTTAATTAGACATACGCCGAGGAGTTCCATTTTGGTAGTTCAGTGTCCTACCCAACAAGCTTTTCTGTACTGAATTCTAACCAGCATTAACCTTCCATAGGGAGCCCGAAGCCCCGCAGCATCTAAACATGATGTTTGAGTTTTACGCCCCTTTTGAGCAGTCAGAGTCATATGAGGCAGACAGTTTATCTAACCATCGTTCCTGGGAAGAACCAGTACTTATAGATAAGCAACTGCCTACTTTCTCACATAAAGAGATATGGTCAGTAGCTCAGGGGTTCAAACCCACGACCCTCTATCAGTGACCACTCGACCTGTGATGGAGGCGGGTCTTCTAAACATGAAGTGGGTAGAATTATAAGCTAAAGTGACAGAATATTGATACATTTCTATCATACATTCCACATACCAGGAGAGTCACACAAGTTGTTACATATTCATCATTCAGTCAACATAGTTGATCAATACAGCGAGGCAACTATTTGCATATCAATGAAACTAAATCACTGGAGATAAGCTATATAAAGGTCCTGACCACCTCGTACAGTAAACAGTAAATATATAATACATTCATTCATGATTTATGAAATATATAAATTTCCATATAATACATGTGACACATATACGTACATCACAAGATTTAACAAATCCGGGCCACTTGATTATTTACTACATACAATTAAGTTTATAACTGATGAACATTAATGGCTCAATATCTACACTGACATATTTTTCCTATGAATAGAGATCAACTTGCACTTACAAAAAGGAAACCTTACATTATGTTAACAGCTAGTATAATGTAGTCCCGTCATGTTTATATAATTCTAAATGTATGAGATGATCATGATAAAATATATCTATGCTAAATTATAGTAAATACATCTATACATTATTATGTTCAGTTTCAATCCTGTTAAGTTATGGTTTATGGTTAACAATATGTGTATCAATTTGTTTATTTTTTTCTGGATGGGTGGGGTACATCGATGAATCTGAGTGGTCTACAAAAACACACTGGACTTTTTTATGTATAGGACTCGTGGTAGGTAAGATATCTGAGGGACGCTTTTTCGGTGTCAACATCCCCACTACAGAGCCCTGAGAACTGTGTTTAGAAAATCACAGGACACAAGTGAGGCGTGAAAACTGTTTGAAATAAGAGAAGTGATATTTTATAAATGCCTGGTTCTCCCACAGGAGCCGGGCACGTAGCCACCCCATCCACTAAGCCCCATTTGACTTTTAATATATTGATCGAATTCTGGGAAAGTCAAATGGGGCTTAGTGGGCAGGGTCAGGTTACACGCCCGGCACCTGTGGGAGAACCAGGCATGTGGGTTCTCCTGTATACAGATTGACTTTCTTGTAATACAGCCAGGTGTAATATGCATTATGGTAATTTTAATATCTTAAACATTCAATTTCGTTAAAGTTTTGATCAACTCAGAATATGGTAGGTTTCTATGACAACCTTAATGCATGACAAATTCAACAGGCATCAAAATAGAATAACATTATATTATGACAAATTCTCAACTTTATGTTAAATTAATTATTGTTTATAACTGTATGTTCCTCACAAACACACCCCTGAGAGTGTAAACCATACACCCTACACAATCCCATTTCCCATTTTCAAGTTCAATGTTGAGAATCTAGCTAACACTAAAGTCAATATAGGTGAAAATATGTTTAACCTTTTATTATCTGTACAGAAACATGTTGCAAACATATGGATCAATAATTTAACCTTTAACTCTAAAGTACCTTCATGAATACAAAATTTGTTATCAAGTAATTTACCACAATTGCGTGGGTGAGCATTATGGTGACATTATCAATTCAAAACATGATTTATTGATTAAAACTAGTTGTAATGAAGTAATAATAATCTGAAAAATTTGAAACTGAAACCTCTGTTTTAAAGGAATTATTATTAATTTAAGATTTTTGCAAGAATACCACGCTGGCTTAATTTGGTTTAAGATACACTGTGAGTGAGCCGACACTATAAATTAAACAAACACAGACTACTTGATACAGTACACTAAGTACCTGCCACACCCAATTAATGTAACATAAAATGTAAAAAAAAACAGTTACAGTGTCCTTATAAATAATATAATGTTACATCGAAACGAAAATCATTGATCAACTTGTACTTAATTTACAAGGTATAAAATATTTCCCACAAGGTGAAGGTCACGGTCAATAAATCAATGGCACAATACAGTGCAAACAATTTACATGAAAATTGCATAAAATTTACAATAAATCATTCAATTAGGATCATTTTCCATTCCATAAATTTACAGCATTATACCATTTATAATAAATCAATAGCTAGGTGAGTTGTGTTCACATAATTTTTCATGGAATGGAATATTGGCAAGCTATTTATAATTATATTATTATGTCTTAAAGTTAATAGTAAAAGTAGACAATTAATAGATTTATATTCCAGAATTTAGATCATTGTGCATTTATAAATCCATTATTGGAAATACCACCAAAAGTACATGCATTGCATTTATCATTTATATATATAAGCAATATAAGTTTCTAAAATTATGTATCCTAGAATTAGGCCAATGCAGAGCAGTAATTTTTTTACCTGATATCCTAACAAATATAATTGCATAAAAATACATTTTTTGTAACAAAATATGAAATGAGGTCATAAAAAACACACCATCTACACAGAAGAATAAAAAAGTGAAGGAAATAACATAAGAGTTCTTCAACAGTAAGTCAATTAAAGATGAAAGGACAAAATACAGGTAATATCTTCAGTAAATCTTTATCATTCATTAAGCTAATGTTCACCACTTATACTGTTGCTTAGCAACCAATTTTATAACTTTCAGCAAAATAATGTTGATGATTAAGAAAATGTTTTAGCCCAGTGTGGTCTTAATCAAGAACACAGCCTGTTGTATAGGTAAGCTACATATATTTCTGTAGTAATTGAAACAAGACAAAAATAAATTGAATAGTTATAATGTCTTCAAATCACTAAATCTGACACCACATTGAGGCTTAGAGGAAATAAGAAATAAAACATACATATAGTTGCCAAACACAATACACAGTTTGGTAATTTATTTATATATAAATGATAAGGTCTGTGTCTATGAAAAAAACTTTTCATTATTGAACATGTTGTCTGGACTTCAACCCGACAACTTAAACATTATAGTTGAAGGTCTTTGACGATGAAGTATGCAATACAAGATAAAATAAAAGAAGACCCAATTTAGTTAAGGTATCGATCCAGAACATAAAATCAATCAAAATGATTACATTTTTTTAATACTTGTGGGCTTTTTTGACAAATTGTACTTCTTTTTTAACAATGGTAAATTTTTTGTGGATAACTATTCCATGTTTCTTCTGTTTCTATATATATATATCAAAATTCAAATGTCATCATCATTTCTAGTAATCATGTATACCTCTAGGTGGAGTATTCTCGCAATGTCATGACTTTAATTTGTATATTTCATTTTTTACAGGTAACAGACAATTAATTGTACAGGTGATATAATATTACCTTGAGTCTAGCATATAATAATCATTAATATATATTCTGTTGATATAGTCAAGGACTTATATATATGTATACATGACATGTATGTATATAAGTCCTTGATATAGTTAAATGGTCAATGAACCATGATATAAAAGCCATTTTTAACTAATAATATCCCTGGCTATTAATTATATATATATTAAACAACCACACACCCTAACAAGTAAATAATTAGATCAGTCAATTTTGAATGAGCATTGTAGAGCTCAGATTTGGTAATTTTATTGCAAAAATTAAAGGTGAATTTATTCATTACAAAATCAGAATGCATTCTTAGGACAGTGCTCATAAAAAAGTCCAGCAATAAATTCAAAATTAGCACAAACATTAATAAATTTCCATGACATCATTCAAAATTTATGTAAAGAAGTAGTAATTATCTCACCGATGGTCTTTTCCATTCAAATGGGCGTGGTGGGGATCTGCTGAAAAAGATAGAGGCATCTTCTGCAGGGAATTCGGGGTCCTCAAACAGACAACCCTCTTCTTTACACTTCTGCACTATTTCCTCGTAGCTTTGTTTGCCTAAACCAGCGAATGGGTTCTTCTTTTCACGACGGGAGCAACGGCCCCCAACACTTCCACGCTGAGTGCGACCACTACCGCCGCCACCGCCACCACCGCCGAGGCTAAATTTGTAACCACCAACATCTAATCCTCCATCTCCCATACTAATTTTCATATTTCCAAATCTACTTTTAAATCCTGAGAAATCCATTCCGCCGCCCGACGATTCGTCGTCGTCACCGTCAGTATAAGTTTTAGTTACGACTCGAGGAGGCCCACTTCCGTCCGATGTGATAGTACGAACTGTTCTGGTGGTTCTGAATGGCATAGCTAATTAAATCCCGTTCGTCGATATATCAAAGGAAATCCCGTGTGTCAATATTCTGACGCTTGGCTGATTAAGCGTGTAGTGTATTTCAGTATGAAAGCCGAGAACCAGCCGTAATAATAATATATCTGTATTTTAACGAAAACACGATACAGCGCGATGTAAAGTATTCTATCTATTCACTTAGGTTATGCTGCATTTGCAGAGAGAAACAACGCTCCCACTTAGAACGAAAATAAGTGATTTCTGCAATGTACAGGTGCAGTAAATATAACTTTAGAAGCCGGACCACAGAAACTTGGTTGAGTCTATTTTGAGGAATGGGGTTATCTAAAGAGAGACGCCCGGATTTTACAGCGCGTACGCGAGCCAACGTAATAAATAAATTTATTTATTTTACCGGGCACGATCGCTCGTGTCCCATTCGTTCTGTTTCTCCCACTGAATAAGCCATGCATTTAGTTTGACACGTGTATTAATGCAATATCAGCGTGATACGTACATACATGTATAACAATTTTATATAAAGATGATAATATACAGAAAGTACTGACTGGCCACACCGGCTACCGGCGTGATAACAGCAAAACATTTAGTTTAAAAAAAAAACACCATACACTCGTATACTATATAATATATATATAGTGAAAAAAAACTGAAAGAAATTCATCATATACTATTGTGTTTTTTTTATAAATAAATACATGGTTATTTAAAGACGAATGGAAAATGTGCAGAAAATTTGGTGTAAAGCTTTTGAAAATGAATTGGAACGAACAAATCATTCTGATCAAATAAAAAAGGAAAAAGTACATTGGCGTCGATTTAACATGTCCTGTACACACATGCAATCATTGTACTGTGTACAGGCCCGTCAAAGAACACGCAGCACTGTGTTTGGGAACAAAGTCGCCAAAAGACTGTAATGTATGCATTCCGCTCTAAAACTATTTTTCAAAAAACATATTTTTTTCGATACTGTGTCTATGGGGAGGAATAAAGCATCAAAATATCCTTTTTTAAAGCGCATACTTGTTTTTCAAAAATCGAAGAATGCCATGCCACCCAGAACATTTTTCTTGTCATTTTGCATGCATTTTCGACAAGATATACTCTAAAATTACGTTGCTAGAACTTTTAGAAATTATCAACTCGTGTGTTTTCTTTCACGAGGAGACACGTCTGGAGTGATTTCTCTTCCGTGAATTTTGTAGCAATTAAGAATTCAAGTCCGCACAACAATATTAAATTGTCACAACAAAGGCATGTCAAAATTATCTGCTGAAGATTTGGCGGGAACTATTTAACTATTTAGCGAGTTGACAATGCTTTTAGTGAATCAGGGACCATACTTAATGAGTGCCAAGAACGATTTTGCTGGTTATTAAAATTTTCCCGGATATTATACCAATAACCAGCATAGCACTAACCGATCATGTATCACAAGCGCTGCCAGGTTTTAATCTTCGAGGAAATCAAAGTACTAAAAGTAGGTCTACTTACGGGATAGACTTGCAACATGGAACGGGAGCTAGTTTGGCGATTGCATGGTGAATGTAGAAATACGTAATATTTTGGTCCGCATCAAAATTCATGCTATGGAAAGCTGAACTTTCCGTCAGTTCCCAAAAAGTATCAATACGCTAGTTTACTAGTCTGCAGTTACTGACGTTGCAATAAACTGGTTCCCGTTCAATGTTGCAGCTAGAGCACCAAGACAGTGACACTATGACTAACAGTACAGTCAGAGTCAACGGGTACCAGTTTAATGTTGCAAGTGACCAACACACGCTTATAGAAAGTTACGTAATAATAAGTTATCATTACTGAAATCCATGTCATCTGATGTTTCTGCCGACATATGGGATTATTTTGGTAGATTTTGATAAGTAATGTCCCTTTTAGAGGAAACTATTATAACTGGTCTAGGTATATAAGTCCTTGATATATAGCATCCCTGGTTTAAGCCGCTTAAAAACGAGTTTGACAAATTTTATAAACTAGAAATAATACAAATAATAATAACAATGTTCGAACTATTTTTTTCAAGACACCATTAACCCATATATCAGGGACCATTGTACATAATTGGGGTCCCAGGCCATACACACAATTTATAAAAATGCTAGCCCAAATAGAAATACCCCGAGCCTTGACTTCGTGCAAATATTCATTCTAACAAAGACTTTTATAAGCCCTTTATTCAAATGAAGGACACTATATAGTGTATAATTTAATAAAAATGCACAAAGATCTAATTTTCCTCAAAATATCCGTGTGCATTCCTTCTACATGGGTTCTGGGAGAATATGTTCGAATTTAGCAAATATTTTCATTTTTTATTTATTGAAATGAAATAAATTAATAATAACTTCGGTATTACCCGAAACGTTTATTTGTATCGTAATACACGTTAATTCTTCCAATAACATCTCTAAAAATACGGTTATGTACCTTTACAACTTTTCGAGCGAGTAAACTGTTTACATTCCATTCGTATACCCTAAACGTATAATGGTGTCGTCCACTGTTAGCCAATCAGATTGCATATTACCTACAGAAGACCGCTATTTCGGCAACATCAAATGTGTAACTTGAGTGTTAGACAGAAACCGTGAAACATGCACGCGTGTCCTCCAGGTGTGAATGTTTACAACAGTAAAAAGTGATTGGATTTTAATTGTTATGAATTATGGCGTATCCGTCTCGTGCGCCCCCGCCTATTCCGAGGTATAACCAGCGTTCAGGAGGCTCGAGTCATAGCTCACCTGGATACGCTAACGAACCGTTGCAACTTCAAACAGCACCACCGGCCGTACCGAGCCACTCGCACCTGAGTCACCTGTATAATGGACCAGGTAGCGGACCAGCACCCATTAGTCCATCGAACCGGAGTCCCCGGTATAAGGACACGAGCGATGCACATAATAGGTGTGTATTTACCAAGTATTCACATGGATTTACTTCATTTTATAGGATCTGTGTTTTAAATGTCAAGTTTCTTTTGTTCGTGTTTTTGTGTGTATTATGAGGTGTGAATAAGTGAGTAATTAGAACTAGTGTCACCTCTGACAATGAGCAGTACAAGAGGTTTTATCAACTGCATGAATATAAGTATACATAGATAGATATTGTTGATGATTTATTTTTGTTTACCTTATGAATTATGATGTATTAATATGGATTAAAATTATAACCCCTGCTGTCAGTGATTGTCCTTTTGGTTCGGAGTTAAATACTTAAATGTTTATATATTTTGTGCTCAATACAAAAAATATGTTTTATGATTGATTTTTAACAAACCTATTTGGTGTATTTATACAGTCATACCTGTGTTAGCGACCACCTCCTAAAAAGTCCCACCCTGTGAATACAGGCCATTCTGGTAAAACATCATTGATTATTTCTAACAAAAATAACTGCCAATTAAAAGGCTACCAGTCCTGTCATTTAAGGCCACGTTTTGTCTTTCCCAAGGGTGGCCTTTGTTCACATATTTGACTGTACAAAATGTACATATACATGCATTTAAGTTTTATAAATCTTAGTCGTAGTGTGCTTAAAAAGTCATTAGTAATACATTGGTAATTTAGTTCAACCCAAAGAGATGTTTCCATTTGTGCAGAATGAAAATCACTTTATATTGTCGCCATTTGTCGGCATTTCTTGTTTTTCGATGATCTCAAGTAAATTGGCAATATTAAATTTCTTGCTGTACATACTAGTATTATTAACGTACACATGTTTTGCTACCTCACACATTATTATTGCAGACTAATTTACAGGTCTAAGAAATAAGAATATTTAATAGTCAAGTAGAGTGTATTTAATGTTCATGAACAAGCAAAATGTTTAATAGCTTAAAACAATTATTTATAACCAATAATTAACAAAACAACTAGTATAACTATAAATAGAATTATGTTTCCATCCATTAATGGATATATATGCAGGAATAGTATTTACATGATGCAGAACATATATTTTATCATATAAAATTATGTATTTATTTAACCCGTTTTTTATTTAACACATATATTTAAGTAAGATTTTATAAGGATTTTACACAAATTTTTTTTTTGATACAATCCATAAATTTTGTGTAACCTGAATTAATGTTGTGTAAAATTGTTCACTTTATAAAAATGACATAATGATAAAAATTTAATGGTTCTGGTTTATTTAAATGCTGAATGACTTAATATTAACGCAAAACTGACATATTTCCTGGAGACATCGATTAAATCCTCAAGTTAAATTTGATATTTATGGTAATACAATGTATTCTAAAAAGGTCATGCATCTTAAGCCATCTTACATGTACATCACTTTACAGTTGTGTTTTTGTTGACCTTATTTTGCGAATATACATAGTTACGTAGATCTACTGTTTTATTTCATCATATGAAAATTATAATATATATAGTCATAACAAAATACTACTGCTACAATTTTGATGAGGTCTGGTAAAATAGAATCAAATAGTCCCAGGCTCTCAATAGTCCTGTAAAAGAACTCGAATTATAAATCCGAGGGTTCAGCGCAATACTGTCGTAACTTGTTCTTATTTCAATATGAGTTACGACACTGTTGAGCTGAACCCTTGATTATCAAGCTTTAAGTCAATATACTATAATGTACAGTCAAACCTGTGTAAGTTCGGCCACATCCTGATAAAGGCCACCCTGTGAATAAAGACAATTCTGTTTGAAAACAGTCATTGATCAATTGAAACAAAATGACCTCCAAATAAAGGCCACCTTCAAGTTAAGGCCACACTTTGTATTTCCCAAGGATGGCCTTTGTTTACAGGCTTGACTGTTGACTATATGTTTCAAGTTTGTCAGTCCTGACTGGTCCTGACCGTCTGACCAGTAATGGCTCATCATCATCATATATGCTGTTATATATAAGCAGCTGAGGCTTGGACTTTTAAGAAGCTGTAGCATAAATTTTCCGATGCTGTTCACTGTTCTAACTTCTATTGTTCATCTCCATCCAATGATAGGTGTTTTCTGTCTGATAATCAGGAAGCCAAAGTTAACAAGCACCATGTTTTTGAAATACTAAGCAGTAAGAAGATGATGGTTTGTTTATCTTTGGGAGTAGAATGAAGAGTTAATGAGCATTGGCCTGTCTGTTTTAATATTTTTGCTTGTCAAAAATAACTTGACATAAATTGACATCCTAAGTGATCTTTGTTTACCAGGCCGGACACACCCTCCAGTCATTGATACATTTAGTCTCACATCATTCTACCTGACAGACATATACCTTGCTCAGTGTTATTCTGACCTCTTGCTTCCTCAGCCAGTACTCTAATCCTCCTACATCTGCATGCCATGGAGTACCATCTGAACATTTCTTGACCATATCTTGCTCCTTGTTGTCCTTGCCTCTCATATATCTGATCTTGGACTCTTGATCACCTTTTTCCAGGCTCACCCATGATCAAATCATGTTTGACTATAATGCTGAATGATAGTTGGCCATGGCTGAACACAATATGTCATGGCCACATTTCACAGGGGTTCTTAGTAACCTGCATGTTCTCTTGCCAGTTGGCTCTGTAAACTTGCCACCTTTGAATGTGCTGTGATCTGTTCTACTAATGATGCATTTGTTGATTTCATTGTACTTTCCAGTTTAGCTCTACCGGTACTTAATAATAGCCCTGCTTGTCCAGTTTAAAGCTTATATATACAGATCTATCAAAATTTCTATGTACTTGGCCAGTTTGACATGAAGTTGATCACCTACGTGTCAAAGTGGTTGATCATTTATGATTGGGGCAATACTGAATTATAGGACATTTACTGTATATGTTATGGATAGCCATTGCTGGACATTTAATAGAGTACAATAGTTGGATGTCAATATGAGCATTATATACAATAATGATATTTGTCTGCTTTGGATCATTCAACATTTACTAGTATAAAAGACATGTGCAAGAATTAATTTCTATCAAATATTATAATATTTGTTGTTGAAAACTGAACGAGAGTCACTTACTCGGCATGCATGAATTTTGATGTGGACCCATTTTGTACTACATTTTTCAACATCCGCCATGCAATTGTTATTAATGTAAAACTAGTTTCCATTTCATGTTGCCATGCAAGTCTGTATTTCAATGAGTTAACTTTATAGTACTTTGATTTAAATAGATATTCATGCAGAGCGAGCCATTTCTCTGCATGTTGACACAAATATTAATCTACAACTTCAACTGTTGATACTCTGGTTGTCCATCTGTATCTGTAATAAGTAAAATGACAATTTTTTACTTGTCCCAGTTGTCAGGTAAGTGGCTTTTAAAAGGTCACTGTCAGACTATATATATTTTCATTCTCAAGGTCTGTAGCTCATGTGGTTCTCGGGAACATGTTTTGATAAAGAAAGTTAGATCTAGTTATTGATTCATTACCTTACATTTACTGACTGTATTTATTTTCTTCTTTTTTATTTTTAAATCTAATGCTTATTTATCATGTATTTGTCCAGGTTTCATCGCGGTTCCAGTAATTTTGACCAGATTCGTATGGATTGTCTGAGGAGAGGTAAAATGTTTGAAGATCCTGACTTCCCAGCTAATGATACCTCACTCTACTACAGCAGAACTCCACCTTACAGATTTGAATGGAAAAGACCAGGCGTAAGTTTTTCTCAATCATTGTGAAATATAACAATGTTTATTGCTAGTAGGGAGAGCATAATTAGTGCCATAGGAACCAGGGTGGCTAGGGGAGACTTACCCCCCCCCCTCCCCTATTTTTTACTGTCATGGCAACTAAAAAAGGGACTTTAACTGATACCCCCTCGTCAGATTTTATTTAGAATTTAGAATCAGCCCCCCCCCCCCCCCCCGACAACTGATATTGCTTCCTATGGGCCTGATAAGTCTTGTCTTGATCTAAGGTTGTTTATTGGACAACATTATTTTCTAGGTTATCTTATGTGTCAATGTTTTAACCACAGAATATTGTCTCCATGGTAAAATTATATGATATTAGGAGTAGGACCATAAAAATAATAATTATTTACCAAGGAATTTGTTCCAATGATTTGATATTAACACTATCATTGTGTTACTGATCTGTTTTTATACAAACACCTTTCTTTCAAGAAAAAATGATCCACCTACTTTGAAATTTTAACCACATTGGTCGAAAAGCTTAATACAGTGAATGAACAAGGGATATCTTCGTAGGGTGACCAATGTTGTTGATAGACATTCTACTGTGTTGATTTTCTCAAACTGTGTATAAAATATCCCATTCATGTTTATGCTTTAATAAGCCAGCTGTTTGTAAGGGTTATGTAAATTAAACAAAGCTATCCAACAAAAGTTTGCGACAAAAGCAAACACTTATAAATTTCTATTAACATAATTTGATCCGAGTGATTGCACTTATACTTAAATGTATGGTGAAGTAAAAAATGTGAACTATATCTCGTATGGTGAAGTAAAAAATGTGAACTATATCTCGTATGGTGAAGTAAAAAATGTGAACTATATCTCGTATGGTGAAGTAAAAAATGTGAACTATATCTCGTATGGTGAAGTCAAAAATGTGAACTATATCTCGTTATTTACTAGATTTAGGTAAATTTGATGGATTATTCATAAAAATATTTGCTTTTTTGATTGAGTGCATGTGTCTTAACAAATTCTCCACATTCTTTATGTATGATAACACTATATATGATGTTATACCATGTCATTTAGGATATCATACCAGGTAGATATCCACTAAATATGTGTCATATTTCATATGTGTAGAGAGTTTAAGTAAATATGAGTATTTCTCATGATCACAGTAACTGCAATCATTTGTTGACTGTCACAATTTTGCAAATGATGATTATGGACACAAATCGTAATATGAAAGTACACTGCTACACATAGCTTAAAGCTTTCACACAACAAGTGAAGAAATATCAGTGCTTTATTCTCACATTAATGATTTTATGGCAGTGATTTTTTTGCATCTCTTTGGGAATGGGTCCAGGTCCGGTCAGATTGGGAAGTTTGGAGTCGTGACAACTAGGTTATTGGGAAATTTTAATGGACGATGCCAAATAAATGGAGTCCTCTGTTTTCTTTGCACTAGTATAATATACATTAAGGATATGTTTCATGAACTTTTCATTCATAGATATTCTTCAACTGGCCTTTATCAGTTCATGAATGATTCAAGAATAAATTGTTTCATATTGAAAGCAATTGGGCTGAATTAAGCCTACGTTACCACAATTAAGAAAAAAAAAATACAAAACTGCGATTTAAATTGTCATGTTCATTTTAATATAAGATGCATTTAATTTTAAACAATTTCTTGAATATCTTGAACTGTTCACTTGGCTATTTATGGCAGGTAAACTATTTGACTTAAGCTGAACTAAGTTTCTATAAAACTTTATTGCCTCATTAACTGGACATAAAAATTTGAACATTTCTTTTCCATGTAAACATTACAACTTCTTGAAGCCCTCCATAAACCTTTAGATTGTTATGGTGTGATATGGGATAATTACGGCATTGTTATATGTATATATACCCAACGTACACTTATAATAGAAATATACAACCATATTTAACCAAGGTCGTCATTTGTAAACTTGGTGAACAATATATCGGATTAGAGACTATGCATTGTTCCGAACATTTATCAGACATTCCAATCTATGATTGAACATACCGTATAAGGATACTAACCTAGTAATTTTGCCGCTTAATAGTTTTAAGTTTTATGAATGACCATTATAACTATTGTAATGCTTAATCAATGTAGTTCTGTCAGAATTCATTCTGTATTAATGATAGGTCATAAGTAAATTAAAATGTGCATTTAGACTTATTACTTAAGGTCACCAATGTGAGAGATAGAGAGAGAGCAAAAACTTCTACCTTTGTACAAGCTTGCCCTTTATGAATATATGAATAATTTATATGCTATATGAACTAATAATTATGCCAAAGATGGTCTTTAGTTCACATGGTGGTCACCTAACCACTAACCTAAGGTTTGTCTGTATAATTATCTAGTATTTTGGTATTCCTGTTGAAGTAATGTAACCATGGGATGACTTCAAAATGACTGTACATTGTATTTATAAAATAAAATAGATAGATGGATAAAATAGTATGTATGGTGGCATAAAGGGACATAGGAAATGTTTTATTTTTACTATGTGTGCGATTGCTATTACGTGGCCACTCGATACAGCTATTATGTGCACATGTGATAGCTATTACAATGCACATGCAATAGTTATACATGGGCATGTGATAGCTACTTTTTAAATATTATAATAGCTAATTATTAAAATCAGCTATGCTGTACATGCCCCATCATAGTAGCTATAATTGTGTGCCAGCTACCCACTTTTACCTTTAAAGTACTTACTTATTCACTATAGCTTGTGTATTGTGGCTTTATATCAAATTCTTTAAATATTTCCATGATTTATCCACCATGAGTTCACGAAGCAAACCAAATATAAAGATAAATAATATAAATATACATCATTAAACTTTGTACTGGTGATGGATATTGTGATATAATGTCAGCTGGGGTAAATAAAAAGGTAAGACGTGACGTCGAGTCAACATTCAGTTTGTATTTACTCTTCACCATCATATTTGATAAAGTAATCATTTGTAATGAAGATATTGGTTTTCAATGACTGAAGAATTTGAATTATGTGAGTTAAGTGGCTAGCTTCAATGGGCCACAATCATAAACTAATGTTTCAATGATGTTTACAGTTTAGTCATTGAAATGTGATCTTTATATGAAGGTTTATGTTCAACCCTTTACTCAGTTTCTGGTCACTTTCCCTTGTTCTATAAATGCTAAGGTTACTGACTACTAACAAACAACATGACTTGTATGAATAAACAATACTTTGTTTACATGTTTACTGAGAGGATGAATATGATTCAGTTTGTTTACATTCAATTTTCAATGGTTCATGTACATAATACATGTCTGACCTAAAGATAATACCGGTAATAACGTTTGTTTCTAGTTACCCAACCTGCCCTAATTTTTACGTGCCACCGGAGACTTTTTATTGAGCCCACATAGGACCAGTAAACCCACTATCTCACTTTTTTACCTTTCCACAAGCTATCAAAAGCCAAACAAAAGCCTGACCTTCCTTAGTACCTACCTTAGTACCTTCCTTAGTATCTATACCCTATTTCTATTGATCATGTAACCAGAAACAAACAAATTTTTATGCCTAATTCTCTTAACTTTTCTTGGCCTTATTAAACTTTTGCCAAGAAATAAGTCCCGGAAAGTTTTTTCATGTTGACAATGTTTTTATCTGAGAGAAAAATTAGATAAAATTCATAACCAAATAAATAATATTATATCATTTAGGACATGATTGTATGCAGAGTTTTTGAAAAGTATTTTCATGCAACTCAAATATTCTACTTCATTTTGATATGATCAAATATTCTTCTATGATACTTGAAATCAAATCAACTACATACTGGTAGATTACTGCAGATATGATCAAGTTTTTGTGACTTCTGAACTAGCAGGAAGGTAATTAGATTGTGTCATTACTTCTGCTAATTGATACATAAGTACACTTAATATATCAAGTACCTGATGGCATGTTATGTTATACCTACACTATTGATTATGTATTTGTAGGTATTATGTATTTATGTTGAAGAAATGATTTCTTGTAATTGGGGATTTCTCTACCTGAAAATTAGTTCTATTAGTTAATTGCATGTTAAAATACCTTAGTAATTAGGTATCTTAAACTGTAGAATGATATTGATAGCCATTGGAGACCTGATTGAGCCTCAGATTTCTGAATGAGATTTGTAGTGAATTTTTTCATCTCTAAATTTTTTATCTCTACGATCATAAGATATTGATATATTTGTGCTTGAGATTTTGAGGAAAAATCTTACTCTGATATTGTGTGTAATAACCTAGGTGCAATGTTGTATATTTTGTATTAAAAAAAGCCCTTTTTTCTTTCACAGGAAATAGCTGGCTATAGTCGACAAAAACCATCTTTCTTTATTGATGGTTCTACAAGGTTTGACGTAAAACAAGGAAGTTTAGGTATGAATTTGTCTCATGTCACAAGATTTTAGTAATGGTATTAATGTTTCTTAAATATAATAATGACATCCCACACCATTTTTCAACCGTACTAACGTACCTGTATATGTCAGTCAACTGACTACTTGAACTCACACTGGCTCTTCAAACTGTGCTTGATTCTTTTCACCTTACATGAACCGACTGTGATGGACTTATTTAAACGATTTTGAATACAGCTGTGGTCTAGTACTCTGACTCATCATGGACTAGCTGTGTCACCATCATGGTACACCATTCTATGGCTCATCTTGGGAATAGTTGTGGTTTATTTACAATATCGGTTAAGCATTTCATCCAATCAGTGGTAAAGGTAAACCGTTTCATGACCCACAACTTTACAAGAATGGTTTTAATTTATTTCAATAAAAATCAAGAATTAAAAGCTTTTTGCAAAAATCCCTTACAACGAATATTAAAATGTTATTTCAATAAACAAATTGAAATTTGATGATTTTTTATTAAATTAGAATGTAAACAGTTTGAGTCAATCATGACTCAATGTACTCCCAACTTGAACTGAGGTAGGCTTAGGCTCCTCGATGATGTCTGAAAGATGTTTGACTGAGCTTGTAAATATGTGTTAGATGTTCAGTTGTCTATGAAATGTAATAAGATACTAAAGCAACTTGGTTTGAGCAAATATCTACACTTCAGGAAATATATTTACATTATGATCATTTAATGATTCTTGCTATGTTATGTTTGAATACATTTACAGTATTATTGTATCACAAGAAATATTTTATCTTTACAATATTGTCAAGTGTGTAATTATTAAACTCAAATTCAAAACATTTTATCTTACACTTGACTAATTCAGTGAATAAAATGATATTTTCCTATTTTACTTATGTCATACTGACATACATAATAAAAAAATGTTTGAAAAGCAGAATGAATAAACATTGACTATGATGTGCTTTAAAATACAGGAGACTGTTGGGTTGTTGCCGCTGTTGCTTGCCTTACAAGTCCGGATCACCAGGAACTGTTCCGGCGTATTGTACCGGCTGATCAGGGATTTCAAGATGGCTGGTATGCTGGCCTGTTCCGGTTCAATTTCTGGCATTTTGGTAAATGGAAGGAGGTGATTGTTGACGATAGATTACCTACGTACAGAGGAGAACTCATGTTTGTACATTCCCATCAGAAGACAGAATTCTGGGGAGCGTTGCTAGAGAAAGCATATGCTAAGTATGTTATAATTGGTTTACTTGAAGCAAAAATCTCAAACTTCTGAAATCTCCACATTTCAACGGAATTCCTTGTTTGTCTAGCCGAAATTTTTGGGTTGAAAAAATCCAATAAGCTATAGTTTTTGGTTGACCCTTTTCTGAGATTTTGTGCTGTTTTGTCTTTTGCTAGTAATTAAAGAATCCTAACGCATATCTGAAAGTATGTGGACAATCGCAGTGAATGATAATGGGAATTTGATTGGTTGTTTGTCATGGATAAATCCCATTAAATTCAACCGCATACATGTATTTCAGGAAATCGCAACAGTATGGCTGACTGTTTTAAACAAAATATTCTCCTAAAAAGGAATTACATGTGAATTATAACATGAGTTATCAGGCAATGAAGATTTATAATTGTTCATGTATTCATGACTAGCAAAATTTGTTTCAATTTTGTAAAGATGTTGTTTCTTCTAAAATAGTTGTGACAAAATTAGATATTCGTCCCACCCCCCCTCTCCTCCCCTTGGCTAAAACTTCTCAGAGGTTGCTGGTTTTCTTCACTCAAATGGCTGAAAATTTGTTTTTGGACAATTAACACTTGATTTTATTATCAACTGGACTAATTAAGTTTCTTGTAATTAAGACTTGATTACCTTTTGTCTTCGAACAAAACTTAAATTAAACATATAAAATTATTCTTCCCTTAGTGAATGTCTTAATGAATCCGATTTTGTTATAGTACCAATAGCTTGTGGAAAAATCTATGAGAACAGTGTCATATATGAACATTTTTCTATGTTACAGTATAATACCAGAACAAGCAAAATCAGTCTATAAATGATATTTTATTAAAATGAACATTGAACTTAGATCTTGGCATTAAATTCATACAATACCAATGAGTCTGACTGGTTTAATGTACGATTTATTATATGAACAAGTTGTAGAAATTGAATTTGTTATGGCAACAGTTTGAAGACACAAAAAAAAAACAGAATCAGTATCTTATATAAAACAGAATCTTCTTCAGTGTTGGAATCAATCATGTTTAATATGTTGGTACATGTATTTCTGTTACCAATAGTCACAAATCACAGTGTCTTATGAAACCATAAAACAAACAAACTGTACCAGAGGCTAGGAATATGTCCTTGTGCTGTTAATTGAATATTATATATGGAAGATAATGGCATATTTGATGTTTTACAAACCTATTACTAGCATCCAGATGTGCTACATAACCGAGTCATATCAGAGAGTCTCTACATTTTAGCAGGCATGTTTTTGTTTCTCTTCTGTTTTGTGTTCATTGCTACATTTTGTAATTATATTTATGACTCTTTGTTGTCTGTTAATTTCAGGTTATATGGTTCTTATGAAGCACTAAAGGGAGGTAATGTGGCTGATGCGCTGACAGATTTCACAGGGGGAATAACTGAAGGTTATATTTTACGTGGTCCTAACTCTGATGTACCCAGAAATATTGTCAATATTCTCTTCAAAGCATTGGATAGACAATCATTGATTGGATGTTGTATAAATGTAAGATCTATAATTATGTAGAAGCATGTCTTTTACTGCCTATCAGTTACATATATTGTTTCAGTCTGTTACTATGGTTACAAGCTATTATATATCTCACAATCTTGGATTACATGTACAAGCTTAATGTATTTTGCAGTCAGGTATCATCAAGTACACATATAGATAGTAAATCAATATTGGTATTTTTATAAAATCTACATACTGGTACTTATTGTTGGAAATTCAGCATTAAGAGTCTTATTAGGGAGAAATCATCATGGTGTATGGGTTAAGGACTTCACTCCTGATCTGATTGTTAGAGTTTAGGTCCTTGTTTGTGATAGATCTGTTCTCCTGTCTTCACAATCCTGTAATAATTAAGGCATGAATACATGAAAATTGTGTAATTTTGTAAAAGAATCAAATGATCTTTTTTCATGACTTTAGAATATAACTCTTCGAAATATAGTACTTACTAAGATGTGCTTACATAATGAGAAATATCAGACAGGTCGGATACTGAAACATTTTGTTTGATTTTTTCCAGTCTTTGAAAGGAACAGGAACAGAGACAGAGTTACCTAATGGTTTAATTGCTGGGCATGCTTACAGTATTACAGATCTTAGAGAGGTAAATATTTCAAATCTATCATTCACTCTAACCAATCTTATTATAAACAAACTCTGTACTAATGTTTAGCTTTCAGAGAAGGCATGTCATACATCATAATGACTCAATTACAATTCTACCTTGCCAAGGTCATTAACAAACAGTCATATGCTTTTTTAGTGAGTCAAAATTCTTGTACCTTTTTATTTGTTTGTTTGTTTGTTTGTTACCATTCTTTTCATAGTCCAAGAAATGAAAATAATTATGTTTACATTTTTTAACTTCTTGCTAATGTTATTTCTGCAGTTCACCACTGATTATTCTTAGTAACTCTGTCAATCTTTCACTGCATAATATGAAACAGACAAGCAAAGCTAAATCTATTTAAAATTTTGCTTCAGGGATATAGAAATATTAAGATATTATGTATGATATTTAATATACAAACAGTCTGGATTTTATTACCTCCCAGTTTTTGTTTGTTTGAAAATCTTGTCTACCTCCCTATGGTAATCCTGTACACCTGTTTTAGACACACCACTACATATATTCAGTCATACCTGTGTTAGCAGCCACTTCTTAATAAAGGCCACCTTGTGAATAAAGGCCATTCTTTAAAAAACTGTAATTGATTATTTAGAAGACAATGACCTACAAATAAAGGCCACCTGTCAATAAAGGCCACATTTTGTCTTTCCCTATGGTGGCCTGTATTCACAGGTTTGACTGTTCTTATCAAGATATTTACAATATTAAGAAAACCATATTACAACTGTAGCATTGTTGATATCTTTGTGTATATATAATTATGACATTGTTTCTGGTGACACAATTAGTCTACAGTGAACAATATTGTTAGTTTTATATTAAAGCACTTGATTTTAACCCTGGTAGCCATGTTCTCTTTTTCTAATGAAATCATGTAACCATGCAAATTTATATGCATGTTTTTTGTTGATATTATCTTTTTTATAGCATATTTACACAGCACATTGCATTACATTTTGTTATACAAAAATGTAGTATTTATTTTCAAGATATTAATGTAATTCATTTCCATTTTTACCTCACTGTATTTAATGGGTGTCAAGTCAATGAATTCAGAGTCGGAGAAAACTGTTTAATAACGTGAATAGAAGATAGAAATTATAAGGGAAGGGCGTTGATTTGATATATTTGTAGATATATACAGTTACATTTGCATTTAGAATCATTTTGTTGACTATACATTATGACAGGTCATTCTTTCACGTTTCTATCTTATTCAATGCATAAATAAACATCTTAAATCCATCTAAATGTATTCATACATTATAATGTGAAGATATTTATACAAGTATAATAGAAAGGTTTATTTTTCCCATAAATTAAACACCTGAGCTTGTAACATCCCTGAATTTTGAAGTCAAATATGAAGTATCGGTTCCATTCAAAATGCATGCTAGCATTGTTACCTGCCTTTGACGTTATTCCAATTGAACTAATCATGCACAGTAATATTTGTTAATTATAGAATGTATTGTATTGAGATCATAACATCGTATTGAAACATTTCCTGCCGTATTGATATCACTTGGCTGTGTTTATTCAACTTGAAAACGTGACAAAAATCACATTGGAATCTCAAACAAGTTTTATGATAAATTTAAGTCAAGGTTTGGTAGACTGTTAACGATAGGGGTATAAATTGTCCCCTTAGCTCAACAAAGCTGTAACTTATTGATAAGCTGTATTGAGTTACAACTCTTTTGCCTTGATTGTATGGTATGTGTCACCATAATACATGCCTATTACATGCACTCCATAATTTACTACAGATTGTTTTGTTTCACCAAGCATGTAAATCCATTTTTAGAAGAAATTCTTGAATTGGAATTTAATCAAATGTTACGCAAGCTGTGTTGACATTTATTCAGATATATACAAATGTACTTAACAAAAAATGTTTAAATGTAACGTCCTAAATGGGTTTCGATGTTGTTGATCTGACAGAAAAACATATCTATATTTGTCATCCCCCACCCACACATGAGACTGTACCACACCCTTGTGTTCATATTTCTTTGATGTTATAGTTGACCTTTTGATATGCTTTCATTACAAAAAATTGACTGAGCAAAAAATATACATTTAAAAGCAGGGCTCAACACTAACTTATTTTTCATGGTGGCCCAAAGGATTGCCAGCTTCTGAAACCTGCTGGTCCAACAGAATTTCAGGTGGTCCTTCCACCTATTAATATGTTATTTGTTTATTTACAGTAAAATATTGATACTCCTAGAATTTTCAGTGGTCTGTCGGACCATTCAAATTTTACGAGTTAATGGTCCTGCACTCAGACCAGCGGGCCAGTTTTAGTGTCAAGCCCTGAACAGATAATGATTTTCTGTATTACATGTACTTGTAATTAACATATTGCAATGCATGAATTTTGTTCAAAGTAGATCTGCAGAAAAGTTATTTCAATTATATCTTGTTGAAAATGGGTGAAAAAATATTAAAATCTGGTTAATTTCTTTGTAACAAATACATATCATGAATTTTATGCATATTTCACATAAAGATAACATACAAATTAATAATTGATGTTAAAATGCTATTTAGGTTGATTCTTTAAGTGTTGGAATTGTAAAATTCCAATGCGTAATTTTTAGGTTGAAGTTTTTTCAATTGTAAAAATTCTCCACTGGAATGTTACGTATTGTTAGGAAAATCATCAAGTTGCCGTCACTTTCTATGGAATTACAAGGATATAATTGCTGTATTGTACCAGTTACTGATTATCATTAGCATTCTATGATTCTACTTATACATTGTAAATAATTGTTATAATGCTTACAAGGATATAAATTTAAGTTTTTTAGTGAATTGTGGTATGTCATACAATGTTACGAGAGGGGGGGGGGGGGGGGGGGCTCGATGTACTGTTCTGTGTTGGTTGGCCTGGGTGTGAATTAAGTTGAAGGTTTTTTTATCAGTTGACATTTTCCATTATATCATTTCTTTCATGGATTTTAGTACATATGATAGATTGAGTTTCTCCTGTGTAATCTTTATATAACCTAAAACATTGAGTCATTAATTAAGAGCTGAAACTTAGTATGATATCCTTTATATGACTGATTTATCTAATATTCTAATTTGTGCAATTTGTCAACTTGTGGAACAAAAACAGTTATAAGATTGTTTCATACAGACAAAACAATGGTTCTTACAGTTGTAGCAAGGTTACAAAAGCCTGTCCATACCAAATATTTTAATGCCTACCCCTTACTTGCCCCAGTTGGCCTGTTTATAGGGTACCAGACATAATGATCTTGAGTTAGAGGTTTTATTCTTAAATGAAGTACATGTTTCACTTGGAAAAACTAATCTCACCATGTAATGTCTATACAGTGTAAGTCATTCATATATTCAGTACCAGTAATCTTCACTCTGATATCAAACAGTTGTGGGTCTTACTGAAGGGCACAAGACACATTGGGATTTTACAACAACCCGTCCAGGGACCCTCGGCCATATGTATGTCTCATGGCATAATCATGTTTAGTTTTATATGTTCAAGTGTTGAGGATTATATCAACTCAGTATTCAAGTATTTATCATGATCTGAGTATGATCTCATTTTAGATGATATAATTAATTAAGTGCACCTGTATCTTAACAGGTAGACTGATAAATGATTCTATAAACATTTTTCTTGTAAATAAAGTGTGAAATATACAAAAATAACACATAAAACTAACCATTTAGGGACATGATACGATAAACATAAGATAAATGTTCATATGATGAAACTTACGGCTTAGCCAGGATTTAAAGAACATTTAGATTAATTTGCTGGGTTGGTACATTTATGGTTGTTATCTTGATGATAGAAAACTATATCATGATTTTATGTAAAAATGGCGACTGGTTATTTTCTCATATTCTGCTGTGATTTAGTTGAACCAGAGTTGATAGTCAAGAAAAAATGCAAGCCCAGTGAGGAACAGACCCTTATTTATAACACACTTATTTACATAGTATACCAATAGTAAACAGCCCCTTTTCCACAATGGCTAATTGTAAATGAACTCTATATTTAGTTTCTTTTTTGGTTAGTCTTTGTTCATGAGATTAATTCTAAAACAAGTGTTTGTATTACATTATTTTTACACATTATGTTCTTGCTATAAAAAGTTGTGGTGTCTTTTTCAAGGATATGATTTTTTTTCGGTTTGAAATTGGATACATGTGAGGAAGAAAGGATCAGTCGGTGTTGTTTATTTAGTATGCAATATGTGACAGGAATACCCTTGAAGTTGTTAACTGTCAGTATTTATGGTGTTTATATTTGTCTGGGTGTTAATTTTACCTCTTTCCTGGAGAACACTAGCTGGTTGTAACTTACAACTGGATTTATGTACATTTTTTTCATTATTCAAATTTGTCTCCATTTCAAAGTACTCCTATTTTTATTGGGAAAAGCGATTTTTATTAAAGATATTTGAAACGCTTTCAACAAAGCTATCTGGTATTTTTTTACGTATTAAATATAATATAATCTTAAGATTGTTTGCTTAAAAATCATCCTCTTAAATTAAATACATAACTTCCTGTATTTCAGTGTCAAACTTGCAATGTTGTACTATCTATATTAAATTAAATTTCATCCTGCATGTGTAAATATCATTTCAGTCATAATTAACTGTCTGTATGTGGTATAGATATTTTGGTATCCATTATTAAGAAAAAAAAATCCAATCAATACCTGGTAAATGAATTGCCAAAAAAATTTGTTATCGGAAGTATCTTATCCTAAATACAATCTAAAACAATTTGTAAACACTAGCATAGCATGCTTGATGACGTTTTGATGATAGGATCAAGGTTTGCATACAAAATAGAAATTGTAACGTAAAAATTGAAAGATGATCCAGCACAGAATTGTCAAGTATTTAACGGGTGAATGGTTTGTGTTAAACTAGAGATGTTTGTATCGAGTTTGTATAACATTGGTTAGAACATTGTGAGAATGGTATCAAGTTTTGTGCAATCTTATGTGTGGATATACATGTACTAATGGTGGAAGATGCCCAGTTTGAGAGTAATATCTAAGGGAGAGAATTATGAATACAACTTCTATGTTGGGCTATTTGTTACCTCCCTTAGTTTAGAAATAGAATTTAATACAAATAAAATTAATTTTGTGTTATAGATTTGCATAATTTTTATGTATTTTCATTGTTTATAGACAATTTTTTATGTTTTCTGTAAATGAGTGTCGGTAAATATTCACGGTAATGTAAGCAAAGATTTTAATTAATTTAATTAAGTCAAGTTCACTAATCAAGGTTTTTGTACAGATATGTCATTAACTGTATAAAGAGCCCTAGTCAGGTTATCTTATTTTGTCTTTTTTTTCAATGTACAAACTTGTTTTTCAATAATGATTTTTCCTTCTATTTCAGATTTTGTTGATGTCAGATCGAGGTCAAGTACCAGTTACATTAATACGGGTCAGAAATCCTTGGGGTACGAGAGTTGAGTGGCGGGGAGCTTGGGGGGACAGGTGAGGATTTAACAAGTTTCCTGGTTCTGTCAATGTTTATTTACTGTCAACATATTGTGTAAATACTGTCTAGGGCTAATTACTTCTTTTTTGTCCTTAATGAATTGTTTATAGCCTGGAGGTGTATTAAAAAATTTTTTTATTTTAAAATACAATAAAAATGTCATTATAGTGATATGGAATATAAATACATGTTACAACAATTATTATTGTATTCTTTTTGATGCCTCTAGTGGCAGAAATTATTCTGCAATTTAATTCCACTATTTGAATTTAAAAAGCCTTCCTTATATTCCTACTGACATGTTCTGATTGGGTTGTCATAATTTTTGAGACACACTCGTACATAATACATACTTTATAGTAGTACAATACTCACAGATATGATGATTGTTTACAGATCTGCAGAATGGAACAGTATACCAGACCCAGAGAAGGAGAGAATGGGACTTGTATTTAGAGATAATGGTGAATTCTGGTAAGATACAGACTTACCATGTCAAAGATTACAATACCTTAAAGTTCTAATCCATGGCTGCAGCTACAATAGTATGAATTCTCTGGAGACCAGGGTTCATTTTCATACGAAATAATTGTTGAATTATTTTCCTCACCTGAAAAAAAAATTGAGGCAACAGCCCCTTAATGCCCGACTGAAGCTTCAAGTTTGCTATACAGTACAGACCCTCTCCTGAGCAACACCCTCCCTTCAACAACAGGCTGATTTTTCCCCGCTATATGATTTAACTATTAATTTAACCTCTCTAGAGCAACAACCTCTCAACAACAACATAATTTTGCTACTCCCAAAGGTTGTTGCTTTAGAGAGTTTCACTGTATATAGAACTTTTGTTTTTAAAGATTATACCACCAGCTCTATATAAAAAATTAATACAAATTTTCTACTTAGTTAACTGTAAAATATTGACTTTTTTTGCATTGAGTGTTCCATGAGACTTGTTTGGACTTTAATCAAATCTTAATCTTTGTTTGACATTAGCATTTATTGTTAATTTTGAATCATTGTAATGTTGCTGTTTCGTTTCAGGATGGATTTCACGGATTTCTTGAAGAATTTTGATACTGTAGATATATGTAATTTAACCCCTGATTCTCCCATAGATATGCCTCGACAGTGGCATACTACAGAGTTTCATGGTAGATGGTTGAAAGGTTTCAGTGCTGGTGGTCGACCAATCCTTAGAGGTAAGATACACTTGATTTTGTTCTTGTATAATACATATATTTTACTGCTGTTCTCAGTAGTTGGTAAAGACAAACTTTGTTTAGATACTGGTGATTGGAACAGTAGCATTTTACTCGGCATTTTTTGATGAGTCGTTTCTCAATATTCTTAGAATTATGACATTATAGTTTTCAGAATTTTTCGGTTAAAACATGCTTCATGTATGAATTAAATGCATCATTTTAGTACCCGTCATTTGAATTTAAAAATTATTTTAGTATGAAATATATTTTGTCATTTTATATCATGTCTTTGAAACTTTGTTTTTCTTGCATGTTTTTCGACATGCTTTTAATGTTGTATATATTTTGTAGACACACATTGGTGTAGTCCGCAGTATCGTGTAACGTTACGTGACACTGATGAAGATGATGAGAACATGTGTAGCTTTATTATACAATTAATGCAGAAAGACAGAAGAAAAATGAAGAATAAAGGAGAAAGATTAGTGTACATAGGATTTGTTGTATATAATGTAGGTTTCTATTGGTAGCATTATACAAATGTTTCTATTTTTATGAGATTTTCAGTGGTTTTTAATAAAAATTCCAAGAGTAATAAAAAAATTCCCTGCCTACCTGCCTGCCTACCTGCCTGCCTACCTACCTACCTACCTACGCTATTTTTAATCAGTATGCAATCAGAAACAAACATTGTTTTAGGCCTTATTCAATTTCTGCTACAAATTGCATAAACCTAAAGATCTTCAGTTTGGTACTCGTTTGTATCGTCGAGGTCTTTTAGTGCTTGGTACAACATAGCCAGCCATCTTGTTTCTGGTTAACATTTGGTTAGCATCTTAACCTAACCTAAAGTTTAACCCTGAAGTTAATAACCAATATTTATACAATTACATGCTGGTAGTAAATGTTGAGTTTTATCTGTATTTATTCTAACAATTGGTGAAAAAGTTAGATAAATTTCAAACTTGATTACATTTCAGTATGTGCCCAGTCATCAATTACCATTAAAGAGGGATTATTTTGATCATAATGATCGTGTTGCTAGCTGTGATATGTTTGTTAATTCTCGGCAAATTATTCAACGATTAGTGCTGCCGCCTGGTGATTATATTATCATTCCATGTTCATATGATGTAAATGAAGAAGCCGAGTTTTATCTACGATTTTTCTTCGAAAATAAGAATACATCAGAGTAAGTATAGGAATTATACCTTTGACATATTCTTCACCTTTTTGGATAGAAAGATACATCAAAATTAAGATGACTAACCTTAAATATTTACTTAATTATGCCCCAACCATCAAATGATGCAGGAGCATATTTATAGTGATTGCCTTGTCTGTATGTCTGCCTGTATGAGTCTAAGACAAGGTGTAACCGGGAACATGTGTTTATTGAACACTGCTTCTTTCATATTTGTGGTTGTGTTAACATTTAGACAAACTGCTATTATAGACTGATAAAGTATTATGTTTGTTTCATTTTATTTATCTTGTAAGACTTTTAATATATGTTTTGTTAATGTATAGGTCTATTATCTGCATCCTAAAATCTGTCAACTGTTGATCCTCCCGTACTGACTGACAAAAATGAATACAGAATAACAAAGATTGTATAAAATCATCTTATATACCAGTCTGTCCCGTGAGAGACACATTCCCAGACTGAAACTGTAGTCAATATCTTACATCTTTATCTTTATAAATAATAATATCATAATCAGCTGTTGTAAACTTGTACATTTTGTTTGTTTGTTATTACAGAGGAACAGATGAGCCTTCAGAAAAGTTAGACATATCATTACCTCAGCCACATCCTGATAGTGAACAGGAAGAACAATTTAGACGATTTTTCTACTCAGTGTCTGGAGAGGTTTGTAAGAGTTATCTTTCTTTGATATGTTGTGATAGAAGTGATGTAATAGAAGTGAGAATTAAACTTTATACTCACCACAGAGTTTTGTCATTTATGTTTGAAATTTGTCCCCAAAAAATATTTATTTTCAAAAGAATCAAGTATGTTGTCATTTTCTTACTCAATTATGATTGTATTGGGTTTATGGAATATAATTTATTTATGTTTATTGTACCTCTGTATTGATATGTTTGAAAATTATGCTTTAAATTTGTTCGTTAAACCTTATTTGTAACTATGCAGAGGATTATAACATTCTGTGTTATAGTGTATTAATACAATAGTATATAATTACATATAACCTCATAATCAGTATTTGACAGTGGTAAATTTATTTAGGGGATATATGTATTTTCAGGACATGGAAGTGAATCCATTTGAACTTTTGAAATCCTTGAATGATGGACTTAAAAAAGGTGAGAATTTAAAAAAAAAATATTTCCTATAATACGCATGTATAGTAAAAAGTGCTTCTTGTTTTATTGTATTTTATATCAGACATTTGTATTGTATGCTATGAAAAATATGTGTTGAATTAGGAGGTTGTTGATTTTACAGTTATGCAAACATAATTTTAGCAGTTTGGGATCATAAAAAATTAGAGAGAATTAAAAGTTCTATAAATTTTAGAACAGAACATAGTTTATTTTCATATATTGTACACGCATAGGTACATCGTTATATCTAACAAATTGAAATACAATTTATAGGTCACTTAATGTGCACTTTATCAGAAATAAACAAAATACAATACAGAGCAGAGCAATGTGATAGATACATAGATTTATAGCTAACATTTTTCCATTCAAGATTTCATCAATTAGTCAGTTGTTAGATATATCTATATTCTTTCTTTTTCAGAATCAATACATAAAGATTTAAGTGTTGAAGCATGCAAGTGTTTTATATCCTTATTAGATGTAGATAACTCAGGCAAACTTGGATATACAGAATTTTTATACCTCTGGAATTTATTACGGTCATGGCGGGTATGTTAGTTTATTGTAATAATTGTCAATGTAAAATATTCTCTGTGTACATTTATTAAAAGTAAAAAAAAGAAATTATGTTGAATTTAGACTATGATCATTGTTATTTTGTGATGATGTATTAATCAACTTTTGACTATTATGAATTGATATAGTGTATGTTTTCAACAATGCTCAATTATATTTTATTCTTATATTTTAATGTAAAGTTAAGCCATCTCCTCATTACCATAATGAACAACTTAAGTTTGGTGAAATTCTACTTGTAGGAACCTATGTTTCAGCATATAGTAATCATTTTTATTAATGCCTTTGCACTTTTCTTTTACCAGTTGTGAATGATTGTGCTCATTGTCGTTACAGTTGTTTTGATTTTTGTTGAATTTTTCAGAAATTATTCCATCAGTTTGATGTTGAGAAATGTGGGATGATGAGTTCTTTTGAATTACGGAGAGCTTTATTATCAGCAGGTAAGATATATTACAACCTTAAATAGATCATGTTCTTTTGAATTACGGAGAGCTTTATTATAAGCAGGTAAGATATATTACAACCTTAAACAGATCATGTACTTATGGTTCTGTTTCTCACTGTGTCTCAAATTGTGATTTTATTTCATATAAGTTAGGGGGTGATCCATGGCCGAGTGGTGATGTGATAGACTAATAATCAGAAGGTAGTGGGTTCGATTCTTGGCGCCATCTTTTGAACTTATCAGGGAGGCTTTTTCAGTGTCCCTGTCCCAACTATCGAGCCAAGTACTGTGTCTAGAAAATCATAGGATTACACCGGGCACAATAAAGAACCAAGAAAAACTGTTTGAAAAAAGTTGGGATATAAATGAAAGACCACCCTTAGGAAAGACAATATGTGGCCTTTATTGACAGGTGGCCTTTGTTCAGAGGTTATTTTGTTCTAAACAATAACTGATGGTCTATATTAGCAGGGTGGCCTTTATTCAGAGATGGCTGCTAGCACAGGTTTGACTATATTCACCTTTGATAAATATGTATTTTACTTTACAGGTTTCAAGTTAAACAGCAGTACTGTGGCAGCCCTTGTGTTCAAATATTCCAATGTTCATAATCAAATCAGTCTCGAAAACTTCTTCTGTTGTCTTGCCAAACTCATGAAATTGTTCAGTAAGTACATATGTTGTTCTTTAATCTTTACATTGCATTCAAACCTGTAAGCATAGATAACTAACTGGAGTGAAGAATTATCATATCCATGTTCAGTGCTTTCCCTATTTATCCAAAGATTTGTTTGTCTGTAAAATCTGAGTTGAATGGCCTTCATGCACATCTTGGGTCTGTTTTTCACAATGGAGCATTAACCCTGGTTTGGCTGTTCAGCTATTTTTCTGTACTTCATATTGAAAGTGTTGAGCACACAATTAGTTCATCACGTCTTCGGACATTTTGTGAGGTTGACTGAATTCAAATTAAGGATTCAGAAAATTTTCAAATTTGATTTGTAATTGTTTAGGACTGTATTTACTAACAAATGGAAGTTCTTCATTTTGATTTTAATGCATTTATGACATTGCTCTTCTGTAATTCTCAATGTTGTTATATTTTACATTGTTTTAAGGTGGTTATTTTAATTTTTTCTTGTTTCAGATATTTATCAAAAGTTCAGGAAGAATGGCCATGCAGTGTTTACGATAGAACAGGTAAATGAAAGCAGTAATAAAAGTTGCATTAATTTATATATCTGTTCTGCTTTAGAATAATTGTACCACAATGATGTACCTTCATACATAAATATTGTCATTGCATGCTTACTGATATTTGTTGTAACACAATGTCGTTACTTGTACATGGTTTTGATGATATTATTTAGAATCAGCATGGCATTAGATAACAGAAAGTCTGAGAATTTTTATAACTGACTTAATTGTTGTGGATGACAAAATACCGTTTTGAAATATTTGTTTTTCTGCATGATGCTTTTCTAGAATGAAGTTACTGATGTTTGTAAGAAAGTTCTATTTTTTAGACGAAGTTTTGCAAGTTGAATGCCTTCTAATGTTTCAATATAATAGTTGATTCCTAAACTTCATATTGATTCACATGTTTAAACTTTAAGATCTTTGTAAAATCTGATTTTATTTGAAAAAGATTTCCATAATGATGTGTTGTTTGTTTGAGCAGTATTTATACTATTTTATACCACAGATTTCTTACATAATTATGTATGTTTTCAGTGGTTGGAACAATCCTTGTATTCCTGAGACGTGATGCCGTCAGTATACAGTGTATATAATCCTAAACCCTGATAGAAAGCCAAGATAGAGTCCGGAAGATTCACAACTTGAGCATATGAACAAATGATGCGCTAGCTACATTTCTTGGGCATCAAATCTTAAGGCAGCTTCCTTAGTTCTAGTGAGATTCTTATATAGACTATGAACTATACCCACTGATTGTGTTAGCCGGTGTAGATTAGCAATTTGATTGGAGTTATAGTTTGTGATGTACCAGTGATGTAGATATAGTAGTCAGTGATTTAGTGTTGTAGGTACTTGTGTATAGGAGACGTTGTGTGCAACTAACAATGAGTTCAGTATTCATTTCTGGAAATCATGAAAGGATTACCAGCAGAGACATTATTTTCCAAAAGAATCATGTATCTTATTTCTGAAATGAAGATAATTGTCACCCACTTATGCGTGAATGAAGGAACACCAGAATAAGATCATTATATATTCATGTGGTCATCTTATAGACAAGTGATAAAGAAATATAGATTTCACCAAACATTCATGTATATAACTGATCTATCAACACCCAATCCATTGTTGACGACTAATTTTAGCAAAATAACATGAAATGGCAAGAATGATTCATCGTTTTCATTTGAATACCTCTAAGCTTAAAATCAAAATGCATGAAGTTGCTGTCATTGAAATTTCATTACACTGTTCACAAATGTACAAAACAAAACTTCTGACACACAGGGTCTGTGGAACAAGTTATTGAAAAATCAAGTGCTGAAAACATTTTGAAAGACATTTTTGAGTGGTACACAATTCTCAAGGGCCATTTTCGTCCTTCATTCCGGAAAGTCAATGAACCATTACACAATTTTTGCCATATAAAACCGGTCATTATGTCTTAACATGACATTGTATACTGTAAAATTTTAACAGTCTGCTATTTTTTCTAGGAAATATTAGAACATATTCTACAAGGAACTAGGAGGTGTGTTAAACATTAAAACCTGTGTTAGCAGCCACCTCCATAATGGCTGCCCACTATGTTAAGACAATTCTTTTAAAAATTGTCAGTGATTAATAAGAACAAAAAAACTCTGAGTAAAGTCACTTGTCAATAAAGGCCATAGTGTGTCTTTCTCATGGGTCCATGGGCTTGACTGTACATTGATGTGTGTATTTCACTACTAGAAGATAGAAAGTCTGGAAGAGATTAATTGATATTAAAAGCAAGATGAATTGTTTTTACTAGATGTACTGACACTATGTACATAAATTTATTATATATCAAAATCCCTGAAAGCAGATTTCCAGAAAACAGGAATTCTCTGAAAATCAGAGGATTTTTTTTCGGAATTTATCAAAAGTTCTTTGAAAACCGGAATTTTCAGAAACCAGATTTTTGGCCCAGTCCGGAAGGGATCCTGTTTTCCGGGGTTTTACTATACATCTTTTACGGATTATAACGTCATAGACATTGTTTAATTAGAAACAAACTGGAAGAATTAAGACATGCGATTGCCTGCTTGTTGAAGAAATTGCTCTTCTGTTTACTTAATTTATACATTATATGAAATTAGTAACTATGAGTTTATATAGTAATATACATTTCTTTTTTATTTTGTATTGTTGTTTTGAAATTTAGATATGAATGTATTTATTTTAGTGATTTTAGAATTGTACTTTTTTAATTTCTTAGTATATTTACGTTGATTTATGTTTTATAACCCCAGTGATAATTGAATGTGCTTTTAGCGTTGTGTACAAAGTTTATCTCTGATATTTCTTTTCTTATTTAAGCATGAATTCTGTAAAGTTCATGTTTTTTTCTGTCTGATAATATCTTCATGATTGACAATACTGGACGTTCGGACATTTTGTAATTTTGACTATACATTAACCTGGTTTACGAAGTGAATATTATTTTTAATGGATTTTCATAATTGCTTGAAAAGGTTATTGTACGGTCATGCGTGATATGTAACACAAGTACTTAATTTTGTTGTATAAGAAATTATTCAATTTGTTTTTAAGTATGTGATTATATTAATGTCAGTTTTCTATGTATTTGTGAACCTCCAGAAATCCTGACTAAGATAGTATTATCTAACATTTTAGATGTTTTAAATCCTTTTAATCATGGTGATTTTTGTTTGTTTATTGTTAGTTTTTTGTTGTTGAATCACTCATATTGGTTGCTTAGCTTTGTGTAGATTTGGCAGAGAAAATCAACAACGTTTTTCCACTAAAATAAAGGGTCTGACAGTAGGTTGACAGAACTATAATTCTAATGAAAATGATAATGTTAGCAAGAAAATGGACAGACACCAAAAAAATTCTAGTGTTGATAGAAAAAGATAGGGTTAACCGGTTTAGTGGAAACTTGGTACTTTTTACCATTAAGATTTAATATAGAAGAATCTATATCTAATAAACTGTAGGTACAGTTAGTACAAATATTGTTAGTGAAGGATGGCAGCATTCTGAACCCTATACTTTGTAAGTAACATGCTCCATTACAAAACTGATAGTAAGATATGCTGCCACAAGAAGCTAGGAATTTTGTACCAACCCATGTGTTTATGAATGATATAATTGTTGAGTAAAACTGTGACTATATGGTGCTTTCTAAATTCTAAAACCACTTCACTTGTTAAATTGAGCATGCATTTTAGTATAATGGTTATGTAGGTGATATTTACAAATGCTTTAGTCTACATTAACTTTTATGGGCATCTAACATAATGGTATACGAAAACAAAATTTGCATTTCTAATAATTCATGAGCCAGTATTTGTTTAATTTTGATCAATTGAAATAAATAAAAACATGTGTTTAAACTTGTGGTTTTAGTTATTAATTTCTCAACTGATAGGATTAAGTAAAAGGATGTTTGAATGACTTTCTGTTGTTAAACAACTTGCGTTAGTCCAGACTTTTGACAGCTTGATATCATTGCATACATACTTGTTGTCGGACTGAATCTGTTCAACTGATTTTACATGGAATTCATCTTCAATGTAATTCACATTTTTTAGAATTCATTCATTTTGTCTGATAGTGTTCTAACTGGTGTGTTATTTCATTAATTGTTAGATGTCAGTGTTGTTTTTGTTGTGTTGTCATGTGACTTTATTTACATTCAAGTGTGAGATTAGAACCATACTGATCATGTTAGAAGGTTAGAATTGTAAAGATAAATTGTGTTTATTCGAATGTTGAAACCTGTTTCTGAACTGTTACATGATGGTCACATTTTTGGTTCTATAAATTAGGCATGACCAATGTCTCTTCAAACATTTTATGTTTCTGTGTTTCTGATAATGTAGGAATTGATTTTCGTTGATGATAATTATGCACATGTTGTGTTCATTACCAAAACACCCATTATATGGCAGTTATGTATATTATGTGTCCATTGACCAATTCATGTTGGTATTTAAATCAAACTTGTTGGTATTTAAATCTATTTGTCCATTATATTATACACCTCATACATTCCTCTGACATAGATATGTTTTAATTCTATTATATTATGATAAATAAAATAGATATATACATTTTTAATATGTTTTTGTTTTTATGTATATGAGGATATTGTTTGACACAGATAAGATCAGTCAGTTGAATTTCAGGACTGATGATTGGGAAAGTATTACAGGAGCCTCTGCGGTCCTTCATGATCTAGTGGTAATGGTTTATGAATAGTAAGCACTAGTCCCTGTCCACCAAGTGTTCGAATCCTAGCCAGCTTATTGTCCAGCTTGCTTACAGAAGGTCAGTGCCTCAGTGGTTCTATACAGGTGAATGTCTATTGCTTCCTCCACCATTAAATGTTCCAGTCTTGTTAAACAGTGCTAACCCCAAATGAACGAGATAAATTACATCTATCAACATTTGTATCACATTTATGATTTATGTATCATGTAGGAAATGACGACAGTACATGTAGTTGCTTATACTGAATGAGGAAAAGGTGGTGGCAGATTGTAAAAGAATGTGCGTAGGACAGGTAAACACGTCATTGTACAAAACTATGGAATGATATTTAGGTAAAAATAAGACAATGCCTTCTTACTGTTGCAATTAACTCATTGAAATTGCCATTGTGCTTACTGTTATAGTCAATATTACATCTTTGCAATTGCTACCCAGAGTCAAAAGTTTAGTCAGTATAAAATACAAATGTTCAAGTACATTGTATATGAGTAATTTTGTTCCAAATCGAGAAAAGAACTCCAGAATCGTTCTTATCTATAGTTCAGTCAACCGCAAACCCTTGACACAGAATAAAGATAAAAATGAACGTAGCGCCAACGCTGGCGTAGCAGTAAACGGTCTTTGGATGCTACCGTCATTGTCAAACTTCTGGCTGTCCTAAATACCTAGTCGTGACCACCTGCACGCTCAATAACGGTCAAACAACGCCTTCTCATTTTGTGTATAAGTCTTCTCACAACTCTTAAGGGCATGTCCCATCACACCTCATGCAAAGCACGCTCCTGACGTTGTTGACTTCAGTACTCGGACGTATTCGATGCCCCAGATGGTCGCATGGGTGGTAAGTCCGGCGATCGAGACGGCCAGTCCAAACATTGATGTGATTTGCCCCGGGCATGAAGTTCTGTGTGACATGCGATGTGAGAGCGCGCATTATCCTGTTGAAAATGTCACGATTTCCTTGCTGCAAAAATGGCGCTAGGACAGGTCTAACAATAACCTCCCAAAATCTCACTGAGAAATTTCCGTCGACTGTTACAAACTTGGTAAGACCAGTATGGGAAATCCCTCACCACGCCATCACACTGTCACCTCCATATCATGATCACGTTCGACGACGTTGTGAGGATTCGGTCACCCACGAGTTCCCAAACACGCCACAAAAAAAACGCGACTCGTCAGAAAAAGCACTTCCGACCATTGCTGTGACGTGCCCAGGCAGAGTAAGTCTGAGCCCAATTGACACGCATGTCTTGGCGTCGTCGTGTTAATGCGTCTACGTCTGGATGACGTATCGGCGTCCATTTCTTGGGACGATAATTTACACAGTCAGTCTGCATGTATCTGGTCTGGGGACGATAAATTGTCTGCTCATGTCATTGAACGTTGAAACTCACGTGTCTATCATTTACCACCATTCTAGGACGGCGTCTTTTTACAACTTTCTCTCTTGAGTTTATATTTGTATAAAATCCACCAGCTTAGCTAGTGGTTAGAGCTTAGGTCTACTGATCAAGAGGTTGTGAGTTAGGAGTTCGTGGAAGCTGGTTAGGATAATAACCCGCCACGATATGACTGAATTAATGTTGAAAATGGCGTTAAATCCGAAGAAATAAATAAAGTAACAGAATGACCCATCAGGCCATATCACATGACTTTTTTGTACAACATTTTGATATTTTCGCTTATGGCAGACGCCCGGCTTAGATTTAACTCAAGGCGTCTTAATTGCACCATAAACAAATTCTAACAGCAACATGTTCGATGTCTTTACTGACTACAGATAGTATAAATATTGACCAAACTTTTGAGTGGGGGTATATAGAGAGAAACATTTTATTTCCAAAAGGCTAAAAAGCCCACAAGGATACAAATATGCATAATATATGTGTAGTTCTATTCAACAATGTATTTGCTATTATAATTATAGTTTTAACAATCATAGCAATAAATTATTGCTATTATATAGCTATATCTATCACTGCACTTGCTATTATACAGTTTTACCAATCGATGTATTTGCTATTACATGTTTATGATTTTATGGTCATTAATAAATTGCGACATTGTGATTTGGTTTAATTTTATATGATATTTTAGTATCTTATACTGTCAAAGCAGAATTAGTACACGGTCGCTGATTGCTATTATTTTTAGCTTCGTATCACAGTCGATAGTTTTCTTTATTTAAGTTACAATTAGGGAATTTCCATTCCGCATGTATATACATGTATATAATATTATGTAGCGCGTCGTCAAATACATGTACATTCGACGATATTAACACCGGATGTCAACCGGCGCGCGCCATCAACTTCACGGACCGCACGTGCCAATCAAGAAAATCGATTTTCTCGGCTTAGCGCTTGGTTGATTATTGATAAAACCAAGGTTAACAAGTACTCCAATAAAAGTAAGAGCGTTTGTTTCAGTTATTTTGGTAAATTATAAATATATAATTATATATATTAATTACAAAACCTTAAACTGTCCTGTTATTGTTTTAAACCTGAACATCTCACATTAATTGTGGCTCATGTAGATAGTTTATGATGCTTCATTTATTTGCTTTTACCTCGAGTAAACAACAAAGACAAGGGAGAGGAGAAGAATATGTAATTCAAATGTGAAGATTAGGACATTTATATAAATATAACATTTTGTGATCAGTGTTAAAGTGTTTTAAAGTGATTTTCTAATAAAACAAACAAATATAACAATCGTGGATTAAATCAACATTCAATGGACGGATTTAACCAGGAACACCAAGTTACCCGACAGATTTGTGAGTACATATAAAGCACAGATAAATAACCATAAATTGCAGTTGAAAACTTTGAAGGCAGTTTTCATTTTGTTTTATAAAGTTACGAACTGCAGTTTGTGCTATTTGTTCAGGGCCGTAGGGGCCCTACCTAGCTAGCCTCAGGGTACCAATTATCGACAAAAATATGTATTTAGTATAAATTTGGCATTGCACTTCGGTATTTGAGTTATGATCGATGCTTGCTGATTGCTTTCAAAATGACCCGATGCCAAAACTTGAGCATTGCTTTCAAGCGCAGCAGAGCAGACGATATTTTGTAAAAACCAAATCGGTACATTCAAAGTGCGTTAAAATGTAAAATTTGGTCAGTATTTGATACTATACAGCCAAAGTAAAATACCACAAATGTGCATGAATACCTTATACGTTTTTTTCAGCACATTTATGCATAATTAATTCTAACAGGAAATGTCAAAAATGTAAACATACTGGTTCCCAGGGAATTGGTTGACCTGATTAGATAGTATTGTTCCTGAAATGAATCGAGTTAGACTTATCAATAGGTATGTAAAATCCTCGTTGTTTATTTTTGTTATTAAGAACATCAAAACGCTAGAAAACAAGGCTACGGTAGAGAATTTTAGTCTTATGGCAAGTAAATATTGTTCATGTCACATGTAGCTTCTATGAAGAAGAGTGATGTATCATTTGTCGTGTTCTGTTTTCGAGTGATTGGGTTTCGACAGTCCAATTTTGTTACATACAACCAAGGACTTATATAAGTATGTATATAAGTCCTTGATACAACTGTTAAATATATGTTGCTGAATAATTGTGAATAATAATGACTCGGTCATTCAGAACAATATGTACATTGCCAAACAATATTATTGTCGATAATTGGTCCCGAAAATTGTACCGACACGCGATCAAGTATGCATACAATCCAATGACGTCACAAGTTTACAAGTGTTGATTTCATGAATTTATTGCATTGAGTTGAAAGGTCAAAGGTTAGTATGTATCAAGGACTTAAGTCCTTGTATGTATTTATGTCGAGATGGTTGATTTCAATATTGGTGTGGCACTAAAATGTTGCAGACATTGTCGATAATTAGTACCCTGAGGTTTAAATTGGATCTATTTTTAGAGCTCTCTGGTGGTTGGGTTTCCTCTGTCATGTTCGAAAAAAAATATTTTAAAAAATCGCTGGTCGTTCGTAGCGACTTTACAATCTCTTCATAACATTAGAGCGGTAATTTATCATGGGAGGTTACTGTTTATAAAAACACAACGCATATTTATTGATATCCTTATCATGTAATGACATAATCGCACGAACGATCCACGATGCAGCTTTTTGGAGAGGTCCTGCCTTTATTAATTTGTTTGCTTTTTCCTACCTTATAGGTTGGTTTCCACAACACTAATCATAGATCCAGTGTTACGCCCATATAATTCAATTGTTTTGTTTGTTTGTTTGTATGCGTATATATATAATAATTGTGTATCATGTGAATAAAAGTCTATGGAAAAAAACTCTTAGATCAGACAAGAGAGATTTGAAACGCGTGTGAAAAATGCAAAAAAATGTTTATGTTTACAAATTGAAATAATATTTCAGAAATAAATCAGTGAGTCCTGAAAGTCCGCTGAGGCTTAAAAGTACATGATACCATCCATGTATTTTTGCAAGTTTTGTTTACATTATGTACTAACCTTAGGGATGTACTCTTCATTTGTGTTCAAACATTTGAGAGAATATGTGAAAACTATTTTTTTTTGTGGAATATATACAACTAGTTGAGAGATTATAACAAAAATTATATAAAACTGCTATATAGAAAACTATTTGGAAGAATCAGTGTAAACTATAATGTTGTGATATATTGACAATTATTTGAGAAAATTCTACTAAACTCTGATGTTATGGTATATTGGTAACTGTGTTTACAGAATACGTTTTAGCATTGATGTTGTGGTGTACTGGCAACAGTTAGTATTCGAGGGATTCTTAGAAAACTTTGACATTGTGGTAAATTAGCAACAGTTTTCTATTTATTGGAATCTGTGTAAACTATCATGTTCTGGTATACTAACAATTAACTGTCTGGTTGAATCATAGTCAACTTTGATGTTCTGGTTTATTGACAGCTATTCAGAGAAAGTCTGTGTACTTTATGATGTTGATGTATGTTGACATCTATATGAGAAAATCGGCGTGTAATTTAAGATTTTACTACTTGAGAAAATCCGTGTAAAATATGAAACTGTGGTATATAATATAGAAAATCTGTAAAAACTATGAATGATGTGGTATTTTGGTACATGCAACTACTTGAGATATATTGACACGCAGAAAAGAAAATCTGTAAAAAATATGTGTTATATTGACACATATTAAAGAAAATCTGTATAAACTGTGTGGTCTATTGACATATACCAGAGAAAATCTGTAAAAATTATGTGTTATGTTGACATGTACGGGAGAAAATCATTAAAATTTTGTGGTATATTGACGCGTATTAGAGATAATCATAGAAACTCTCAATCCTCGGTAAACTGATTTGGTCAACTGTCATTTCCCCTTTTTTCGAAAGTTTTGTCTTAGTTTAAAATGGATTATACATTTGTATTACCGTTTTACTTGTTAAAATCCAATCAAAATGATGCCATTCAAAGAACTGGTTTCATAAACTCTACTGACCATTATTAAACACCAGGGTAGTTCATCCGATGAATTATGTTTATTATCGATAAAAAAGTTGCTATATATTCCTGTCTGACTGTGTGGTAAAAACTTCAATATTATGTACATGTAAAACAAACTCATCATGACAAAAATAACTGTTTGTGTTTAGTTTATTGTTACATTACATCAAATACATTCGTTGTTCTATAAAATACTATTTACAGGAATACATGGAATTATGGAAATACTATACATCGATTCCTCATTAAGGAAATCATTAGGATACAAACTTTTTATACAAACATGAAATAATTAATATAAAAGTCATACCTAAGACAATAATCAGACTTCTATCAAAAACAAATGAATCCAGATAATCTACAGTAAACAACTCCAGTGAAATTTATAATACAAGGGAGATAACAAAGATATCACATATTTAATAAGTACTGTATGAGTTACTCCCCTTGCATAAATATTAAACAATGTAATATAATAAATGAGATAAATCATACTTGGGAACATTGGTCCCAGGTCATGTATAAGCTTGTTAACTAATTAACTCATTAAATTATATGGAAAATGTATTCTTGGATAGGAATTTGTAAAAATAAATACCAATGTACATGATTACGGCATAATAACCGCGTATCCTTATTATTTTTGAATCTGATAACTTCCCCGTGTACTGAATACATTAAGATTTCAATAAATATAAACAAATAACATGAAACAATTAACAACCTCATGAAATCAGTGAAAATGATTTTGTGAATCCATTTAAAATGGAACCCAATTAGATTTAGTTGGATCCATTCCAATATGACAAAAATGAACCCGGAACGAGTACAGTGATTACAACCAATTTATTCAACTTCTTTTATTCATTTACCTGTTATTTAATTGCCCAATCGACCGCTATGGCCATTTCAGAGCCACCCCCGAGATGGACGGGGGTGGTAAGATACAGGAGAACCGGGCATTTTTATCGCAACTCGTCTAGGCTCTTTATCATGTCCGATGTAAAGCACCGATGCACGCCTCGCCTTTTTCCCTGTGATTTTCAAGACACAGTTATTGGTTCAGTAGTTGGGATGGGCTCTGAGAAAGCATCCCTAAGACATCAGAAAGGCGGAGTGAAGAATCGAACATACAACCTTTCGTTTAGTAGTCAAGCGCGGTACCACTCGACCACTGATCACCCCACCCACAACTTCAGAGAGAAAACGGGAAAATATGATGAACTTTTGAATAGGTAGGTACAACTAATGATACATGTACTTACAAAGTCAATGTCGGTTAATCTGTATAGTTAATAATTATATGTTCCGTAAAACTTTAAAACGATTACCACGTGGGTCACAGATAATGTTCTTTTATATTAAATTATAAATCCATATGTCAATTAATGTATTACACTAAATAAATTTGTAATGACAGACCAAACATTTATGTCACTGTTTGCAACTACTAATTAAAATTAATGCTGATAAGTAAAATGCATGGACTTTCACAAAAAAGCACGTGTTGCCAAATGGATTTAACAGTGCAAGAGAGACAGCTCAATTTACTTCATCAAACCGTGAAATGGAACCGAATTCTTTCCCGTTAATTTTCTCATTCTTTTGCCATCATATCAACGAATTCTGCAAAGATAAGAAATGTATTTTACGAGGGTCTTCTTTCTTAGGGTAGTTTAAATTGTAAAGAAACCATATTACATCGTCCTAAGAAAAGAAAGAAGTAAATAGAAAAAAATATTGTTAAAAATTTCAAAACCATTTAAGACAAAACTCATTAGGTTAAGAAGACAGTTCTTATACAGCTTTCTGAGCTGTATTAATTGTTTTCAGATACATATTTATAAATGGTTAAGGGGTCATATCAGTCATGCAAGCTCTGTGCTTGTTATTACGATGATTAGAATTGATCTGCAGTCTTTAGATTTAGAGTGTTAAGAGATCTTGTTCAATTTTCTTTTTACATCAAGAATCCATTACAATCAAACTTCGAAGAAATAATTTATATGCTTCGTGCAGAATCTAAAACCTTTCAAAACTGTCATCATGACACCACATGTTCATTATTTACCTTCAAATGTTATTTTTCCGGAGCCAGTTTTGTCGGCCATTTTAATCATGTTTTCTGCATCTTTTTCGGTTACTTTGGAGCCTAATTTTGACATGAACAACTTCAGATCAGCCGCGTCCAACTCACCTACAATAAGTCGTAGATACTAGTGAAGTAATGAAACATAGGCAAGCTGTACATCAGGTCTGAGTGCTTAAAAGATGACAATATGAAGTTGGAGAGCTAATCATGATATTTGTATACAACAGGTTATCTAAAAGTCCCACCTATGGCAATTGTATGAATTTAATGATTTGGCAAAGGGAATAGAAAGGAGCATTAAGGTCCCTGAGAACAAACAGCTCATTACATCCATTAAACTTCTTATCCATATCTTATATACTACATGCATCTTTTTTCTAAGTTAACATTTTTTTTCTGATCAAAAGTATAGCGTAAGAGTATATTCCGATTAAAAGTTAAAAACATACTGTTCCTGGTTTTAGGGTAGCGTAGGTAGGTGCCTTGAAAGTGTGTGGTAAAGGTAAAAAATGGTCGTGGTCGTACCTAATAAAAGTCTAGGGTCGCGGGGAAAAATTAGGTTTTGTCAGGTAACCAGGAACTAACACTTTTCGGCCTTAGCTTTGAATAAATGGCAACAGGAATAGAAGTGTAAACATACGTCCTCTTTCGAGAGGATTGGACACCCTAGTCTAAGTTTATATTGAGACAGTATACTTACCTGTATTCTTTGAATCTATCGTGTTAAATGCTTCATAATAAATTAAACGATCGTTCTCCATTTTTTCATGTAAGGATGCCATCAGTAACAAGAACTCATCGAATTCAATCGTTCCACTTTCTAAAACAAATCAAATCAACATTATAATGTAATTTTCTGCGGCAATGTTACGTTGAAAAACAATTTTAGTGTACCAATAATTACACAAATGTACAACCCATTTAATCTAAACACTATATTCTACAGTTAGAGTTGCATTGAACTTAGAAAGCATGATATGGAATGTCCTTTAAGGAGTTACGTTTTAGGAGAAACCTTTTACGAGCTACCTTTTAGGAGTGACCTTTAAGGAATTACATATATACTAAACCCGAGTAGCATTGAAAGTCTTATTATTGTATCAACTTGGTAATGATAAATGTTATATCATTATAAAAAAGGTATAAGGTTTGAAAATGTAAACAAAATGAATAAAAAAAAAATATAACCATCTTCATCATATTCAGCAATCATCTCTAGGACATCTCCAGCAGATAGATTGCGTCCCATACTTTCCAGCATTATCATCAATTCTCTGACGTCAATAGTACCACTATTGTCCGCGTCAAACTTCAAGAATGCGTCAGTATATTCTATCAGAAATAATAATATAAAATATGTTTGTTTGCAAACTGCAGCCAAATCTTTAAAATTAATTGATATTTTTTACATCCATAAAACTGACGATCAACGTGAGCACCACTAATTGTTTTAAATATGTACATTACACATACTTGAAGCGTAGATACAATCGGTGAAAGAGTATGTTGGTTCATGGTCGTATTTAATACTCGTGACTTGAATTAGAGTTCATGTACTTAACTAAATAAATATACATAAATCTACATTTACAAAACGATACCTTAATCAAATACTGACCGGTCAAACAATTACCACCGTGGACTGTGCGATGATTTTAACGATCGTGTCAGAATACAACAAATGGACATAAACCGGCCCTAAGACGAAACGGATGCGAAAATCTATGTCGATTATTTAAAAATGATTATTTACCAACCTTTTATTTCCTGTTCTGACAATTGTCTCTCCTGTAAAATTAATTATATAATATATTCAATACAAGACTACATTGTTCGGACGGCAAAAGAACATTTACGATACTGAATCAATCAACTCCTCGTTACTCACACGACCCAGATTCGACGGAACCCTGATACATGAACCGAATGAATCGGCGGGCTAGGTGTGGGGGTGAGCTTCGTGTTTTCGACATTTAAGATAATAAAAAAAGGACTAAACTGATTCACCCTCATCCTTTGTCAGGCAAAATCCAAAAAGTACCCCCGATCAATCTGAAATTGTTTCCTATGGGCCTGACAACACAGTGACACATGGGTAATACATTCATGTCAAAGTAAGTCAATCATAATCACGGTGGTTAACCGCCTTGGACTTTTTTGGATCAAATCAGCGTCCCCAGACTATTTTTGATAGGCAAAGGACTTTTACTGATTAATTTCTTAAAAACAATGGACAAACATCCTGATTCAGGCGCAAAAACACGTAATAATTTTACAATTTATGTACCACGGAACTTTAACATGTCTGATCTTTCCATACATTCAAAATAATTAACAATTTCTTGTAAATTTATTCTTTACATCAAGAAAAATCTGAAGTTTCTCAAGTGAAAGTGCATTAACATTTACCTGTAAATACTAAGAAAGTACACCGATTTTTTAAACATTCTGAACACACCTGTCTAAACGTTTAACTTGATATTTATTAAAAGTCTTTTGCCCGATCAAAAATAGTCTGGGGACGCTGATTTGATCCAAAAAAGTCCGAGCCGGTTAACCATCGTGATAATGGAATTTATGTAATGATTATTACAAAGCCCATTTCTTCTGAAATGTCGTCTCTTGTCATGCCATATTACAAAAAAGGAGGGCAAAATGAAATTACGGAAAAACAATAAAAATATGTTTAACCATAGAAAATGATATCGGCATATTTTTGGCATACAAATTATCAGAACTGGTAGGTAGGTAAAACAGTTCTCATTAGGCAATGTTGTAAGTCCGATAAGGTGTTGCCGAAAACACATTAATTTATGCACACCTGGTGATGCTTGGTAGAAACTTGATAGACACTATGATGAGTCTTTTAAGACCAACTAAGGATTAAGGACTTTAAACAAAAAGAAAAAAAGAAGTTTTATGATGTTTTTCATTTCTAAGAAAGTCAAAATATAGAACTCTGGTTTCACAAATATAACATTGTCTTAAGACTTATAATGGGTTCTTTTTACCAAAACCCAATTGTCTAATGAGTGTTTGGATATTTCTACTAAATGATTGTGATATTAGACTTGAAAAATCATGATTTAATACTTACCTTCTTAGGAAAGATTTTGGATGGTGCTGTGTGGTATAAAACCTCTTGTTTCTGTTTCACAGAATGTTTCGGTGGTCTAATTCTTTCCTGTTGTTTAAACCCCAACGGTAACTCATCGTCCATGTTGTCAAGGATATCCCGAGGACCAATAATCCCTAGTTAGCTCTTGAATAATTTAACCAATCACTCTATGGTGCTAAGTTAATCCTTAGTTTCATTTACTTCAACAACTTTCCGTATCAAACTTTTAAAATTCGTGAAAAGTGTTGTGAATCTTAATCCACGACTTGTTACTTTAACTTTACCTTTAACGAATTTAATTCATTGATCGTTAGTTGCTATTATATTAATCACTCCACAAATCAAGTACTTCCCTGATATCTTATTTAAAACATCACATTCAAATAAAATAATTGTTTCAACACGTCCCGCGGCTTCTAACGTCATTGAAGAGTCAGTGCAGTTTAGCCTACATGTAACAATTCTAATAATGGTTGACAGATACCTAAGTTACATTCTGATCATAATTCAAGTATGTTTAACTATCTTGTTCCGATACAAGGAATTAAAACGAATCCACTTTGAAGATGCATTCACGAATCAATCTTTATGACTTTATCTACAAATCTGTAGAATCATTGATTTCCTCTTAAAATTAACATAATACACCATGTAATTGACGCTCAGTAGAGCTTCCACTTCGTCCATTCAGTTAAATTGATATTATTTCTATTAAAAGCTACTTTAATATTACCCTTAGGTATACTAGCTTATTTCTATTCAGCGTCGAACTTTTAAAGACTTAATAAATCACGCCAATTTTTCACCTATAAATAAACTCCAGATTATTCAAATAAAAATGATTTCAAATTCACTTTTCAAACATAACTTTTTTCTTGATTTTTATATACAACGACCTTGGGCAGTGTTCAAATATTAACTTAATAAAATATTGAGCCAAAATTTGGATAAATAGATTGTTATTCAATTATTTATCTGCGGAACCCACAATGAATACGCAATATTAATTAAATATTCACACAATGTCATCCGTGTCAATATAGTTTCTTTTTGTTATTAATAATTTAATTGATTTTAATATAGATGTTTTTATGATCATAAAACATATTGTATTAAGATAAAAAAAGGATTTAAATTGTAAGACAAATTGGCCAACTGCAGTAAATGACGATTTTCATTCGCAATTAACTCTTTGTCGTTGGAATGTCTGAGAGCGATCCTATCACATTCAATAAAGTCTTACTTCATTCTAGTCACTGGTGTTACACTATACTCTTCTTCAAACTATCATAAAAGAAATCAGACTGGAGCTAAGTTAGTCCAATTGGAAACAGAAAGAACAAACAGTTCACAGATATTCACGCCAAGAAAGTTAAAGGAACTTAATAAACGTACTTATCTGTTTGAAGAATCCAACGCAGAGCACTTTATAATTTTAATACTAAAAATACTAGGCCATCATGTATATACACACAAAGCCAAAATTTCATAATATACTTGAATAAAGAGTCACACTAGGGCTTGTTTTAAATCACAGAAATGCACACGTTTCGTCCTCCGCTAGACCATATTCATTTCCAATTATTTAACATTATTTTGTTCTATCAATCATTATCATAAATTAAGGCGCTGATATCGAATGTCCAGAGTATTTACATAAATCTTTGCAACGATGCATCAATACATTATATGTTGAATCAAGGACTGGTAATCTAATAGACAAAGTAACATATTAATATCGACAAATATCTCAAATGTATTTATTACCCAAAAATTGTTGACTCCGGGCTCAAATAACACTGAATATGCCAAAAACTTTAATAGGGTTGAATACGTCATTAAATAATTCATGTATTAACATTTCAATTCAGTAATGAATTAAAGCTCTGAAATCACTGCTGTTGTTCGGAACGGTAGTTCAGCTTTCCGTAGCATTCACTCACTCGGCGCGCAAGAATTCTGATTGTAGACAGAAGTACTACGCTTTTCTACATCCGCCATGCAATAAAGTTGATCCAGTTTCATTTACATTTTGTACTTTGTTTATGTTTCCTCATGATCATCAAAAGTAGTTCAGCAATTAGAATACACCACATGAATTATGGCATCATTTAAAACTTATGACGTCATCATTCCTTGAAATGTATGTACTGATTATAAAAATTGTAGTATTCTGAGGTAAGTGGATTGTTCAGATTTTTTACGACTGTTTTGTATTACTCGATTACGATTTTGCACAGCTATCTGATTTTGACTTTCAAGAATGAAAATAATATATTTGAATTTATGCCATTGAATTGTAAAATTGGAACTATTTTCGTAGGCGGAAGGTTAATGGTAGCTCTTCGGGATGTAGGAAGACCCGAACAACAACAAAAACTGTGTATGCTATGAGGTTCGCGAAATTGGCGTAATGAAAAATTGACAAAAATGTCGATTTTCCTCGAATATATAATGTTAGGAAGCACTGCTTAGAATACAGTCCAGGAAAGTGGTTAGGTGATCGGATAGCGGTATATAACTGAAATATCGCCGAAAAACTACGCTAAACTCACAGAAAAAAACGACAACAACATAATTTAGAACGTGTATTTTAAAACATTTTCCTGAATTGTAAAGGAAGACTTTTAGATCTCAGATAAGTGAGAAAAACGCGCCGTATGACGTCATTTCTTGTAGGCAAACAAAAACTTGTCGCAAACATGACGTGTTGTCATTGATTTGTTTCCAAGAAAAACTTCACAAAGTCTAAAAATACAGTATTAATGTGTCGGCATAAATGGTAAACATACAGTTTAGCTTAGTGAATGCAAGTTTGTTTATGTACAGAACTTTATTGCGCCTATGCTCATAATTTTATTAAATATTCATTAGGTTACAAGTGTTATACACAGCACTGTAGTTCTGTATGGAATGATATCTATTAGGTAAGAATTACACAATGCTTGCTTACATTAATATTTAATCATTGACATTGCTATTACTGATTGATTCGTGAGTGCATCTTCAATGTGGATTCGTTTAAACTTTTAATTTGTTGTATCGGGACAAGATGGTAAACATATGATCAATCAGAATGTAACATAAATATATGAGAATTGTTATGTCGTACAGGCTAAACTACGCTGATTTTTTTAACAATGACATTAGAAGCAAACATGTTGAAATAATCTTTTACTCGATGTTTTGATTACAACTAACGATCTGTGTTAAACAGTTAAAGGATTAAGCATCACCGCATTTGTCACAATTTTAAAAGTTTAGTAGATCTATGGAAATAATGTATACATCTGGATGGTGTTAAATTGATGATAAAACACAAACCTAGCATTAACTTAACACCATAGAGTGATTTGTTAAATTATACAACAGCTAACTAGGGATTATCGATCCTCTGGATATCAAAGACAACATGGACGACGATGAGTTACCGTTGGGGTTTAAACAACTGGAAAGAATTAGACCACCGAAACATTCTGTGAAACAGAAACAAGAGGTTTTATACCACACAGCACCATCCAAAATCTTTCCTAAGAAGGTCAGTGTTAAATCAGTTTAATATTAGAGGAAAGATCGAACCCACTCATTATATATCATTTCTATGTTCAAAGGTTCAACGTGAGCTATGCTGATCGCGTGATGTCCGTCACCCGTCCGTGCGCGCGTACATACAAATTAGGTTTGGGTGACTATATACACGTATAGTGGGTTAGGATTAGGACTCTTTGTCTCTACGGGAGTTAAAAGGTGTCAAAAGGTGGATTTATGTGGCTAGAAATGGGTTTATGTGGCTGAATTTTAACACGGGAAGGCATAAATCTCATTTCGTTAGTTCGTCCGTCAGTCTGTCCGTGCGTCAACAATTGCTTTAAACAACATCTTCTTAAGCGGTCGGTCAATTTCAACGAAACTTTACAGGGATGTTTCGTGCATAAATCCTCTTGTCCGAAACCACAATGCCTATAGCTTAGATATCTTCTATGAAGCATTGTCTAGTGAACCTCTACCAAGTTTGCCCAGACTAAGGCCCTACCATGGGGGTCAAAATTGGCCCCGCCCCGGGGTTTACTCTATTCTATATACAGTAAAATTTTTAAAATCTTCTTGTCTGAAACCACAAGGCCTACAGCTTAGACATTTGGTGTGTAGGGTTGTCTCTAAGGATCTTTTTGTGAGCGATGTAGGGTCATCATGGACCTCTTGTTTTGCGTGTTGTATGGTTTTAAGACTAAGTAAATTTTGCGAAACCAAATTCTATATTTTGACTTTCTTAGAAATGAAGAGCGTCATTACCTTTTTTGTACTTAAAGTTCTTAATCCGTAATTGGTACTTGGAGAAGTTTCTTGTGCCTATCAAGTTTGGTTTTACATAATATATTATAATTTACGGCAACAATATAATAATGATTATATTAACATTATACGTACATTATGGTTGACTCGCATTGACAGGATTTTATGGTCATTATGTTATCAGGACTGTAGGAAGCAAAGATTTCAAGGGGGTAATCTTTTGGATTTTCTCTGTCAACAGGTGGGATGGGAGGAAGATTCAGTTTAGCCCCGTTTAATTAGCATAAAAGCCGAAAAACCGATCCCCCCTAGCCCCCGGTTCCTAAAGTCCATATATCTGTTCTCCGTCGAATCTGGGTCGTTTTGTCAAAACAGGGGTGGTGTTAATTGATTATCGTAACTATCCATCTTTACCGTCCGGACAACGAGATCTTAAAATATGTATAAAATACAATTGATTTTACAGGAGAGACAATTGTCAGAACAGGAAATAAAAGGTTGGTAAATGTTCATTTTTAAATAATCGACATAGATACTTATATCTGGTTCGTCTTTGAACCAGTTTATGTCCATTTATTGTATTCTGGCACGATCGTCAGAATCATCGCACAGTCCACGGTCCAGTCAGTATTTGATTAAGGTGTCGTTTTGTAAATGTAGATTTATGTTACACGTCTATTTATTTAGTTAAGTACATGAACTCACACGAATACCAAATACGACCATGAACCAACATACTATTTCACCGATTGTATCTTCGATGCAAGAATGTGTAATGTACATATTAAAATTTTGATTATTCTCTGGATTAGCAATAACGTATTTAGTGGTGCTCACGTAGATCGTCAGTTTTATAGATATAAAAAGTATAAATTAATTTAAAATATTTGGCTGCGATTTGCAAACAAATGTATTTTATATCATTATTTCTGATAGAATATACAGATGCATTCTTGAAGTTTGACGCCGATGATAATGGCACTATTGACGTCAGAGAATTAATGATAATGCTGGAAAGTATGGGACGCAATCTATCAGCTGGAGATGTCCTAGAGATGATTGCTGAATATGATGAAGATGGTTATATTTATTTTTTTATTGTTTTACCTTTTAAAACCCTTATACTGTTTTATAATGCTATATTACTTACCATTTCTATCCTCAGTTTTGTAAGTTGATACAATAATAATACTTTGTTATGCTTCTCGGAAAAGCCATTCGGGCTTAGTATATATTTGCACCAATGAGGGGAGAAGGCAGCTCCTAAAGGGTAGCTCCTTAAAGATTACTCCTGACAGGTATTCATGAAAGGTAACTCTTGAAAGGTTACTCCTGACAGGTATTCATGAAAGGTAACTCTTGAAAGGTTACTCCTGACAGGTATTCATGAAAGGTAACTCTTAAAAGGTTACTCCTGACAGGTATTCATGAAAGGTAACTCTTAAAAGGTTACTCCTGACAGGTATTCATGAAAGGTAACTCTTAAAAGGTTACTCCTGAATGGTAACTCCTAGAAGTTCACTTCTTATCATGCTTTCCGACTCAGTAATATATTCAATGCAAACTGACTGTAGAATATGGTTGTTGGATGAAATGTGTTGTCCGTTTGTGTAAATTGTCGAATTAGGAGTACACTAAAATTGTATTTCTACATTATAACATTACCATATAATAGACAATTATGTTTCTTTTGATGTTGGTTTGATTTGTTTTAGAAAGTGGAACTATTGAATTCAATGAGTTCTTGTTACTGATGGCATCCTTACATGAAAAAATGGATAACCATCGTTTAATTTATTATGAAGCATTTAACACGATAGATTCAAAGAATACAGGTAAATACTGTTTCAATATAAAGTTTGTAAACTTGGACTGGAGTGTCAGATCTTCTCGAAAGAGGGCGTATGATAACCTGTTGCCATTTATTCAAAAATATTTCCCCGCGACCCTAGTTTTTTATTAGGCATGTCGAATAGTTCACCCATTTTTATCATGTTTTACCTTTACCACACCCTTTCAAGGCACCTACCTACTCTACCCTAAAACTAGGAACAATGCTATTTCTTTTTACTCAAACGATAACTGTTTACTCTATCATTTACCAATAAAAAAAGGAGACAATATGGCCAAAGTTACCTTAGAATATAGATGCATGTTATATAAGATATCGATAGATATTTAATGCGATTGATATTAGATGTTTGATTTTGAGGACCTTTTTGCTTCTTTCAGTTTCTTTTGCCATATCATCAAATTCATACAATTGAATGGGACCTATAGATAACCTGCCATGTTATAAGGAACATCATTATTCACTCTTCAGCTTCCTATTGTCATCTTTTGAGTACTACTCAGGTCGGATGTACAGCTTGTCTATGTTTCATTTTACCAGGTGATAAATGAGGAAATATAGAAGTATAACTTCAAGGTACTAGTATCTCTGACTTTATTGTAGGTGAGTTGGACACGGCTGATCTGAAGTTGTTCATGTCAAAATTAGGCTCCAATGTAACCGAAAAAGATGCAGAAAATATGATAAAAATGGCAGACAAAACTGGCTCCGGAAAAATAACATTTGAAGGTAAATAATAACATATAGAATCATAAGGACAGTTTTGAAAGATTTTAGATTCTGCACGAATTATATATTTCTTCGAAGTTTGATTGTAATGGTTTCTTGATGTAAAAGTAAATACTAGAACAAAATCTCTCTGAATCTAAAGACTGCAGTTAGAATAATATTCAACTTAAATCATCGTAATAACTCGAACCGAGTCAGTTTTCTTTATTATTTAAACTATCCTTCACAAAGCAGATCTTCATAATATACATTTCTCATATTTGCAGAATTCTTTGACACGATGACAAAAGAATGAGAAAAATTAAAGGGAAACAAGTCGGGCTCATTGGTTTGAAAAGAAAATTGAGTTACCTACCTTGCACTGTTAAATCCATTTGGCAACACTAGATTTTTTTGAAGAGACGGTTTTGTGCATTTTACATTTCAGCATTGACTTTAATTTTGTTAGAGATTAATAGTTGCAAACTGTGACATACAATTAATGTTTGGTCTGTTATTACAAGTTTATTTGGTGTATTACATTAATTGACACATGGATTTATAAAATGCATTATCTATGACTCACATGACAATTATTTAAAGTTTTACAAAACATGTTAATTAAATCCACTAACCAACTTTTGTAATTATCATAAGTTGTACCTATTCAAAAGCTAATAATGATTTTATTTTCCGTTTTTTGACTTTATAAGATAAATAAATTGGTATTAATCACTGCAACCAGTTCACGGTTCTTTTTTTCATACTTGAATTGAGCTTACTGAATGTAAATGGGTTCGTTTCAAATGGACTCATAAAATCTTTTCATTGATTTCATGAAGTTTTTAATTGTTTTGTTTCATTTGTTGATACCAGCTACTAGTATTATGTATCCAAGGATGTATTCGTTACTAAATATAACGATATGCGGTTTTTGAACGGAAATCATACATTCAAACCTGTGTTAGCAACCTGGTCCTTAAAGGGGCCACCCTGTGTATAAAGCCATTCTTTGAAAAACCGTCATTGATTTAGAAAAATGACCTCTGAATAAAGACCACCTGTCAATAAAGGCTACATCTTGTCTTTCCCAATGATGGCCTTTGTTCACAGGTTTGACTGTACATTGCAATTTGTTTTTAAAAATGTCTTTCCAATACTACATTTTCAATTTAATTCAATGAGTAAATTAGTTCTCAAAATTATATATGACTCATCACATTTATTGAAATTACCATGTTTAATTTGTACAAGGGGAGTAACTCGAACATTACTTAATAAGTATGTGATTATCTTTGTTACCTCCCTTGTATTGTAAATTTCACGTAAATTGTTTACTGTAGTTTGTTTTTGTTATAAATAAGTCTGATTATTGTCTAAAGTATGAGTTTTATTGATGTTAATTATTTCTGTTAATTGGTTAGTTTAATTATTTCATGTTTGTATAAATTGCTCGTATGCTAATGATTTCCTTAATGAGGAATCGATGTATAGTTCTGCTATATATTACTGTAAATAGTATTTTATAGAAGAACGAATGTTTAAAAACAGTAAATAAAGCACTAATAGTTCGTTCTTGTTACGTGTCTTATATCTTTGAATGATTTGCATAAATACGTTTTTTTTGTAATACAAGGAAAAGGTTCGGTTTTAGTTACGTTGGTAGTAATTTTATGATCATTTTTACATGTACACAATATTGAATTATTTACTAAACAGTCAGAGAGACTTTTCACTCCGTAACTAATTCAATACAAACTTATTTTAATGTAGGTTACGTTTTTTATGTAATGGTGTTGTGTAATATTTAGTATTTTACATTTGACAGGACCCAGGTTAACGGAATGACAAAAATAATGAAGCACGATGTTCACTGAATTTTATACATCGAAAATAAAAAAGTACTAAGTTGTTTTTTTTTGGTTGGAAGAATATTACTTATTTGAAACTTAGACATATTAATTGTCAATGAATCTACCTATAGAACGTCATTAAAAATATTTTCTTTGAAAAAAAAGCGGACTGACTTTTGACCAAGTCTATATGCCGTCAGTTTTTGAGGTTCTATAATAACTCGGATTTTAGTCGTTTGATTATATTTTCTGTAAAGAAAACCATACCCGGACAGTACAATATGCAATAAGTATTATTCCACATTCATACCGTGTTATAAAAGTATTTAGCCTAATGGTTGACTCACAGGCTTGCCATTTATATCGACATCTTACGTAATCTGAAGTCCTAAAAGAATCCTTTTCACAAAATATGAAAATTATCATCGGTACATTATTCAGATTTGGTGATTTCCGGTCGGTAACTTGATTCCACTGATTCATATTCTGAATATTTCAAGATTAATAGAAGCTGTCGGGTCAAGTTTCAGGACGAGATATTTTTATTTCAAAAAAGAAAATGAAATCAAGATTATTGTGAAATATAAAATATTGCGAAAATATCAATAATTATTGTGTTCATGCAATATGGTTCGCGCAACCGTCTATGTTTTCTGTCAAGCCGAACACATGTTATTCAGATGTATAAAAGATAATGCTGAAATTAAATCATTTGTATTCAAAGTCCTCGGAAAATTGTGTGTGGCTCCGTGAAACAGTACACAATACATGTAGTTGGAAATACTGGTTTATATCCAATTCTGATAAGAAAAATGGATTTTTTTAAAAGCACTCTTATCTTAGCAGTTTCATTTTGTGCCAAACTAATTAATATGATAAAATGGAATAATTGCTAGTTGTTTATTTTAGGTATAAATTGTGTATAGGGCCTACGAAATAAAATTGACATACATTTTATTTTACACTAGTAATAAGAGACTCATGTCTTGTGTAAAATCCTCACCGAGTAATTGAAAATGAACAGTTGTATTTTTTTTGTAATCAAATTATTAGTATTTGTGTGACTATTCTGTCAAAATTATAACAAACATTGTACAAACATGCTGTGTTTTATCATTTACTCTTGCTCGGAATCTTTTATACAGTAACGTACACAAAAACCTTACAGTCACAAAAAAAATCTGTCAAAGACATTTTTCTTCACGTTTTTCTGTACTATAGATTTTTCAAGCAAATTTCAATATAAAATAATTCGACGCTTCAGTGACTTTTTTCCGTTTTATTTCAAATTTTGTCAGAAAATTATTGCCCGGCATCTAGGCAGGCAAAATCTAGGTGATCATGTTCGTTAGACGCTTTCAATCAATCTCCGTCTTCTAGATGCTTTACCCGATCCATCGCGACTCTTTTGTTATGAAGTAGGATTATTTTCAAACTAATTTAAACGAAAATATAAGTTACTGTAATACGACGCTTTATAATCGTCGTTTAGATTAAAATGAGGGTTTTTACGACGGATAAATATTTCTTGTTAATTCTATATGTGGTGTCCATTTCACCTGCAAATATTCTCCTTATTTTTTCCATTGCTTCGAGCAGTTATAAATAAAACACAATCGAAAATATTTCAAAAAATGAATCATCCTGACTTTGTCGTACTGTGCCGCGATTATTACACACAAGAGATTAATGACGTGTTTTCTTGTGGCGACCACCATCTAATCATATATCTATGACTTCACTGTGCTCTATTGTTGTTGCTGATGATAACAATTACTACGGTTTTGTTTTTTTGTTTCTTCCTTTACACTTTCAAAAGAGTTGAACATTTTTTTCGAACACGCAGTCATGATTTCAGAGAAGTTCCAAGTAATGGACGCTTCTTGGATAAGTCTAGAAATTATTCATAAATGTACTCGTATGTCACATCATTGTATATGACATACGACGATGCATAACATATTGTATGCTTTGTTCAAATTGAAATATTATATTCAATGCCATAAGACATAGAAACTATTTTTCTATTTTATTCATTCACTTGTGAAATCTTTGTCAATATTTATTTATATGTATTATATCTATAATATTATAATACAAAGCAACGTTAAACAAGGCTAAGTCTCGTATATGCATGAAGTGAAAGTTACAGAGATTTACAGAGGACCATAAACGTCACGGACCTTTTAAGAGGCACCGAATAACAATAAAACATTACAAATGTAAAAATACCTTTGAGTTGATGTCTTTCGTGGAAAACTATACGTACATGACAATTAGAATTTGAACAAAATCATAGCAACATTTTTCAACATCGAGTTTTTAGAATGATCTTGTCACCATTTTGTTAGATCAGTGTAAAAGACTGAAGTATTGCTGGTAATAATCACAAAATATGACGTCAAAGCAAAGACGTGTATTTTTATCATTTCCTTCCACATTTGTACATTGTATAAATACACATTAGTCGTCAACTATGATTGTTTCTGGTTGCCCGACCTTGCCGTCGACCCTAGACGTTTTATAAGCCCGAGGAATGGTACGCCCATTTGCTCACTTTTTTACCTTTCCGCACACTTTCAAGACCAAAGAAAACCTTGTCTACATAATCAAATTTTATTGAGAATGTAGCCAGAAAGAATCCTTTGTTTACACATTACTGATGTTGAAAGTTTGTATTGATATCAGTCCTTTGGACAAAACTGTACAGAAGGTGACAACTTCAAAACAGATCAACCGAATCATGAACTATGTTGTTTGTGACAACGTAACTAAACAAAATATTACATTTTAAAGCTTTTTAAAGTACCACATATTCTTGGACAGGTCGTGAATACAGACAGAGCGTTGTATTTTTTCCTTTTGCAGCGATCTTTTACCGAGATAAGCTGTCTCACCCAAATAAAGTAGTCGAAAAGAATTGATAACCTGTAATTATTTAAGCTTAGATTCAGTAAAGGTTGTCTAGATGTGAATATTTAAAGTCAATGTTGCTCACACGTTATGGAGAAGCACAGAAATTGCGCAACTACTATACATTCTACGTTGAACAAATTCTTAAAACCTTTGGTCAACGTGGACATAATCTAAGCTTAGATGGCCGTTTATATAAATTAAAGAATTGCTTCCGCTTGTTCGTAAATGAAAACATTTTTTATCGAATTGATTATCAAAGAAATCTGTTGTTAATTGTATAAAGGTAAATGTCTATAATACTAAGTATTAAAAGTTAGTTTAATAACTGTTGCCTTAGCTAAAAGATGTCTATGAAACGGGCCACTGTATGCTCATCAAAGTGTTCCTTATAGCAAACATTCAAACATTTCTTAATCAACAACTATTTGACTATATTCTTAAAATGTTTCATAAAACTTTCTTTATGGCGTTAGATAAAATTGAATGATAAAATACTGTGTCCTCTAGTGTGGACTGCACGTTTATGATCATGTACATGTAAACACGTAGATGGAAACCAACGACAATGTGTGATTAATGGATTGTTTCCATGCAACAATGAAGTAGAAACCGATCTCTGAGTAGATCTGGAGAATGAAGCGGAAATGCAACAATGTTTGGTTTGTTGCTTCCAGAATTCCTTTGTCTCATGGTTGAGTGATGTTCACACGTTTCCTCTTCCGTCGTCTACAGATTGTCCTGGTATTGTTTGGTGTCTTCAGACTTCAAAGAGTACAAGTCTCTGATCTGTACGCACCTTTAAGAGAGAAGCCGTTGACGGTTACTATAAAAGCGAAGCAACTTGTGATGCAATGGTAAAAATGAACAAAAAGAGGATCTACAAAAGAACAACAAAGGACATGGTGCGACGCAAGGCTGGTTGCTATATAAATCAATAAGACTGTTTGTTATCGGATACAAATAATATACCTATCTTGGTGTTTCAAATCAAACAAGGTTGATAAACATTAACAAGCATACGTTTTTTTTTTTATGTTTTATTGTATTGTATTTATTTTTTTCTCAGCTTAACAGGATCCGAAAATGATTTCTATTCAAGAAATATTGCGAACAGAATTTAATATAAAAAATTAGACATATCTTTATGAAACAACGAACATTGCATTTGTTAAAGTTCGGAAATAATTTCAGCTCGATTTTAGTTTGAAATATTGTGTTTGCAAATATTTGTCGCATTAAAAAAAAAAAATGTTTTACAGTTAAAACGTCAAAATATGATACAGTACAGCTCAGTTAAATTGTTATAAGCCTTGTTTCTTTCTTTATTTAAAGATTAGAAAAAGAATATCCCTTATCTGAGAGTATCAATTTTAATAACTCTGCCTGATACGAGGAATTTGTACACTTTACCCTTTGACATTAATTAAAATGACTTCAATACTTGTATAGATTGGTGTTACGATCCGAACTTGACAATAATTTCAAATCTTTGAAGCATGCTGTTAGCGACAAAGATGAAAGCGTGTACAACTCATGAATTCAAACGTCGAACACAGTAGTTGTCGCATTAAAACAAGATGCTGGAATTTGACAAATTATCAATGTTTCAACGTTGCGGGTCCGACTGAAATACCAAAAATAGTTTAAGACATAAACACATGTCTGATGTGAAGATTTATAGCTTATCGAGGTATACAGGCCATCGTGGATGCAGAAACTACTTTAATCACTCACAATTGTTTATTTTTATAAGGTTTAGATGAAGTCTTTAACATGCTGATTGTTAAACAAAATGTCTGGGATAAGATCCAATCTTCAGCATCTTATTTGTTGATATAAAAGTTTGATATTAAATTGTTCCATGTCTCATGCAGAGGGTATCCACCATAGAGCATAAAGAACGATAGTGTACGAAGTAAGATCGTAGGTAAATTGTCTCCATAAAATAAGTTAAGGAAACAGTTCTCAATAGCAACCAGAGTTTGGTTCTGTGGTTGATTTTGAACCGTTGATCAAAGAACTATTAGTCATAGAGGACAATTACTTGATCCACAAAGTTCTGTTGTATAACTTACTATTGCAAACCTGTTTCACAATTACAAATTCTCCACACAAAGTGTGGATCCGATGTGACAATTGATATACAGTGTAATATCTTCAGTCAACTCAATCATAAAAGACGTAAAAGTAATAATATTGTCAGTAACTTCGTCTAGTAGTAGCAGTATGACTCTCCAAGCAGGTGTCATTCCAGAGGTCTCTTCTACTTTTCTACTCTGCTTTAGAACCATTTCTTAGAGTCCGTTTGTTGAATAAAATCATGAATACTTTAGAATTGTATCATTCATTACATCAAAGGTTACTTTTGTGCGTAGTTTCATTTCTATCCCTGATTGCAAGTATATTAGGTAAGATACTGTTTTCTTTTCATTGATCGGTTCCAATATATTCCAGGTTTTACAGACTAGTTCAAAATAACTATATAACTCGTTGGAATAAAATACCAAGATATTTACAACCTTTGTATTATTCATAAAATATTAAACAAATATACTCATTGCAAATACTATTGAACACAATTTCATGTAATATCGTATTTTTGCCTTCGAAATTAACAAATATTTTAAGATCAGTTGATATGTCGTGAGATACGTGCTCTGGAAATATTGGTAAATTTCAATTCTTTTTTGTTATTAAATATATCCATGGCCGAGTTAACACTTTCGTGACGTCTGGAGAAAATTTAATAATTTAGGCGTATTTTACGACAAAATCCACCTGAAATCGTTACAATAGATAAAGACACGTGTCCACATTAAAACTCAATAAATGCCAGTACAAATAATGACCATGTACGCCAAGTTCCGAACATACATCGAGTCTGAACGTCTAATTACATACAATAACATAAATCAAATAGAAGCAAAAAATAAAATACTCCGTAAAATGAACAATTTTTCACCCACGACGTTCATGATATGTTTTTATACTTAATGTATTAATATCAAACATGATTTATACTATATTCAGACCATCATAGGCGATGTTCACTTCTTTTACATCATTTTCATACCGTAAAAAGTGAGGAACAAATTTACAATATGAATAAAGACCCCTTGACAATTAAAGATTTGAAATTTGCTTGGTATCATTTAACAATATTAGTATTTTTTTTTTTATAAAACTGTCCAATTTAGATAGCATGGATGCTTTAATGTGTTAACTTACCCCATGCTACTTGTCTTCTAATATTTGTTAGGAACTAAGAGAATTTGGTACCCTGCGATTTTAGCTGACAGTCTTAAATGCAATCCTGATTTATGTCGCATCAAAGTAGCCTTAGGTTGGCGACTCTAATTGCCGAAATAATTATGAATTATGTGCCTTGTGCCCGCAGGAACACACCTCAATATACGAACATAATTCAACATTTTCAAAAGAGAACATAAAAATGAGGTAATTATCTCTGTTGCTAAATACTTTCATACAGCTTGTAGAAGATTTGTTTGTACCAATTTTCTCTTGATAATCTCCCATATTGATCCCATTATCTCTGGTCGGATAAAGAAATTACCTGTACTTTCAGCCTAATGGGGACATTTTGGTTACTTACGCAAAAAGCATGTCACATTTATTTCGTGTATTAGGTCATAGTGTTTAGTTGATCCATAAATTACACATGAAAGAGTTCTTTAAATGTGCGAGGTATTAATGAAACGCAAGAAAAATTAGTCAGAAAAAAAACACAAAAAATAGGACGAAGCTGTCATAAAATACTGAAATATATCAAATAAGCGTATCTATACCCGACGTCGAACAAAACGTGTTTCCTCGTGGGCCAAAAGTTGTTCAAATGTTGTTTACAAGTACACATACAGAAGCGGCAAGTGTGTTCACAATGATGACTTTAAAATAGAAAATGTAAATGCTTTTTTATCAGTGAATAAAGTGTAAAAACTATTTCTGAATGAATGTTCTTTACGAAGGTCTAAGTCATATCTGAACGTTAAGGAATATAGTGACTGTGATGCGGACTCAGACGGTGGTATTAATGCTGAATACTGATGGCAAAAAGGCTGTTTGCTCAAGTGACGTCACCGTACGGACGGACGGTAGGTTGCCGGCCTCATACAAGAGTTTTGTCGGCAGAGGAATCAGTTCCTCTGTTTATGAAAGAGCATTTTACTCTTTAACAAGAACATATGTTGATTTGTATTCACCCGCTTAATTTAATTTATATTTATTTCATGACGTAGAAGTGAACACGTGATATAGAATTCAGTGCAGAATTCTTCTTCTCATTTTTGTTAAGGAACATTTCTTGCACCTTCTCATTGTTGTATGATAGACTTTTACTACTTTATGCTGAAATCAATGTTACTGAGAACTCTCCATTTTCCAAACGGACCAGACCAAATAATAGACTGACGTACAGACAGTCGGATGGACGTACAGGGTCGTGCAATATTCATCTCCTGTTTTAAATATGCCGCTCTGCTATTCTCAATCTATTCAGTTTTAAATGTTAGTTAGTTAAACCTCATGCAATTTCTATTTGGACCAAAACAATGGCTGTGATATATGTTTTACGTATGTAGGAATAGTTCTAGATACGTCAACGGTTCAATTGTTTGGATATTCCATAATATTACATTTGAATGCGAGGTAACTGAAGTGAAACACCAACTGTAACTACAGGTAGTTACAAAACATATTGTACAAAAAAAGGATATTTTTGCGTTGTGACATTATTTCACGGTCGAAGATTAAATTCACGTTTGATGTGCTATATCTAAACCGTTTGTTCAAAAGCATTTGTCGACTAATGCATCGATATTTTTACAAATGTAGCCCACAGTTTGTTCTGTTCCTTTAATGATAACCAGAGTGGAAGAACGTTCGAGGTGTAAGCTGTCGCGTGAATTCATTGAAATCAAAGCAACATTGAGAGTTCAAATAACTGATAATTTTCTTAAAGGAGGATTTCTTGGTTTTCTCATTGTTCTTTTTTGCCGGTATTTCTGTTGCACAGCCGTTCTGGAAGTCTTTTTTGCAGGTTTTTTCTGTTGTTATACAGTTCCTTTTATCTCACGTGTTGGATACCGGTTTCAAATTACACCTTTTTAAACAATAATAGAAAATCTAATGAAACACCATTTAAGAGAAGAAAAAATGTGGCGCACTTTATAGTCGTGAATAATTAATATAAATTGGATTAGATTTGGGATGGGTTAAATGAATCCATCTAGCAATTCACTGGATTCTATTATGGACAGCTGGCTACGTATTCCGTGTTGTTTCCTTCATTCTAAGCGTATTCCCTCTTGTTTTTATGTACGCAGTGTGGTCGATATCATTAAAATGTCCGACCACAGAATTCGGGAAAGAATAACAGATCTGTTTTATACACTTCTAGTTTAAATATGTCTGAGAGTTCCGGTCTCCCTTCTTCCTGTGTCTCCAAAGGATTCAACATTAAAATAGTTTAGCATATTTTTGTGATATTTACAAATGATTATGTGAATGTGTTGATTCATCAATGTTCTGTGGTTTTATAGAAACAGGACCCACAGCATCTACGTTAAACACTCGTCAACACTGCTGATGTAGTTCTACAGTTTCCAAGGGACCACACTCTTGAATTTGTATTTCTAGGAAATATTATAGATACTTGCTCCAATTTTACATTTTTATCAGTTATTTTGTTAAATATAATACTTTGTACACCGTTACTTATTAATGCTCAAAGCGTTACACGTTCTTATTTCTACGTGTAGCCGACAATAATGTTTGATATTCACCCGATTAAGTTCACACAATCTATTCTAAGAACTGATAAACTCTTTATAGTTCATGTACCTACACGATAGACTGTATTATGCCCAACAGTTCATGTCCCGAGGTTATAAACTTGGGCTCAAATCGCAGTTCCATCCTCAAAGTTTTATGGTTGATTCATGTTTAGATATATATGAAGATACATTATGCTGTCGAATTAATGTATCAATAATATGAACATAATTAACTAAGAAACATTAAAGGACAAAATGTGAGATTGGAGTTTGGAGACCGATCTCAAGTTTTATAACCTCGATGCCTGTTTCTCTATAGAGCAACATATGCACCTTTGTGAACTTATGGCAATGTTGCACCTCTTTTGAATTAATTTTGACTGACGTCATCAATTTGTTGACACTTCCGTTTTTCGTTTGGTTTCATGTTAAATGTTTAATAATTAATTGATTGAAATGTCATATTATGAACGTTTTTATAGGTAACTATGTCTGATTAATACAAAAAAAACATAAATTACGGAGGTTCGTAACATGACGAAGGTGGGCGACAATAATTGGTGTTGCTATTGGTGATCATTTTTAAGGTCTTTATAATCTTGTTTTGTTTTGTCTGTGTCTGATGAATTTTTGCTTTATATTCTGTTTAAATATAACAATGTACGTACATCCGACTCGTCTCTTTATTTGCATCAAAACAGTGTCTGTCACATTCAGTGTATGAAACTGAAGTAAAGTTAAAAGATTTATAAGTATGATATATAAATCAGGCTGGTTATCTAACTACCGTATACAACAATGTATAAACATGAATTACTTACAATGAAAAGTCATATTAATAGTCCATTCAACATTTAATAAAATGTTTTACCGACAGCAAATGACAATATGTTGACAATAAAAACTTGATCAAACCTGACATGAAGTACAAAAATTGTGTATCTCCTAAAATGTCTATTAGTTGTATAAATTTTATAATAATGGTATATAGGTAATTATGTCTAAATATTCTAGTAATAAAAAAAACATTTAAGTGATGTAAATATAATGACAATTTATACTTATGATATAATATTCTGAATATAGTGAGAGTAGTTGCATAACTAGACTGTATGAAATCAGATTGCAAGTGAAATGTATAGTTAAATAATCAGGAGACATAGTTACGGCTCTACTTGTTTACAAATTAACAACATTTCTAAAAGGTTAACTAGTAGCCAGGTTGTCAGCAGCAACAATGAAAAGCAATAACGAACACTGTCAACCAACTATCTACTATAAAAACATATTGTTTTGCATCTTGTCGACGTGTAATGAGATTTTCTTATTTTGTTCAAATAAATGTTCTCTTAGGATACAGTTGTGGTTCTATTTATGTCGGAATAGAGATGAAAACATTGAAATGATTTGCATAAACTTATCTTCCACAGACAGACACGTTTCATCTTGATTTATATTTATACTTATCCGCGTATTTGGCTTCGGTATATTTATTTCAAATAACTGCCACAATGTGTATTACTCAGAAATAACTCTAAAATTTATTATGCACTGTTTGCCGAAAATTATACCGCGTTAAGACGAACGAGTCCAATATTATTTTCTATTTATATTTCTTTAATGTAGCGAAACTCTAAACAGGCTTATACAGTCTGTCAGCACAAGGGAATGAAGAAGACTATTTATTTTATCTCACTTTTGGTATTATGCAACAGGATGAACTCAAACAAAATTACCACAACTCTCAAAAAGTCAAACAAAAGAAGTTTATTTCCAGTACAAAACCAACCTACGACTCGTATGTGTCATGTGTTTGAATAATTCCATGGCTGTACATGTTAATTATTTTACATCCAAACAATGTAAATGTTTTAAGAATTTCACGTCTAATTCACTTGTGGTCAAGTTGGTACACGAATGTCATTGATACCGTGATAAAAAGCATGGCCGGTCTGGACCAATTTTGATAGGTTTAGTATACATTTATTTAAGAACGAAAGTGATTTTAGAGAAAATAGATATATATTTCAAAAAGCTGCAGTTTCGGTGGAGACGATAGCGGAAATAAAATCCGCTGTGTCATTGTTTCCATTATTATATTGTAAGTTCACTTTATACACGTAAAGTAGAAATCCTTACAAGATTATAGAGTTATATAATGATTTTACCACAATTGTAGGTTCTATATGATTGTACTTAAACATTGATGGATTGGTTGCCAGACATCAATGTTACTTCATTTACGTTCTGACGGCTTATAATTACATCTTTCAAACGATACAAGCTTTCAGAACAAAAACCTTTTTAGCAAAGATACATCTAATTTCATCGCTCTGAAATACAATATTTGGGACACCCTCTATACTAGAAATATATTTTTGCCGATTCTTAATGAGCCTGGTATGGCAGCCCGGCACGCAGACAACTTGACGCCCTCCAAGAAAGTGAGGAAATTCTGACAGGATATGCTATCTTCTTTTCACAGAGTTAACTATCTCTTACATAGTTTTTGTGTTATTTATCCTGCGCGAAAATAGTTTTTAATCTACACTTCTGACGGTAAACGTCAAATTATCACCCAATGACGCTAAACATGTTTCCAGTTAAACGCCGAATTTTACTTCAATTTAATGCATTCATTTGAAATGAGCAAACTTAGCGGTTGGCATGGTTATTTGATACAGTGAAAAGAAATCCAGCTGTAATTATTTTCTAAATCATGCAACAAGTCAAGTCCAAGATAAAATCTCGTAGATTCACGAAGTGACATACCAAACGAGATCTTGATTTGAACTGCTTAATTGATATTCCAGATGCAAACATTTTGTAACTACGTACGGAACATTGACTACTAGGACTAGCTGAGTATTGCCAACAAACAGATTCATCTCAGCTGTTTCCTAAAGGAATGTACAAAAAGATGAATTCAAAACAAAAGTTTGTTTTGGCAAATTTGAATATTTTACAGTTGCTGACAAAACACGCATGTTATGTACGCATACATCCTGTACATAAAAAAGCAAACGTTTCTTCTTGAAAACTAAATCACCAATACGTATGATCTTGAAGTTTCAAGCATTAAATAATTGATTGAAGTGCAACTCTTAATAAAATGTAACCATCAATTCAGATTCTTTTTTTGGTAAAATAAGTCAACAGTTAAAAGCGTCATATGAACCCCAATATTTACATAATCTGAATCGTTACCTCTTAATTCACCACAGGAGAAAAACCGGCGAAATTCCTTCAGTTTCCAAAATGAACAGTTTTTAATACAAACCGTTTAACTTATACTTTATGACAGGCGTCAAAAGGGTGGAAATGATATCGCAGTAATGATACGGAAAGTAACGAGCGATAAACCCTCCCGACGAAGCTTTGCCGTCAGATGGCGCTGGAGATAAACCCGCTTAACTCGAACATTTCTTCTGTCGGATGGCATGTTCAATAATTTGGTTTGACATTAATTTGAGATTTTAATGCGAGTCGTATTTACAACAGGGATTTTATTGTGCACAGATGCGGATATCTACAACCCCTTACATAGAATTATAATTCACAATAATCGCTTTGAGGCTATGATATGCCCGCGATTGTTTTGATATAACGGATAGGCTTGTAACGGCAGTGGCGAAGTTTTTCCCATCGGATACGTATAATGAGTTATAGAAAAAATGATCCGAAGTAAAATGCAAAAAACATGAGAGTTGTTTAACATCAATTTCCATAAGTTGTCTCATGACGTTCATGAATTGGTCAAAATCTAAAAAGCGATCGAGAAGCCATAAATTCAACAACACGTGATCGCTTCATATTGTTGTACGTCAAACAAAAACTTGGAAACATCGTTTCCTGACAACATATTTTGTTATTTGGTCTCAAAAAGCAGTTTTTGTTTAGTTCGTGGCTGCAATTTTTGCTTAGAAACGTAATTTTGCACCCAACGAACGATTTTATTGCTTGTATCAAAACCATTAGTTTGAAATGCTGAATTAAGTACGTAACATGTCAACAGAGGATAATTTTATAACGAAGCAGAACGGAATAATGGGTACATGTAATTATTGTATCAACTTTCAGCGGACTTGTAGCCATTAATGTGCCAGGGGTCACTGCAGTGAGCAGTCACAGATGCTAAGGTGCTGATGTTTTAGACTCAGTGACTTGAAGTGTCGTTATTCAAAATTTACGGCATTAGTTACAGAGTAAATACGCTTGATGCACTAGCTTCCTTTCTTGGTCGTTTATCTCATTTACAAGTATATCGTGTATTTGTGCTACTTCTTTAAGCATATCTATCAAAACTTTAAAATTAATATTAACAGTCTTATTTACGCTTAATTTGTTTCCAATAAAATAGAAAACTATTTTAATCTGAATCACTATTTGATGAAACGCTAATATTAATTCTAACATTACGTTGATACCATTAATTAGTGACGCATTATCTTTTGAAATGTAAAGGCAAACTTATCAACCCTACACGTTCCAAAACCGGCTTCAAATTGAAATCATACAGCTGTTATATTTTTACCATTAAATCAAGGGCGGAATAACACCATCACTCCGGGTGGAACTATAAAATTATAGATGTATATAACGTAATTATTTGTTTTCGATTTTAGTACCAGGAACCGGTCGAAAACTTTTCATAAAACAAAATATGGTTTATTACAATGAATTGAAAGCTTATTTAGTCAACTGGATACTAGTTGAATATGATACAGGTTGGAAAAAGATACAAATTAAATATTTCACCACTAATATCTGCGTACTTGAGGATTTTAAATAATACCACGTTTTTTTTATATTCTAACAAAAAAAATTCTTATAAACTGCTAGTTTTATTTAAATTTTGTAAACTTTATACATGCACTCGCTCCATTTTCCCCCAAAGTATATGTACATTAATATAAATCATAACTTCAAATTTTAGTTTGTTTAAAATATCATTTTAAAATAATTGAAATGTTATTCTAAAAAAAAAACACAACCATCTTTTATAAGGATAATGAACGGAAGTGTATTTAGAAAAAAAAACAATGCGACAATCATGATGCGAATAAAACAGTTTTTGTGATTTATGTCGCCCGCGATGATCTAAAGTAACAACTTTCATTGAATTAATTTAAATATATATATCATACATTTGGACAATAATGCGCCATTATTTGCATTTTCATCTAACAAAATAAATCACAATGTTTAAGTACCTTTCAGTTGATACACAAAGACAGATACTCCGAGATGAGAAAAATGGTTACAGGAATACAACATGCTGTTATGTTGTTTTATACACCGCATAATATTAATTACTATTTTACAAATAGTTTGCATATAAAACTTTCAAATTTATCGCCGACATGTGAACTTTCATTAATAAAAATTTAACTTTCTTTCTTGAACTGCAGACATTCTATCCACGACACAAAGTATAATTTTATCCGGTGTTTCTTTGATGTCTTTTGCGACATTCATTTCACAAATAAACGTTTTATGGCAGTTTGAAGTCGTGTTCTATTACCGGAAGATTTATTTGGTCAACCATGTTTTCGGATATCACGTGATACTGGCGCCCTGGTCACTTGTCAATATAAAATCCGGACCTGCCAATCAAATTTTATTCGATCTGGATTTGGTGCCTTTACAGGAAAATTAACACATATTTAAAATCAATGTTGATGTTTGTCCTGCATTAACGACTGGTTTTGTAATGGAGATGAAAATGACGGCAAATTGAATCATCTTACGACGTAATAAGAATTCATGTTTGAAGATCGGATTTAAAAAATAGACAAAGACAAATGGCGCTGTTTAAGTATTGATATCGTTTATACTTTCACTTTATTGAAATCATTTGTCTTCATGACCAAAGTAGGCCAAGTCTATTACAAGTCTATAATATCTATTTGCAATGGTAGCTACAATGTCACGTTCATTTTTTGTTGTATTCGTTCTTGTCTGTCATAGTTAAAATTATACTTTTCGGTCAGCTATGAATATTTTTATTGTGTTGTAAAGTATTGTTTATGATCAAATATTTTATTATGTTAAAGTTGACAGAAAAATGAATTGTTTCCTTCAAAAGAATATTGTACCGCTACCGAACTAACTTACTTAAAATGGAAACATGTTTCTATCAAAAGACAGGCGACATTTTTAATACATACAGAATCTTGCAAATCTACAAAAAGCTAGTTCACAAAATTGTATTTCTTACCAAGTTCCAGATCCTTCTTAGAATGCCAGCTTATCTTTACTGATATGTCTGTAAGTATTTTATTTCATTGCTTTAGTGTTTCTGTTAATCTTCTGCAACTGATAGCCGTCAAATAGTCCCGAATCCGCATAAAATTACAGCATCGTTTTACCCTCTTCTGATACTATATGCGCTACGTATTACTCATTGGTATTTCCGAAATTGATATTAACTCACTGCAAAAAAAATGTGATTCAGCATTTATGGTTCCTGTTATATTGCCTCAAAAATAGCGCGGTACTGTTAATAAGTAAGTCACGCAAAAATACAAATATGAATTTTACTCTAATGAATCATTTCCAGGAACCCACAGACAATGACCTTGACACCAGCTATACTCCCATATTTCTTACACGCAGTGACGTCATGGAAATCTTCTATGATTCTCACATTCTGTGACGTCATGGAATGTATCCATGATTCTCATGTGATGTGACGTCATGATATTTTTAAGAATCTGACATGCTGTGGCGTCATGAACATTTCATGATTCTCTCACACGGTGACGACTTGTTAGATCACGCGCGTCTTTGCACATACGTATACTATGACCTCATTGTGCAGTTAAAGTGACGTTAGCGCTCAATGACAGTCGATGATCATCACATCAAAATACATGGTCAGGCGTTAAACAATGCGTCTGGTTATAAAACACAAGATCATGGCAGACAAAATGAATTTGTTATTTTTATGACGCATCACGCCTGGCTCTTTATCTTGTTAGTTAGAATTTCGCTCTTCACGTCTGGAAGATGTGAAAACATCAGATCAGCAGGCATTCTTGGTTGTCAGGGAATATCAAGAAGTTGGGTCCGTGATGGATGAGTCCAATGACCTAGTTTGCTTCAGTTTCTATCTACAATTCTAGCTAGCTGTGTATGAAATCTCGCGCTGAAACCATTGATTTTAGCACAAGATGTGAACTTAATTAGTGTTTATATGGATGAAAGCCCGGATGCTTGAACGGTCACGTGGGATGGTCAACGATTAGACGGTGACAGTTTCAACTCGGCAGTTCCGTCTTAAGGGAAATATAGTGTTTTACTGATGAAGTATAACGTTACGTTGGTGGACACGATTTTAGGCAAGAATTTTACGATTTACAGTTCCCTTGCACGTGATTACTATGGACATTAACGGTAGCGTCGCCCAGGGAGTGAAAATTGCCTGTTTTATGAGACAAATGTCACAGCTAATGAACGTCTTTTTCTTCCTAAAACAGACGACGAGAAGACGACTGCAGAAGTGCACAAGACGGGCACATGTCTCCGAGATAAATAGCTCACAAAATACGTCCCGTGCGACGTTTCTTGTTTTTCACTTGTTTTAGTTTTATAACCATCCGAACTCTGCGACATATTACAATGTTTACTCTGGTAAACAAAGTGTTCTCGCAGCACACAGCATCACCATTTCAAACAGCTAATGACTAACAAACTGCTGACACGTTTTAGAAAATTGTGAACCAATAAAACACAAGGCGTTTCTTCTGTAGATTGTTCTGTAATAAGTTGTGTAAAGCATAAATATAATATCGTGATGCATACATCTTCACTTCTTTCAGATAACCGGATATGTATACCGGTGACATTTTGGTGACGTCACTAAACGGAAGCACGAAACCGGAAGTAGCTTACTCGAAGATTTTATTCTTGTCACCACGCTGTTCCATTTTAATCGGTATAATTACCTTCCAACTGTCGTGGTAGTTACTTTCATGTCATAGTTTTAACAAACGCCATCTACGAAAAATTGTTTATACATTTATTTATGAATCCAGCATTTTACCAGTTGTCAAATATGAAAGAAAAGTTGCTGCATTTCTAAAAATATCCATTACGAAGCGTTAGGCCATTAGAATTTAAATTAAAATTTCGATGTAACTCATCTTATTTTAAAAGCTTTCATCACATTAACGGAAGCCGACACGTCAGGTGCTTGTATAGTCACGTGTTCTTGTATCCTTCTAAACTGACGTCAACTCAACAAAGCAAAAATGGGAGCTTTCTAGCTTATTATCCTAAAAACTAACAAGTATGCTAGCGTATATATCAGCCTAATCTTTTAAAATAGGAACTGATTTCGTGCCTTAGTTTTTTAGAACCAGTGATATTGACAATGCACTTTTTACAGAAATAATGTGCAGAAGCCATTAAAGTATGCACAATATACAGAGTTTGTGGAGCCAGAACAAAACTAAAAACCACGAAACATCGTGTGCACACGCTTATAGCTATTGTCTTTATTTGACCATATAAAAAGTACATGTTATTAAACACCAGTTGCAATAAATTATAGAAAGTATACGGTATTATATTTTTTAATCACAGCATTTTCAATTAAGAAACATATTATGAATAGCGGGAGCATACTTGTGTTTAATTTATGCCATTTGATAGTCGCGAACTCTACATTACCATCAGAAATTTTATCTTTTATTTATTAGTTGCACAGCATTTTTAACTACCATATCTACCGTTATCAAAACAATTATACATTACAAAAGAGACCTTTCCTTAGAACTATCTAATCAAAGTCAGTCATCAGGTGGCATGACCATGATTAATATTTGTTCTTTATTAATTGTTATAAGTTAATAAATCTTTGAGTTTCATTTTAAGCTGTTTTATATCAAACTATTTAGATAGATGTAAGTTATGAAATAAAAAAATGAATTTTTTATTACGACAGTACGAAGTATTTTAGCGTCTTAGTATAAACCAACACTTGTTACCCTGTTAGATATGGCGAAAAAAAACACTTTCTGCTCAAACGCGCAACTTACAATAATTGACTAAAATTTACTGCTTTCGTTTTATTAACTAGAAATTCTGTTTCTTCTTTCTATTTACCATTCATTAGGATTGATTTACAACTTTGCTTTTAAAATCCTTTGGGGTTTAAAATTCTAGTTCGAGAATCATCCAAACAGTCGCCATATTCTAATCATGATGGTCGGTACCTTCGATACGATGTTATTTCCCTTCCAACAACTAATCTGCCGTAACTGATATGTACAGGTTATTTAGAGATTGTCTTCAATCTGTCAAGAGCTTCCTTTTTAAGGGATTAAATGACTTTTCTCCGTGAAACAGTCAGGGAGTTCGCTATTAAAATTTCCATTAGGCCCGGAAAAGAAACCCTGGAAATGCGGCTATAAACGCACGACGTTATCTGCCATAAACACGGTTCGTAAGGTAATGACAAACTTGACGCTTTGCTGTCGTAATCGTTATGATCTGTAAAAAGAAATCCTTGAAAGCTTGACATTATTGTTCAGATAATGTTGGAATTGGTAAGGAACGTACATATGTACTCTGCATAAGATTTAGAGTTTGTGCCAGATGTTGTGTATTACTCACTTGTAGCTGATCGTTGTGTGATTGACACTACAGCGTATACCACATTGTGATTATGTCCATGTATAGTCAGAATTAAACAATAAATAATTCAAACAAATCTACCTGTTAAAGCATTATTGCATACACGTACATTAAAAAGGTTTGAACGAAGATAATCATCTGTGTCACCAGATTAGCACTGGTTAAGATTTGTGTTAGGCCAGGAGGAGACATATGTAAATAACTGAGACATTTTGCACTATTGGGAAACACAGCTTATTATTTCAACAGAAATCTTTTTACGTGGCATTACGTGACTAAAATAATGCTGTTCTTACACATATTTCTTGTTCTTTCTAACGAAGTCAAACAACTTAATAAGCTTTGTTGATTATTTATCTGGGAGCGGAAATAAGTAACAAAGAAACGGACATTTATATCTTAACTCTTTTCTAGTAGTTCGATACACGCCTCGCCTTATTCCTCAGCAGTAAGAATAAAAAAGCGTCCCTAAAAAAGTCGAACGCCTGAATCGAGAATCGAACACATAAATACCGACCATCTCTATGCATTGCACATTAAAATATCGGTACAAACATATCATGTTCACTTTGTTTTGAAAACCTTCAAATAAGAATAAATATAGTTTTTAAAAATAAAAATCTGAGGATGGAAAATAATAATTGTAATTAAAATAATAATAAACGTTGCATGTCTATTTCTAGCTATTTTTTAAAGAAGAAGTCAATGATTAGATTGCTGCCTTGTTACTCTTGGAAGCATGATAAATTATTTCAGATTGACTCAGTAGCATATTGTCACAGTAATTTGTTTTCAAAACTGACACTGCCTGCCAGCACTCGGCAATATTATCATGGACATTATTAATAATAAAGCCAGGGGCAAAAAATGATACAAATAAACAATATGGATCCCATAACCTACACGTTGCCATCATGAACTTAACAATCATCGCATTTAATATTAACCAGGCATTATTTTAAATAGAGAAATAACCATTTTCCTTAGCTCTTGTAGATTTAGAGGTGTTGTCTTTTTAATAGTTTTCAATTAAGTCTCAAAGCCATTAAAGTTTTAACCCAAACATAGGCTCCATTTCGTTTTATCACAAAGTATTCGAATGAGCTTCCTGTTCAAAAAGCATGTGTATGACTAACTCTTATGTTTTCGGTTGATAATAAATCATAGCGCCCAGATCAAACGTTAACGTATCTATTTTGGAATATTGGACGCGCACTTGAATGTTGAATTTCTAATAATAAAGCCTAGCACATATTTCATGGCTTTATATAAACTTGCTTTCGACAAAGTCTCGTTTGATCTCGTCGTCGACGTGATTTACAATCCGAGATAAAACAAACGCTTACAACCTTATCACAAATGTGCAGTTCGTCAATAGACCAACAAATTCATCAGACGTTATAAGTACTTTTACTCTAAATACTGAAGATATCATAACTTAAGTTTTTACAACCGAATGACCCCTTACAAGAACGTTCTATTTCTTCAATCTCATCGACAAATTGACTAGTTGCTTATTCATGTTTGCCCAACTTAAGTTGAGTACCGGCGGTTATAAACTTGAAACTTGTTCCAAATTCTCATATTTTATTGTCCCTTCTTGTAGTCTGTGAGTTTCTTCACCTGACGGATTCTATTAAATTTGCTTTACTAATAGTTGCTTTAGAACCGACCGGATCCAAAACCTTATCAAATTATGTTTTATTTTTTAGGAATTTAGAACAAAACACGACATGGTATCACATTTAGTCCTAATAGAAACAGAATTGCTAGTCTCTTTATTTGATTTTACTACATCCAATCCTCCATAATATTTCGTTTGAATTAAATTACCGTCCCAAAGCCCTCAGTCCCATTTTGTCAATCATCTTTGTATGCCAACTCAGGAAATGACCCAACGAACATTTACGTCCCACTGCTGCTCAAGGAGTGCCCATGTTTGGCCAGACATTCTTTTGCAGTTCCCAAAGGACGATGTTGAAGGTTGCAATTCGGGAATATCCATATGAAACTTTAATTAGTTTAGACTGTGTCGCCTTGAAGGACTCCAGATACGAATAATGAAATCTGTCTGACAGTAAAGGAACCAATAGTAGTCTGGTAAGATGGCATCCAGTTCCAAGGCACTCACGCGGACACTAAAATTACATTTTATAAGAATAAAAAACAATGACAGGATTTAGTTAATGACACTAAAAACGCTTCTCAAAGGTTTCTGTTTTTCATCTCAAATTAATAACTACTGTGAAATTTGAAAAAGTGTAACAAAAACAGTCGTATTTCACCATGCTTGCTCCATTCTCTTCCAGTTGTGAGACATTTTAATTGTCTTAAATGCCGCTTTAACTTCTACTTTTGAAGTTAACATTCACAATATCAATGTTTTGTCTCCGTTGTCGGAAATCAACACATTATTGACAATTTGGGTTTTTAACCTTAACCTTTATTTTATTGTTTTATTATCATTTTTAATCAACACTAGTGTCAGATTTGTAAACATACTGTAAACATCAAATTAAATGGAGAAAAAAGCGGTAATAATTAGATATACATTTTTTAAGGGAATAAAGCATTTTTCCTTCTGAGCCTGTTGTTATTAGTTTATTGCACAATCCTGATCATGCTAATTAAGCATTATGCAATTAACAATTCATGTTCCGTTTACTTTTTTACGCCTTCAGTTTTGTGAGGCTGACGACTAGCGGCATATAATTTTATGTTTTAAAGTTTATAGCATTTAAATTTTGATAGAACTAAATCATAACTAGTTTTAAGATTAGATACGCAACACATGTCGTTTGTCCCGGGGGATGGTCGCCGAATGAGGACTTGGTAGGCTGGTTTTACTGGACAAGTCGTCTTTATTAAGGAATCTGCTTTTGCGAATTGGAGGACCTCGGGTCACCGTATGAGCCATTAATTACTTCATAGCGCATAAACAATGTCAAATTGTGAGGCTAGAACAATTTATTTACCCTCATTTGATTTGTATTATGATAATTCTTAAGATTTATGCTGTATAAAACATAGTTTGTCCAATTAATTATACAAGATACTGTCATTTTACTCATTTATATACAGTTAAGGAATTCATAAATTTTTGCTATGATCATATGCACAGAGGGAGAAAGCTCTTTGTCTGTATTCAGTGTTCTCGTATATTCCAGAAATGCCTTCTCATGGCGCATGTCATACGTTTGAAACAGTAGGTGGATTGATGGATTGACAGAATGCAACAATATTTTAGGAACAAAATTAAGGGTTTATTTTCAGATTATTGTATATAGCGTTGAATCTGTTATATGACTATGGGAATTCTGCCGATGATTCTGTAATACCAGGCGCGATCGTTGCAGAAATTGGAACTGTCTGTATTTCGAAAATATCAAAATATCTGCATAATAAATATGGCGGAGAATGGAATACAATAAAAATCACGTACTAAAGACAAAATGATAAATGGGACACGGAGAAAAGTTATATTACTAAACTATATCGGATAACAATACAGACGTTATTTGTTACAGCAAATTTAACTTAATCAAAATTCTCCTATTTAAACTAATACATGATAACATTATCTCAGTTTATGACAGTTTGATAGGAACATAGAAAACCTTGTCACGAAATAAAACATACTTAAAGAAAATAAAATGCACTTTTTGACAGTTACTGGTGCATTTTGTGCGAAGATAATGTTTAATTACATATATTAAAACACCTTTATCTATCCCCAAAAACGTTAATGATATAATCAATAATATAATAAATAATAAAATATAATAAATAATATAACTGTAACAATACCATTCATTAAAATATACTTAAAACAGTTTTAGTATAATTATGGTGAAACGACTGTATTTTAACTTTCAGCCAACATGATTATTACAGTAAACTAAAATTCATTTAATACCACTTCTACTAAAAGTTCGTGTAGATCTAGCAGTTTTGCAACACAAATAAGATTTTGTTGTATTATCGATACAGTGTCATGTATACTGTTACATTAAGATATTACGCTTGTCATTTTCATTTTATTTTGACATTTTTATTTCACATGAGAAGATCAACAAATACATGTGATATTTAGATAAATATTGTGAAGTGATGGTGTATATACAACATAGGTTTTCTGTATAAAAAACTGTGCTGGATTTGTGAACCATTATTACTATGACAATTCGCAATCCCAATAGTTGATAATAAGAAGCTAGTCAAAGTATTAATCACACGTTAGTAGATTATATTCAAGTAAAGGGATCCTCGAAAATATCACACAGAAATCAACACGCAAACTTATGGATATTAATCTGAAGGAAGAAGTGAAAAAAACTTCTAAAAAGTTAACATAACTCTTTAATTTGCAAGTCAATGTAACACAGAACAAGATATGAACAACAGAAACTCTATCAAATTCATAATATAAACCATAACATCCGTATTGTTAGTAAAAAGCAAACAAAAAATAAATTATTCAACTAATTAATCAATTAAGGTCACTGTAATCTCGCCTCACTGATAGGTATCTATTTTCATGATTAAAGAACTAAATCCACTCTATGAGGGTACATGTTTCTGACAATACAATGAATGGCGTAATTATTTTTATAAACATATGAATGATTCGTACCCTATGTTTCATGATTGCTGAATATGGAATTAAACTTGTAAATGAGTTTTCCTCGGGTATGAACGATACAAATTTATCAACACTAAATAGAAACATGACCGCTTTCGTCGCTTGACTTTGGTTTTATCAATTTGGTGTTCATTTCCTCTCTGGCGCATAAAAAACCAGCCTCGTTCCGTACGGCCCGGATTAAAGACATTTTCCATCAACTACATTGACAGATTCGACCCATAACTTTTCTTCCAAGAATTGCCAAACGTCATAAACCACTCTGGAACTCCATTGACGGTCTTCTGCTCAAATGTAGTTTCTCGCCCTTTCTAATGACTACACTCCAATAAGACACTGTCCCTGTCAAAATGGATAAGTTTATAATATTCATTAATGGGGTCTCCATCAAAGTTTCATGTGCGAGACTCCCCAGGGGAAGCACAGAAAAGTGGTTAAATTTTAAACACGGACCATAAGGACGGGTGAAATGGACTAGATAACCCATAACGCCATTAGCATAAATTTCGGTTACCCCCTTATGCAATATATAATGTGCCCCAACCATGTTAGCTGACAATTATTTATTTGTTTCCTTTTTAGGAGAGTTATTTTTGAAAACCGCGATCCAGTTCCTCAGCATTAAGGAGGGAAACATTTTCAAGCGTTGGCATACGTGGAATATTATGTTTTAAGATCATTAATGGTAGTTTAAAGCAGTATTTAGAGTAATGATGCTCTAAGAGGAATTTAAAAAAAGATAATCAGGCAAGGAATTATTTCCTAAAATATCATGCTGGTTTTCGGCTGTCAATTTTACAGAATGGAATTTCATAAATAATAACAAACTGACCCGTACAATAATGTTTTAATTATGTATGTTTTTATTACTATGTCCATTCGTCTTTTTGTTGACTTAATTTCTAATAGCTTTTCAATGCAATTTGATTATTAGCGACACTTTTTTTCTTTTTTATCGTAAAAAAGTGAAATATAATTATTTTGATTACTGTAATAATTTTGCGACTTTGGCTAGTTCCTAATCAAGGGACGTAACTCGTATGTAAATGTTGACCTGTTATTATTCTAAATATATCACCATCACATGATTCGTGTTTGTTAATTCGATGTTGCGATAAGTTCTTGTTGAGTTTACTTTACTGGAGTTTCCTCTGTTTACATCTTTACTTCACAATTCATGAGCTCTGTCTTGTTGGCTGGACCCGTAGTACACCGGACTGTTGATCGAGACATCGAAGATACAAGATGGGTGAGGTCCATGGTTCTTTTCAACGATCTGGTGTAATATTTTAAAGTCATTATCTTTTGTATCATTCATATGATCTGTAGTTAAAGATTATTACTGGAATGTAACCCAAAAGATTCGCTGACTTACCTTGTATAGCTTAAATTATATGTTGATTAGTGGCATTCACATTTTTATGCCACATTTTTTACGAATATTTTCATGATGTATAAGTTACACGCATATGCATGATTCGAAATTTGTAATTCTATGATGTTATTATATTGTTTAAATAAAAAAAATGCGTATTAGTATGACTAATTCCACGTGATTCTGTTCAAGATGTCTTCACACTAAGTCTTGCTTCTTTCGACTCAAAAGGGGGAGACAATTTTGTAAATTGTTATCTATGTTTATTAACATTTGACTTTCCAGAACTTGTGAATTTAAGCAACATGAGATGTCAGGGTTGTGTTATGGCTTTCATAAAGTATTATTTTTACAACAACATCCAATGTCCATTAGTCATCTGTAACAGTCTGTGTCGGTTCAAACCTGCTGCTGATCTTGACATATGACCAACATATGACCTTGTTGCTGCCCGGAGGCTGTGGCCACCAGCAGCACCTAACACTTAATGTCAAAACGAAATGCCACATGATCTATTTAAAAACGTTATATCTTCACACCGTACAATAAAACTGTCTGTATGCTGGATAAATTGTGTTTTTATGAAGAATAAAGTACACCATAACAAACTGTTGATCATTGCAGTCATATGTACCTACACGTATGTGCATACCATAAATCTTGTTTAGAATATCTCGGTTTCCTCAATTCATTTTAATAGCTTTCTATACTAGTTCCTTCTTTAATAAATGACATCTACTTGTATATAAGTACATGTTAGAACATGCAATTGTGTTTTGCAATGGGTAATATGTCAGTATCAGAAATACTGGCTTAATTCTTTTCAGGGTTTTCAATTATTTATTCTGAACTACATACTATTGTCTTTATTTCAAACATGTAAATAATACGTGTAGAGCATGATCCAATTTTCAATTTCTTGCCTTTCATTTACGTCTTCAAATATCGTCCTATCATCATGAATAAAAATTCGTCTATCGCAGACAAAATAACTAAAGTTTAATCAAACTGTAACTAACCGCTTGTTTCTGATATATTAATATTGTTGAAAATGGCGTCAAAACTGATGCACTTGTCTTTCTGCAATTTCTTCCAGACAATGATTGTAGCATGTTGGGAAATATTAAACCCTTTTTAAAACAGGAAAATATCAAGTGTTTCTAGTTTTTAGTGTCTTGTAATAACAGTAATGATCGGATCTTCATGCATATTTTGTATTCTGTTCTCAGACAACGTCTATAATTAATTGTAATGTTTTCTTCGTTGTAAATAATAGAATTTATCGTTGCTATGCAGTTCGATGTTTTTCCCTAACATGAGAATTATGGAAATATTCCATACGTACCTAATTCTGTTTTTCCGAACCCCCGGGATGTACGTATATGGTGAGTACTTGGCTTAAGAACATGGTCTGTATATACTATATATAAATCACAATATGACTCAATTGTTATTTAGCATTAAACATTGTCTATATATATAGTACAATGTATGTATAATTATTGTGATTTATGATACGTATATGTATAGCATATATTTACAGAACGTATTTTACTTAAAGCTTTGAGGAGCTTTTTTCACACAATTTATTCATATTGACGCACGAAAATTCGACTCAGTCGAGAAAAACAAAGTCGAAACAGCGTCTTCCTAAGATTTTCTTCTTTTTTGCAATCTAAGAACAAATATTTCGTCTTGAAACTGCAAACATCAACGAAAAGGATAATGTAAAAATAAAAAGTCGGTATTTCTTAATTTTTCTTTGAACTCCTGGGGTTTATTCACGAATTCTTTGTTTCGTATACATATATTATAAATGATATCTTTAAAAAAATTAGATTAGTCAGCTTTTATTTATGTGTTTTTGAGGATAATTTCATTATTAAAGGAACTTTTTTTTCAAGATCCACCGTATATCTATGTATACATGGACTGATTTTGACAAATCGTCAGTAATGGAACAGCGGGTAATTATAAAGATGTTGTAAAATAATGTTATACTTGTTAGTTTTAGATATATTTTTATCTTTGCTTGGTCGTCCTAATGACTAGGTAAATTCTTCACGGGTCGACATAGTCTCTGTCTAATAGGTATTCATACTTTATGAACTGTTGAAAGGTTCAAGAAAATTCAGGCTTTTCATGAATTCATTCCGAAAGGAAGTCGAAGTAGTGGACAGTAAAATACTAAGTATCCTAGTCATTAATAGACAAAATGGTTTTGTTTTAAAAAGCTATTTTCTGCAGAGAGTTGCACTTGGTTTTAAAAGCGAAACATCTTCGAGAAATCACTGTCTCTTTCTGACTTACCTTCCGTCTTAAAATACAAATATCGTTTGATGTATTTCTTACGTCAATGGTAATCTTAGATGTTGATAGAAATTCAATTATTTTCACGACAGACACAGGCATTAAGCATCGAACTAAATAATTGTCATATATTAATGACATTGTGTTCACCTGACATCGGTTACTATTATCATGGTATATGAAAGACTAAATTACTTGTTTGATAATATTTTAAATTTTATCATGTCATCGAAGACAGGTAAACAGTTTCCACTTAAATTCCTCAAGTTGTTGTTAATGTGGCGTTTATATTGTTTAAAACTCATATTTAACCAATCGCTCGAGTAGACTTGGGATATTTATATCAAATATCAGGTCATAGACTAATTTGACAAACGTCCCATATAGAATAATGTCATTATAAAGTTATGGTACAATTATTGATAACGATTTATTGGTATTACAGAAATGATTCAAGGTGTGGATTAATGACTTTAGCGTTGTCAGTTACTGCAAGCTGTTTCAGTTCTATAACTCCGCTCTTGTCTTTTGGCGCATCAACTAAACAATGAAGCACTTTCTTGTTAGTTCTTTGCATTCGACATGCAAACTAATGTGACAGATGCAGTTTTGCATATACATTGACTTTTTATACACTGATTACAAATAATTCTTATGTAACATGTTTTTCTTTTGTGTTTGAAAAACTTGGACAACTCTCTTATGGACACTTATCAGACAGAACAGAAAACATGACTGAAATATTGAGAAGCCATCTTCTGAACATGATATAATCTTCAACACTATAGTAGGAATGTCTTAACTCCTTGTGAGGTATCTTATAATTAAGGGCCAGGTCATTGAAGCGAGACGGGAATTCAACCGAATCCGTCACAGTGAGTGGCGAACATTTGGTGTGCGTTTTGTGAGATAAGAGTAAATCAAAACGCATTATCAAACATTGGCTTTTTCTTTTTTCAATATCATTCCTTTTGAACTTTTATTTTCTTTGTAGTACGTTTTAATAATGGCAAGAAATGATTGAATATTAAACAATATAAGCGTTTATCTTTAATTAACCGCAGCTACATTGCCACGGAGAATCGCAAACCGTACAATAATGGTATTTCTTCAAAGGTGTTTATTTTTTAGGTAAACGGGGTTACCTGTGATATTATTTGATTTACTGATGTAATTAATCGTGCGTTCGGCCGTCATCCATCCAAGGTTTGATCAAATGAACAATTATATTTCACGCTGGCAAATCAAATTACAACCATAATATTTCGTTTTCTGTGTTATAATGAGACCAAATGACTATCACAGCATCTTAATATAATAACAACGAAGGCGAGTTATTGAACAAGCCCTTCGTATCGTTTCAGAAATCTAACCATGAAACGTGATATAGTTTTATTGCAGAAAGTCAATAAGAGATTCTGCAATTTCTGATCCACTGACTTTGTTAATTACATCTCTTGGTTAATATTCCATACACGACGAAATTATGGTTTTGTAATTATAAGACGATCTGTAGAGATTATTAAATACAAACTATATGATGATATTTCTCTGTCATGTCAAACTGATACAGCATAGGAGCCTGCTTGTATAATCTACAATATACATATAATCTATGTGACCATACATCACAAGATTATTTTTAATTTCAATTTTACGAAGCGCGGATCGAAAAACATACATTTATGGCACTTGTCAATTAAATTGTATAACATGTGTGGTATAGGCTAAATATATGTATAGAGTCTAAGATTATTATCTACCTTCAAACCACTTTAGCATGAGAAAAAAGGGCTCTGAAATTATCATTTTAGTACCAACAAAGAGAACCCGTCAACCTGTCAACTAAGGCGATGTGAAAAATAAACAACGTTATTATTCTGGTGTCATTGCTAGTGTTGGTAATGAATACTAATGTATGTATACATGTGCAATATGATCTAATTCATTAACTGGTTCCTCGACTTTGTCCCTTTAAAGATCTTGACGATTTAAGGGGACACCAGTACAATTGGTATGCTCCTGTCTATGTATAAAGTGTTATCTCACTATTCATGCTGTCACGAGGTTTTTTACTGCGCATGCGCTCAAGCATCTGAAGAGGCACCTGTCATTTCAGAACCAGTTGGTATTTCTTGAGCATATCGCCTTCTATCATCGTGTTTTCTGTTGATGATCACATGTTGTGTCCAAATGTAGACTTTATTATACATTTGTATAGTTAAACCCTCACGTTTAAAGTGACATTCTTTCGTTTGTTGTCATTACGACAAATAAAACTTGACCAATCGGAATGGCCTGTTAAACATGATGCTATACAAACTTCTTTGACATTTAGTTATGTATTGGATATGTTGACTTTTTTGTTTTACATGACCATTGCTTTAAGATTTGATGGTTGTACAAAGAGACACTTTGTGACAAGGCGTTTAACATTTAATTCTTCCCATATAAGACATTTCAGCTGATTCTTCTGATAACAAAATATTAAATGATTGTGTACCACAGTTGGGTACACCGTCCAACAAAACAAATATAGATAAAAGAAAATTCCAGCGCAACAAAAACAAAGTCCATCTTAACTAATTATGTACGGGTACTTCAAGTTGTATACGTGTACATGTATTACTTATTCACCGAAAAGAAACATTTACACCTTTTATCGTCAATGGGACCAAGGACACTTTCTTATAAAAGCGACCTTTATTTCAGATTATTGTCTAGTGCTGATTCATCAGCAACTAATTGTACGAAATCACCTTCAATATTTCCAGAAGGAATCTTACGTCAACCGTTCTAAGGCAAAGTGATAACAAAGCAAAACATGAACTTTGTGAGGCGGCATCGATCACAAGGAATTTGATACACCTAGATACTTTTCAATTATAATGCAATTAATTAAAAATCTTGTTCAATAATTCATTAACGGACAGTTATTATCTATAAAATTCCATTTGTATCTTTAGATGTTAGTCGATTTAAGATGCTCCTTTAGCGATTAATTGAACTCTCTGAAACATCTAATAACCTAGATCATTCATTCTTGGGAAGTATCTTGTTTTTTCATTAATTATCAAAAATCAATTTAGAATTGCTTCGAGAAAGGACACCTTTTATAGAGTGATACATCAGACAGAGTCATCTTGTGACGACGCAGTGATCGCATCCCCAGGAACCAGGGATCGTCGCGAGACATTAAAACATACATCAAACATACATACTTTCATAGCCACGTAATTAATAATTTAGATCACATATTGTTATTTACACCAGGTCCCTTTTTTGCTAAAAAAATAAAGATACGACAAGAAGAATGTTTATGTGCTTCTTATTTTTATTGCAACTATCTTTTTATTGTTAAGGTATATACATCAAACAATGCACGGCTGTGTACTATATAAGTAAGTTTATTCATCAACATTGTATATAATAATAAACACATAAACGAGCATTGAATGCAATTCATAAAGGAAATAAAATCTAAGTTAAAACACCATCAAGCTTAGTTATAAATCAGTATTAGCAAGCAAGCTGACAAGCATACTGACAAATTATGGGGTGTCGCAAAATATGAAACACAACACGACTGGATATTAAGATAAGATGAAAGAGTGACAACGCGAAGATACCATTAATCATTCTAGTATTGGTTTTAACGGTTTTAAAAGCATAGTTCCGTGTGAGGTCTTAAGTACTAACAAAATGTGTTTTTTTTCACGTAGTACGCTTCCGTAAAAAAGTCACTCTGTTCCATTGTAAACTAAAATAAAGACAAGACTAAATCAATATACAAACTCTTAGCATTATTTCTAAGACGGGTTTGATTTTTATATAAATCCTTTCATGTTGTAATAGCCGTGTAGCAAATACTTACATTGTCCTTTTATAATTTGGTCATATACGGAAATGTTTGCTGAAATATCTCCAGCTGAACATTGGTGTATTATTTTTGGCTATATCGGTCAAGGGATTTCAGTTACCTCATACCAATCAGCAACAATTATCATGTTTGCATTGCTTTTAATATATTACCAATTCCACTATTCAAAACATTTTCCTGATGTCGGTATTAACATTTGTTGTGGCAACCATTGCCAGTTTCGTTTCTATCTCTGGTCCTTAGAGCTGGTGTGTTTTGCTTTCATCTCTAAAACTCTACCAGAATACAATATCTGTATATTTTATTTACCAAATCATTTTCTCATCTGTCCTAGATATTATTTCATACACATAAATAATTTAGCATCATATGCAAATATAGCTGTTAATTTTACATTATGAAATGGCTCATTCAAACATTAAGTTGCATGTAATTTCCTGCAAACATGAAACTCCAGCATCACAAATTAACTTCTGCTTTTTACATTTCTACAGAGATCTACAGAATTTTGTAATTATTCAATTTTCTACAAAAACCTACGTTTCTCTATTTGACAGATAGACGTACATTAAATCTAACAATTCATGATTTATTCCATCGTAAAGTTACAATTTCAATTTGAACGGAAATGCTGAATACATCTCTCCTGCATCGACAGTTTTGCATGCTTCGGCAGTGTGTTGGATATCAGCTACATAATGCTTCACCATATTGGTCAAAGATAGTCTATATCATACAGACTGTATCAATATGTTTTAAAGTATATACTACAGATGATACATCTAAAAAAAAGTTAGATCAACACTGTTAACATATGATGCAAGTCTAACATGGTACCATTGTGTTTATTTTGTCGGGGAAGCAAAGCAAATTACAAGAAGTACGAAAGATGGAAAGGTTTCTAAATGTTCAGAAATCACATGGTTTGTTTATGCATGGTTTGCAACGGTAGGAAAGTTATGAGTTCGTTCTAAGTCACGTATATAACTGTACATACGTCCAGACGATAAAAAATGTTAGACAACTAATTAAAAAAGTATTACAACATAGATATTGTCTTTATGAAGCCACCGTCTGTTTTCATGCAACTAATCACTCTAAATTGATCAGAACTGTCTGATTGAAACACATGTTTGAAATTGTATTAAAATCTCGCATTTTCAGAAGTTCCGTAAAGCCGTACATTTAGTTAATATTACAATAATACGGTAATTTTAATGATAAATCGCGCATATGTCAAATAGAATGCTGTTATGTTTGTAGAACCAAATGTTACCACACGCTGTTACCATATACGTGTATATACGTCAAACAAATGCCAACTGTATATTGACAGTAGCAGCATTAAGAGTATAATCCTGAATTTGTAATTGCTATGATAATGATGTAATACTTATTATTCAGATGTACTTACTGTTCTTATTTTTAATTAAAACTCCGCTGAACATATGTTGTACTGTAGGATAGGAGCTTCATTAATCAAATAAATACTAGTATCAATCAGAAATGTACTAACATACAATTATAGTCAATGACAACCGAATAGTTAATAAAAAAATGTAGCAAAAAATAGAAATGTAGCAAAAAAATAGAAATCGAAACAAATCAAGGTACAAATTGTAATTTTATTTAATAATTAAGAAATGCGATTGTCTTTATTATTTACTTTTTTCTTCATTCCATCAGTTTGTAACCCATGTAGTCATTTTTACACATTGCCGTATATATTCGAAAAAGACATACAACTTAACGACACAGAATATAGAACTTGTGTGTTATATGAAGGTCACGTGTCAAGGTCAATAAAGTTTATCTTCATTGTTTATATTCATAAATTAAATATATAACACATTTTGGTGATATTATGATGGATCATTTCTCATTATACTAATAATCATTTAAAAACAATTATTGTTAAACTTTATTTTGAAAACAAAAACATCTCAGACTAAACAACAAACAAGCTAACGGAGTGTGATAATCTGACATACATTCGACTATTAAATACGCACGAACCCACTAATTAAAAAAGGAAATTCATTGAACGCGAACAAATTAAGAACGGATATTAATTAGCTTATTTCTTGCGCAATTTGGTGTCGTTCGGATACGATAAACTGAAACCATTCGCCGGAAACATCTTGATACAGTTGTACATTATAAGCGTACACGTTTCAATTGTAGGTCAGGTTCTGATCAATCAATTTTAATCGCTCATGTTGTCAGCTTTCCATTGTATATTCCTTAGAGACAATTAATTATTTAACTCACATTTTGTATTATTTTCATAAAAACTACTGATTTAGCACAATGTGGCATTTACAGTTCGAAAACAGGACAATAAATGAGCGTTACCATAGTAACATGATATGAAACAAGGTATTTTCTTCACGATAATACGGCATCTGGTTTACAAAAGCTATCACATTTCTACTTGTACTATCTGTTGTAATATAAGTATTAATACGTTCAGTCTGATACAACAATTTGTGACATGATGGTAACTATTGTTACTGTATCAAAATGGCCTATATTAACAATGACACAAGTTCCTGAAAATTCTAATACCGGTTTTGAAATTTCAATATGCAACGTCATTTGATAATTCAATATTTGGTCCTTTGTTTATCCAGTGATTGTGTTAATTTATTTGTAACCGATTCTGCTTTATTGTCATAGTAAAGATTTTTGGTGTCAAATACGTATCTTTTGAAGTCCTATCACTCTACGAATGTTTGGGGCAGTGAATTGAGTCCATTTTATCAAATGTCTGCGATTCTTCAAACAGTCTATCATGAAAGTTATATGTTCACCAACGATCCTGGTAGCGTAAAAGAGCGGTATAATTTCACAAAGCTGGAGGATTAACTGAAAATCGATCTTCATTATGGCTGCTTGATAATACAGATTTTACAAAAGTGTGGGCAACGAAATAACCATCATTAATTATTTACCGGATTTCTCGACCTAACGATGGGGTTGCCAAATTGCCGGTGTTGGAAGAGTCCGTGCCACTAATGAGCGGTAACAAAGTGGCGAAACTGGCAAGAAAATGAGCATTCCCCAGTACGATATGGTGTTATCAATGTTGATTGAATGACGGATCCCGGACATTGGCCGAATATTATCAAATATTTGCCAGTTTTTATAAACCGTCTAGGAAGATGAAAATGGTAAAATAAGATAAAATTGTTCACGTGTAATTCTGTGTAGGTTGGCATTGAAGAATTCTAGTATCGAAATAAAATGCTTAACATTTTGTGGTCTATTCTCTTAGTTAGACTAATTGTTGTTGTTGTTTTTCTTCATCAGTTACTGTAATTATTAGGTTAAAAAAGATAATGTATTACAATATAACTAAAAATACTTCAATTTTTAGTCGTTCGATTTATCTACACTGAAACGGGATGTATCTGAATTGTGTTGTAACTGGACATTAGGAATTATAGTTTAACCTAAAATCGATTTATCGAATAAATAGAAAGGCGATATATCATTTATCGAAATGAAGTTAGTTTGCGACTAGTTATCATAAAATAATTGATAAAAAGTAATAGAACATAAATTACTTAAATGACACAACAAGAACTTATTCCTTTATAGTGATTATCGACGAAGCCTAACATACATAATTGCGATACTATTGTGCACGTTCACATGGCAAAAACATATTTCCAAGTTTAGAAACATGCGCGTTGTTTCCGTAAGCGCTTCAAAATACCTATTTTTCTACATTGGAATAAAAATCACGGTTTGGAAAAAAAACGCAGAATGTTTTCTTTTGTTATCTGGTTTCGTAAAATCCAATATGGCGGAACAATTTTCCGAAACGCTGAATCTTTTGACCTCTCATTCCGAGGCAGTCATTCGTTCACAATGTTAGAAATGAATAACTAGCGGCTTTTTCTGATTCACTTGTCAATCTGCAAAGAACAATTATCCCGATATTTATTAATATACATTCCAGTACAGCTTTGCATATGATACGGGGTAAAACAATTATGTGGGAATACCAAACGATTCCAGTGTTTTGCTAGCACGCGTCAGTTCCTATTTCTAACAACCTTGTCAAATATTTCTTATTCCGCACGGCGCTCGAGAACCCGTGCAAATGTTAACCAGGCAATGTGCGGCAGGGTCAAGTCTACCGGACTCTTGGGTATTATTTTCCACTATTTGTCTGATCAAATTTAGATATAATATATCAGATAATGGCCATGCGCAAAAGACAAGCCAATGTATTATCACATTATAAGGAAATGAACGCGCGTAAAGCGTGTTTCTAAGAATCCCTATTTGTTCCCTTTTGTTTCGATGAAAATAATGAAACACGTGTCGACTTCATATAATAGTATGATTTATTGCATTAATGTATTGAACAACTGATGCACCCTGTAGTTCGAATTCGGAAATTTGTAATGTTTTTTTACAAAGAAAAAAATATGTCGCATAAAATTGTTTTGCTTCAGCTGGATTAAATATTATAATATGCGTATTTGTATCCCTGTGCACTTTTAGCCCTTTGGATATAACATGTTTTTCTTCTTTTCAAATACAGACGCAGGTTGCTGTCACGCATTTTTTGGCTAAACAAAATGGATATTTTGCTTATTCGATTTGTATAAAAAATATGCCAATATATTTAGTGGTATTTCAATTAATTAATAGCATAAAATGTTGTTGATTTTACCATAATGGACAATTCATGTTAGAATTACACCACTATTAAGATATAAAAAGATAAAATATTAGTAGAACAAATTGCAAAAGAAAATATTTAAAACAAATACATATCTTTGTAGTAAGGGGTAGTTCACTAGCCTCAGTTTTAGAACTGTACAATTTATTTTCCTGTAAAATATACATTTGGTCGAAACTCTTATTTAACATCAGTTAGTTCGTTCTGGGTAAAACTTGAATAATTCAACATTTAACCATGTCTATGAATTAGTTTTACTACTCCTATTTTAATTGAATTACAAAATTAACACGTCGACAAACTAGGAGAGAATGTGTAATTGCCTGAAAGGACTAACTTAATACTCGAGCGTCGCATTATCTTCTCTTTTAGAATAAAATTCTCATTGTATGGAAAAAGAAATAATTTTACCAGCTAACACTGGGCATAAAATGAGCGTAGTTAACTAAAGATATAAAAATGTTTCGGCGTTAACAATCTTCTTCACGGAGGAAGGTCAATTACGCTTCCTCTATACTTTCTAGCGGTTTTATTTACCTTAGCGTCATGAAATGCTTCAAATATAACTTTAACAACATGGTGTTTGTCGGGTATATAATTATAATTCTGAACGTCGAGTATTTTATTACCATTTTCCAAAGCATATCATGGTCTTTTATCGATCAGACTGTCTGAACAAAAAAATCAGGAGAAAAGAAAAAAATGGAAGAAACAATAAAATCCGCTGGATGAAACTAATCTGTAGCATTAGGCAATAAAAACAAAGGAAAATTGCTGGTGTTTAAAAACAAAAATATTTAAATAGAGTAATATCTTAAGAAGAAGAAAGATTCCGTTTAATGTTATTTTGAAACTATAGTTAGTGTTGATGTTATTGTAGCTATTTATCTAAAAAGCAAATAAGAAAACTGCACCATTTATTATTTTAATTCAAAAAAATTCAGAATAATTCAAACCATTTTTGAAATTTAAATGAGAGTGAATCTAAAAACGAAGACAATGAAGGGTTTTCAGTGAATTTTTCTCAAAACATGTTTGTTTTGCCTGTTATGTTGGAAATGGTTATAAAATTATTTCTTGGTTTTCGCGAAGAATATTCAGACCTGAATTAATGTTTTACTAAACTAGGTAAACTTTGTCAACATCTCCTATCACGTGATAATGTTTACAACTTTATGTCGGCGGCAATTTATTAAAGACATCCTTTGTCGCAGCTACAAAATGGAAGGGAACATTCAGCTGATGATCTTAACCCCTTTTTTCAGTGGTCTCGTCATGAGCGCAACACAAAGCGAATTTTAGTTCAGTCTGATATACATGATTTAGATGTTTTTACAAACCGAAAGTAGCGTACATATCCAGCAAAATGTAGAATGCTTCAACGACTTTTTTGCGGATAAGAGATTTTTTCTAAAAATGGTCGAAATTTACACAAAAACGGTTTAGTTCGTTAAAAAGAATTCTCAGTTGAATTTAGGAAAACTTATCATGTTTGATTATTCTGAATTAGATAAACTCGGGTCCGTCCACGGCTTAAAATGCACGACAATGACACTATTGTATAAGAGCAATATATTACTGTTTTCCATTTATAATGCCTTTAACAAGAAATAATCTCCATCTGTTCCATTTCTCAATAATATTTCACCTTTTAACAAAACAATCTTTAAATAACACGGCGTTTCTGTAATCATGTTTTGTATAAAATAATCACCGACATCATTTTTTTTATTTATTAAAGTTTCAAAATTTCTAGCACGCGCGTTTTTTTTTTATTTATTTTTCTTGCAATTTTGTGTTTTCCTTGCTTCTTGATTTTGTTTATTCCTGAAAATTTGAAAATAATTATTCTAATAATTGTGAAATCAAGTCACAAATAATGGAGCAATCAACACGACCCTCTGTCTAGAATTCTAACTTTCTCAGATTTCATAAGAAAATTAAATTTAATTCAGTTTCGATTTCAGCCTGATCTTTAATTTGTGCAAGAACCATCGCAAGCACAGCTTCAATAAAAACACCAAGAATTCTACTGTTTTAATTCAGTTAGTAATCAATAATTTTAAAAATGATTATAAAACACTCTTTACACACACAGTGATTTAATTTAATTTAATTGAATATTCTAAATTGTGCTAAATATTTTTTTCCGTTTTCTAACAAAAAATATGTATTTTTTAAGATATCAAAATATTTTTCCTACGTTTGATGTTACATTTCATGGAGATAAGACACGAACTAAAATTTGACGAAAACGACTATGGCGGATTACAAGGATTTGTTTTATAACTTTGTCAACATGGGTCTTCCAGATCAGATCTGAATGAGACTTAATTTTAATCCTTCTAGTAAACTAACAAATATCTCTTAATGTATTTGATCTTTCGGAGTAAATTAAAAAACAAAAACTAAAATACCGAGGTCTCTACTGACTATTTTTTAGGTTTTTACTAAAATTCAATGATCGCTTTTCCCACAATTTTGACCCGGTTTAATCTTAAGTCTTGATTTATACAAATTCCGAGTAAAGACGAAAAACTGATTAAAAATATTGTATTCGGGGAAATAAAAGAATAAATAACTAATCCGTATTCTACTATATTTGCATTTAAAACAACGCGTTTTGCAAAACATGTTCCCTATTTGAATAAAGCGCGTACAAATAAAACCAAAATAAAAATAATAAAAAGTTGTAGCTAATTAGCAATCCTCATACAATATAACTGGTCAAAAATATGTCAATCATTACATATTGCGAACTGTGTAGTTTCATGCATCTGTACGCTTTACGTCATCGCTACGTCACGATGTCGCACAGTCCAAAACGTGCAGACGATTTTCCTGGCACGCTTGAAGAGGTCCCGGAATAAGATCGTGTTGTTCGTCTCCGTATCAAAGAGACTTTTTCACAGACACAAACTGAGTCTATTTTAAACCGGAATATTTCCATTCCTGTACTTTCTGCTCTACAGCACATTTCCTCACGAAAGCATTATAACACAACACACGACTAGTATACGCCGTTCCGTCTTTCCCCAGGTTAAGTCGCGTTGTATCTTAACCAATTAAAAACACAATACCTTTAAACGTTTTTATTTGATAAAATTATATTATCCACACACACAGAATTATTCTACACTGTTTCCTCTGAGATGTTGCAAGCTAAACTGATAGCCCCAATCTCATTCTTGTCGTTTCCACAGTCTCTGCGATTGTCAAGTCTGTCATAGTCCTGGTGTTCATATTGCCGGGTTTTCCTCGTTATATATGTTTCCTTGCATACGAGTTGCCAGTAACCATTTGTGAAGGAAGATGGAGGAGACAGGTTGACATATTACCAGTGTATTGAAACTGGATTGCAAAGCTGACACAATCTGTCAGGACAGCCGACATTTATACCGCAGAAGTTAGATTGAAAATGAACGAATAAATAAAAATGTTGAACAGGATCCGGGTGTTAGGATTTGAAAGTTTGCTAAACAACCACGGCAAGATGATCTTTGTTCTGTCTCTAAAAAGCTATAAATTTGTCTACTCTCCAGATAGGAGGTATTGCTGGACTAATTGAAAGATATGATCAGTGCAAAGAGTAGATGCAAATAGAAATGGACGTTATCTGGTATAATCGGACGGTCAGTCGTTGGGAAATTATGACAAATGGGGTTATGGTGCCAATGTTCCGCATAGAGCTGGTATGCTCACGGAATAGGGTGCAAGGGAAATTTTAGAGAAACCAAAAAGACAAACGGCCCAGAAATAGTGGAATGAGTAAATAACTTGTCAGGTTAGAATCAAAGTAATTAATTACACGTGCACGTCAGTGATAGCAGGGTGTTCCAAAACACTGGAAAACATGAGCCAGCTGCTATGTATATGATGTCGAAGCAAAAATATTGACCAATGATATTAATACTGAAATACTTCGGTAGGTTGTATACATTATAAATAGGGTAGTTGAAAGATGCCAGGATACCATATCGTTTGTATTTTCTCAAGATACACATAGCTCTGTACCAAAAGTAAATAAAATGAAAGAAGTAGTTTATCATCTAATGGCCGAATGAAGTTGTAAAACATGAGACATCTTGACAAGGCCAACATTTATGTATAACAGACTAAAATATGCGACAAACAATACGGTCATTGTCAAGTAATCTTTATGGTGAACAGTTTACGGCCCATATGAAAAGAAATCTACATTTTTATGTAACAAAACTGTGTATAAATCATCACTAACGGGAGGTTGCATTAAGTTTCACGGCTACGTTAATTAGAAAAAAGTCTTTCACTTAATAGCCTTTGTATTTGAGTATAATTCTGAGCGGTTTTTGTCTTTAATTGTTTTTAGCAAAACGGCATGGAGGATTCCGACCTTGATGTATAATAATTTACATAGTTTTACTTTATAGAAATAGCAGAATTTTAGAACATAATGTGTATGAACATACGCGTGCAGATACTTAAGAATTATTTCATACAAGTCATAGGACTTTTTATTTAAATATTATTCAAGTGTTTGGTTTTGTGATAAGTTGATTTGAAAAACAACAACAAAATATATTGAGTACATAATTTTTTATGTATTTGGATACAGAATGTAATACACTAATTATGTTTCAGACAATCATGCAAAACTTATTAAAGTGTAGTCACCTTGCACATACATCAGTATATATTTGTACCAGTAAATACTAAAGTTAGCTAATAAATTATTTGAAAATAATCAAGTACTTAAGTGATAGATGTTATCCATTTAGCCTTTAATTGCGTGCTTTGAAACGGTACTTATACCCGGAAAAGAAATTCCCGCATGTTGAACTATTTCGCGTTCTGTAAACGAGCTAGATACACGGGTGACTTGGGCTGTACCCACATCATGTGATTTATACTAGCTATTTCACCGTACAATTCCGCTCATGTCGCGTTTCACACTTCAAATTATTGCATTGTCTGAGCTCGGCGCAAATGAAATATTTACGTTTGGCACGAACATATTTCAGATAGTTTTGAAAATGGGAAAAGCTTCAGTAACCAGCAAAATGTAAAAATTGCAATGCTTAAGTTGATGCTGGCACGATATTTTTACATTTAACTTCCCTATTATAAGTGAGATAACCGCATGGATGAGAAATGTGATACGGTGAGACAAACAAATTATTTATATGCTAAACCTCGCAATTGTACCCACCCTGTCATTGAGTTGTAATCGATATTAAATTTGCCGATTACAATTAAAAGTTCGTTCATAAATTTGTATTTTGAATGATGCGAATCGAGATACATTTGTTTAGGCGAAGGTTGAAAGATATGCGCCACTAATGGTATATGGGCGAGAATTTCGCCCGTTACGGACATCACGCAATAATGGGCTGGGATATCCATTAGCAAGGCGATTACTGCGGCAGTGTTTTATGAACACATTTACCTACTTTTACCACGAAACATTGTAAAATTTAACGTGTTTTTTCCACCACATTATGACAATTTAACAGCTCGTGGCATGGCATCTCAAGAGCTTAAAACGATTATTTTCACAAAAATAGCGAGTAGAATTAACAAAAAAAACGTCATTCGTGGGTTAAGCCACAACCCCGTACTTACTGTGCTCTTAAATGTGCTGTAAAAATTCCATTTAAACCCACAAAAACCTACCTTGAAAGGAAATTTAATATATCTAATTTTGGCCAGGAGGAAAATTAACCCTTGTGAGTTATTAACAACGTGACAACAGTTTTGACACTTCACATTCGTTCATGAAAACTTTCCGTCAGCACGATCGTAATCAGCAACATGGCCAACCGTCTGGAAAATGTCCATTGTAGCTAAAATAGATGTAAGTGTTGTAGTTTAAATAAAATGGAATGATAAATACCTTGTTATCATAGTTCTGTATTGTATATTTATCTCAATATGCTTATCATTGTAAGACATTTTTATTTATAAATAAAGAACTTGGGGGGGGGGGAGTTTACGGCGTTCTCCTATACGTCTCTGTTTTACAAACATGCGTGTTAAACAAACATCTTACTTCTTGTATTTTAAATAATGAAAAAAGGTCGAGATTAGTTTTTAGCCGCTGTATAATATTTACAGCTAATGATATTCATCCTCTAGTTAATAAATAGGGTAACTTTTCTCTTAGTTTTCGTTTATAAAAGTGCATGATGTCTGATAGTCAAATTTTACGTTGACTGCTGTGTGGTTTAAAACGTATTCTTACTTTTAAAAGGAGTAATTTGGAGTACCATCAACGTTTGTATTGAGTCCGACATGGAATACCAAAACAGACTACGGACCAGGAACATCTTTATTATGTCTGTTAATATTAACCATATATTATCATTTTAATTACAAACGTCTTTGAAATAGACTAGCCCTTCTGAAGATTTTGCAAATATTATGTCATATTCTAATTATAATTTACAATAACTAAACCCAGTAAGTAATAAGTATGGTAAATATATGTAATTTATATATGAAACTATTACGCGCGAATCATCATAATGAATGTATTAATGTCAGTGTATGTATTATACTAAAATATACTGCACGGATACGGTACACTGATAGCTGGCAGATAATAAATATAAACTTCCTTAGAATTTATTGTTCTGAAGACGGACAAAACTAAAAGAGAAAAGTATGTGTTTGATACATGTCGGTATCGTAAGAAACAAGATATAACAAAAGGCTGGGTGAGCCTACTCATATATCTACACATTGTTTGGACGTTCGGCACGGCTTAGATGGAAAAGATAGTTTAACTGACTGATGGAACACGGCACATGTTCGCCTGCTTAGATGTCACAATAGTTTACATTTGATGCCCGATATTCATCGAAATTTAGTCTCATAGCTGGGAACTACCGTAGGTACGCCTTACAATTCTGGAGTTTTTTCCTCTTTATAAGAACTCCTCGCGATTCGTGAGAAAACTGCGGACCTGTTTCTATGTAACACGAAGATTAATGGAATAATGTAGCAGCACTTATTTTAATTCCGTTGATAAAATTGCAATTCTTCACGCCCTATATGTGTATCAGGTCGAATAGATTAAAGATATATCAGTATATCACGTCCAATTATTATAGCGTAACTAAGGATGGCACGAGATCTCTGTGCTGTAATTACCGTGCGCTATAAACATTCAAATTGGTAAATTGAATGATACGAAGCGATTTTTCATGTTTTATATGCCATTAAATGTTGTGAATGTATATCAGTAAAATAAAGTCATTAACGCCGAAACACTAAATGAAGAAGAATTGAATTAATCTCCATTTTGCATGTATGCTTTGACGTCATATTACACTTAAAGAACGGTATAAACAGCATACCAGCTCCCGATTTTCAAAAATCTTGGAATATAAAAATCAGGAATCTCGCAAAAGCCTTCTCACCACAGTAACACTGAAGTAGTTATTATCATGCTCTTCCTAATATAAATCACTGAATCACCTGTGACATTACAGTTACCCAACTATTTTCATATCCGGTATTAAGCTCACATAATTCCACTGATTATATTTAAATTGGGAAATGTTTTAATCAGTTTTATCATTAAATACAATACATTACAGACAGATATTTAAATTGCACATTTTTTACGAAAATATTTTGTTTTTACTTATTATAATTACGAAATAATTAGCAGCATCAACATTGCGAGAATATATGCACGTGAGGCGCAAGATTGTCACAAACTTTATTACAAAAATGTGTATTATATCATATATTAAATCAGAATAAAACTGTAAGACTTTCGGATATTATTTATCTGGACAAGGTCGACTTGTTGACATGTTATTTTATTAATAAATGTACAATCCATATTTTCTGCTAAATGTATCAACTGAACAAAACCGTACAGGCAAATAATTTCCTTTAGTATTGATTTAAAAGAAATAGAGCAACGTCTGAAATATTAAATGCTTTGTTTTCTCCAAGACGATTAGTAGAATTTACGCACCCACAGATATGCTGGTATGCTGGTAACTGCTTATGTTTATTGTATGTCCTCGTAGAACTAAATCTGGGTCGTTCTGATAACAGCATTACAGTGAATTTCTAATGCTTAGAGCTGTTGTTTATGTTCATCGTATCTTTGTATGACCCTTGCTGCCGTTGAAATATGCAAATTCAGGTATAGACCCTAAAAGCACTATTCCAAACGACCGGCGTTGAAGATGAATGTATAGCACAGCACAGCATAGCACAGCAAATAAAACATAGCATAAAGCATAAACAATAGTTATCTCCATAAAAGAGAAAATATATGTTCTTAGACTTCGTATTGGACGATGACGTAAAATTTTAATTCCTTATCTTGTTTTAAAAAGACAAGACCATTATTAGACATTATATTGCCACTAGTGGCGTTTATTCGCAGTAAATAAAATGTGTAACCCATATAGTAACGAGCAATTATTCAGCATGGATGGCAAGAGGGTTACAGTATTGTGAATTAGATTTACTATTTGACTTAATGACATTGAAGCCGAGTATGACTGTGTGTAATGATATGTCCATCAAACTAGATTACTCTATAATTAATACGTCAAAGAAAGGATTCGGAATAGGATGTTTCACGACCATGAAGTATTTTCTGATTGAAGCCGAGAAAAAAGAATATAAGCCAATAAGTCGTTCATTTTAAACATTAGTTTGGCTCAACGTCACGCAAAGACAACGTCTCTCAAACCTTAGACCTATATATGTCAAAGATGCATTAATCGCAATATTGTGAATTAATACTGAGTTAAAATTGTGAACCAACCGTCTATCCTGAAGTTTAGCGAAAATGTCAAAGATTCAGTTCTGTTGGCGTCACAGGAGCCGAGTATGCACACTTGTATGATGCAAAGTCGGCCAGACTAATTTTTAGCAACATTGATTCAATGGCAATGTTGTTAAAGACGAAATTAAGTTTGCAACTGAAATAGATGTATATTTAAAAGATTTATACTTGCCTGTAAATATGGGTAGTTTTAATAAAACGAACACCCTGTAAATTGCAGTTGTATGTATTGGTCTGTAGACGATATCGTCCGTAAATTACCCACATCCAGTTATACTCAATCACAGCCTACTGAATGTAGAACGATTTCTTCTATTCGTGGACTGGACCAGCATTTTAATTTAAGAGACAAAGTATCAATACTTGTTTGATTAATGACTTCTATAACAAGCAGAAACTCTATTTGTACACCCTAACCGTAGAAAAGTCTAAATTAATTACTATGATATCCAATAAAAGATCACGAATCAATCATGCAGCAGAGATCATACATTCCTACAGTTTTCTATTCTGTCTTTGGTCAAGAAACAAATTAACTACTGTAAGAGTAATCTCAGGAACGATTTGTTCTATTCTATTATTCATCCATGTTCTAACAAGTGTAAATATACGACGCAGACAAAATTGTTTAATTCCGCTAAGCAAACTCCGTACCAACGACCCGCATCGTCATAGCAATAGTTTATGGGTCACACCATACAGCTATTTGTAGGACTAACCAATCGTTCAATGAACAGTTTCGATATTTGTTATACTGGATTCCGGGATGCAATTTTAATATAATAAAAATGGAAATACTATTTCCCCCCACCCACCGATCAGATGGCAAAATGTAATCATCATTGAAGTTTTGTTAAATAGTGTCTGTATTATAATAGTGTGAATCCACTTTTAAAGTAATCTTGGATATTTTCCTTGTTCACAAGGAGATAAGAACTGCTGAAACCTCTGCTCTAACTGAGTGTGATCAACAAACTACTGAATCAACATTCTTATAATAATTCCTGTAATTTTAGGGATATTTAGATCACGAATTTAATATTTTAATCATATTCTAGTTTATAGAACTCATATGAAATTAAGGTAAAACGACATTGTCTTTCAACTACAAATATATTTTTAAATTTTACAATATTGCGTTGAAAAGATCACGAACTTCATGTATATATATCATTGAGGAATACTCTTCATATATTACAAAGTCTAAGTGGCACATATCAATTTACCATCTTCAGATGATTTATCATATATAATTAATATAATGTACTTTGCAATTACGTTTTAAATAGTAAATAATCAATATGCTAATGACAAGACACTTCAATATTTATATCTGTAAAACATCGGCTGCACAAAGATTCATTGAAGTATAAAATGTTCCACACTTAATGAATATTAAAATGATACAAGCAATCATCTTACATTAAACATAGTATGTAATTGCAATGACACCAAACACTGTTGTAATGTCATATATCGTGGAATTCTATATGTGACGACGCAAGAAATCACTTAGTTCATCTTGTTATATGTGCGACACCATTTTTTCTGTAAGGCTTGGAAACTGTCTTGTTTCTTCAAAATGCACACATGTTTAGTTATATTGATTATACTTTTATTTTATCCTTTATATTGTCCGTGTTATTTCTAGAAACAATGCCCCTCAAGTTCCTTTCTTTTTAGTGTTCTATCGTCCTATATTTGTGTTCTACACAAATGTGTACCGAATCTACTCCCAATTTCTTTCACCTTTTCCCTTTCTCTATCGGGGTTTCCCCATACGTACTTTTTTATTCGGACCTATATAACCCTATTATTACCATGGTATCAGAACTTTCTCTTGATACGACTCACTTTCATGTTTTACCAAAGTCTAAGGATTTGGGTGTTAGAAAGGTTCTGATGCAGGAATATAGCTCTTATGTTCAATTTACATTTATTTAATCAAAAAAAATATACTCAGAACTGTTATCAAATATCTAACGACGAATTTACATTACGGACATTGTGACAGAACATCCAACTTTTAAAAAGGTAAAATATCGATACGCGAGATAATTCTATCTTCGGAAACAATCCAGGTGGATATTTGTGATATTCAAGAACGTTTAAATACATGTTGCTATGATAGCGAGATTGATGAAAGTTTGTTTGATTGCTTAGCCATCTTATCGCTTGTCTGAATGTTTGATAAAGAATCTTAAACAGAGAGAATTGATAAGAGGAACGAGCTAACTGACCGAATACCACTTCTTGACAACGTGTTGAATAACGTTACCAAGGTGACATGAATGAAACGCGCGGATGAAAATAACCTGCGAAATAGCTTGGTAAATAGACAGCACAGAACGTAAAAGGAAAAACTGATAAACTCGTGATGTTGCCTTTCCTTCATTCACTGAATGCTTTAACCACATTGAAATGAAATAAGAAGTGACCAAAAGTTGTCAGTAACAGAAACGTCATGTAAGAGATGCCTTTCATGCGACAATATTGTACATAAGTCCTTTCATGAGTATTTTTAACCATCAAATCAAGTAACAGACCAGTCGTATTCACGTCCCTCGGCAATTGCAGAAAGATCTAAGAGCATATTGGGTGACTCTAAATGATACGTGAGTCAAATAACGCCCAAGTTCAAACATCAGAACTATTTCTAGGAGCTAATGCAGTGTTAATTAATTTGACTGCCTGGTGCACATCAACATAATGTTATTTCATTATTGATCAACAAGGTAATGGCAATAGTGAAAACAATACAACAAAGACTTGTTACTGTTTCATGCATCACAACATTTCCCCATCTAAAGATGCATTTTCCTTCGATCGGGAACTAAATTGTACAAATCAAACGAATATGACCACCCAACATGACATACTCGTTTCCCAGCCCGAGATCACTAAAATTACATGGGCTTATTCAATAGAATTATTAAAATGGTGTTAAGATGTAGCTTGCCATCATAACTATGGTGTCAATAACGAAATATTAGCCACGGGTTGGTATGATATTAGCATACTGTGAAGATATAAGGCAATTACTCCAGATTATACAGGAACATGAGCTATGGTAGAATAGGAAGAACCAGTAGGGTATTAATGTCAAATCCAATTAATGTTTCTAGGCCCAGGTGCTTGAACACGCGGGATTTGGATTTGGTGAAATGGCAAACCTGCGGAAAGAATGAGGAAATGTCAGGGGTATTTGATGGAATCATTGGACATCTTAATTGCATTTTAATCGAGCTAGTCATTTACAATCGACGTGAAGAATATATTACAAATTTTAATACATCATAAACTTATTACGCTACTAGCAAAATTGCATTTATTATTGACTAGCAAGCTATCGTTTATATTCGACAGTGTTTAACGAATTTGTAATTTATACAGAAATATAGTTCCGCCTCATTATCTGAGTCGGGAAATTTTCCACGTCGAGTGCCGAGGATCGTAGTTTCAATGATCGATCAGTTAGTTGTGACTGGCAATGATGTCGAAATTTGAAAAGATGGTGCTTGTTGCTTCTTTCTTACCACGTTTATCACGCTGCTTATTTTTGACAAAATCGCCATAATGTTTTAGCTTCTTCGTATCATCGCCTGCTTAGCTTAAACCGTTTTTTCGCCATACATGTAGCATGACACAGGAACATTGAAAGAAGTGAGGAAATATGAGATGAGCTTTCTTAGTTACTTCTAAATTAAAAGAAATGTTAATGACCATTTACAACCGTACCTATTGTTAACACAATCACAAACTCGGGATATAAGGACTTGTTGCTCTACCTGTAAAGCGGACGGACTTCTAATTTACGAATTTCAATGATCAACCATTTGCATTCTTAATGTTTTATTTATCTCATTACCTTCATATTTCATCTATGCCCTACTAGAACAAGTTCATACTAATATCATGTTAAACTGTCGATGTTCTTCATATTGTAGTTTACTTTCATCATGTAACACCAAAGACAAATTGTTAATTAAAACAACCTGTGAATTTATAAATGCGTGTACTAAATTACTCGTAATTATTATGCAAATAAGATGATTAAAAATTCGTAGACTTTCATTATTTGATCTTTTCTTGAATATTTTATGAATGTAATGAACAGAAAAATAATGAATTCACCGTTAAAACATAAATTATCATTTATTGTTCCGTTGTGTTCAATTACAATGGTTTGGTCACAGGTACACGTGGTTTGTGTTCATGTTTACAAGCCGTCGTTACACGTTTCATTTCGCGATGCCGCAACGCACCATTGGTTTATACGTGAAAGGAAACAATGACTTGGGGACAAACGTGGGGTCGTAAATCAGATACTTATCAGTTCTTAGCTTGACTGAACCTTACGGTGTCTTAATAGAAGCAGTAACAATTTGCTAATAAAATAGCAGCAATTTCTCAAAATTTATGGAGCCATTTCTGAATCATCTTCCAGAAATCACCAATATGTTTCACACGTAGAAAGAAAAAACTTAATTACACATCGAAATGTTATGTAATAAAATAAGATAACACAAACTCCGGTAATACTTCGGAACGGGCGGTACGGCCGTTAAATCAATATTCCAAAGTGCTCTTGTCCTATGAATAATATTAAAACAATACGGTTTTATTTCAAATGCGTAAAAAGAGTGATAAGAAATACAATGATATCGAGTGAGGTTTGGAACTGCACAATTAATGATTTTTCTTTGCCGTAATAAAACTGAGAAATGGATATGACTTGAATTTCTAAGAACAATCGATAAAGACATCGGCTGATCGTATAAAACTTGAAATAATTCAAACGCGGTGAAAAATCTCAGTGAGTTAGCTAAATATAATTATTTATTATGTAAACAAAACACCGAGAGAATGATCAATTGTGACATTGATAATATCTTTTACATCTAATGTATCAAATGGCTACATTATAAATTAATCAGATTGCTATGAACTATTAGAATACCTCGAAGTCGTGCTTTCTGATAAAATTCCATGATTTTCATAATTCCAAGACAAATCAAACTAAGAAGAATACAAAATGCAGTTTTAAAAACAAATTTCATGTAATCTAAAGATAGACAAAGCTGTTGTTTTTGTGCGTAGCAATCGACGTTTGTCTTGAACACAGTGTTGGTGGTGTTGCTGTACATATAATGTTAAAGCTCTTGCAGTTGCTGGGATCGCGATGTTCGACAAAGCCTTCGACTGATTCCAAAACGAATTGACAGAGATTATTATTCATATATCTTATACAATGTATAATGTTTAAATTAATCTTTAATAGTTTAAATAACTAAAATGCTGTAATTTTGTTATAAAAACAATCATATTTTTTTTCTAAATCTTTTCGTTTGTGTGAATGAGCAAAGGTCAAAGCGTGATGAACTAAAGACGTCCTCAGCAAAAACACCAGAAATAAGGCAGAATCAAGAGATCTTATGCCAGAAATTATGCTTCTTCAAATAGAAAAAGACAAGAACGAACTATTCGATCGACATCGACCTGAACGATAACAACAGAAGACACCCGAAGCTTTGATCCGGGCAACAAGGGAATACACATCATAAAAGTTTTTAATAAAGCTATGATAGTGACATTAATTCGGGAGCACATTAACTATCGCCTGAATAATTTACGTTATCAGAATATAACGTGGACTAAAATAAGTCAATAAAAGTAACGTACCTTTGATGTGATTTGAGTCAATAATCTGTTATTCTATAATTCATGAAATTTTCATGAACGACAGTAAATAGTTACCAAAGATATTGCGATTTAAAGACTTGCTAGTTTTATTTTCGGTTCTTGTAACATTTCTGTAATCATGTAACTTTAATACCACCAGGCACTCAAAAGCCACATTGTGAACTAATTACTGAAATTGTCGTCTGCTGTAGTACCGAGTGCCAGTAAAATGTTAATACAACAATTTCGTTTAATGTTGGGATTTCTCTCTTTTTTGGTTGGGCCATCCGTAAAAGATATTTTGTTTGAACGCTTCCTACCTATCACCCTTTGTTGCTATACTGTCGGGTATTTTTTTCAATGAAAAATAACATACTGACAGTTCAACCAAGAAAATACATAGCAATATAAACATTTCCAAACTTATACCTACCTATTGAAAATTCTCTTGGTAGGACTACCGCAGACAAACATCTTTAAGGGTGGCTTTGAAAGGAAATAAACGGATGAAAGCATATTTCACCTTATTTTAATTTTGGTTTTATATTCAGTATAAAATAAATACATTACTTAACTGGTTCCGCTTTGTACTTTATATAGATAACCCACGGCTGATCTTCTACACATTTATTACTTTCTGTCGCCAGGGATAATAAAATCATCATAATAAGGAATATCAAACTGAAGAAAAATAAAAATATTTTGAAGTTCGTGGTATTTATTATTTTATTTACGGAACCAAGTTGCGCGTGAATAATCATGAATATATCTTAATATCAAAGATGTATCATCAATCTTCACTAGAAGGTGGTAAAATTAATCGAGCTAAGAAACAATAAAATAAGATAAATATATCAACACATAATTTATGTTGAAGAATCAGACCATTAGAAGTTCTCCTCCCAACAATATAGTTCACGGGTATGAATGACACTCACTTGCTGATAATATTCTGGCATACCATGGTGATGTTTTTGAAAGAGTGAAGAGACGTACCACTAGTTTATGAGACAAGGGTGTTAAAGTATCACATGTTGTGGTCATATTTTATTCACATGTGGGCCAGTGCGCGTACTTAAATGTGTTCACCTTGATGACCACATGCGGAGATGTCCGTCCAGATCATTGGAATGCTGTCCAGCGATAATATACTTGCTCACTTATTATAAAACAAATTCTTTTTCAGATTTGACAGGTACGTATCACTGCCCGACTGGCCAATGTATTAATACCTGACGACAGTAAAAATCAAGCGGCTTATCATCTTCAAAGCGTACGTTGATTTAAAGTCTGAAATTAGATTGATTCAAATAGTGGAAGGCTTGATCGAAGTTTAATCGCAGGGTCGACATGATTTTACCGAAACACATTGCAAACAAACATATCTTTTCAAAGCTTAATGATGTTTGTCTTTTTAGATATCCTAGCTTTGGTAAATGCAGTCGTGGCTATTGACGGTCTGTGAGTTGTATATAAATCAATTGATATTACAATCTTCTTTCGTTGTAAATGATGTAATATTCCTATGTGTACATACTAGAGGGACACTTCAGTGAAATCGGTACAGGAAAACCATGGCGCAAATTACGGTTATAAATTATAGAATTCTATTTAGAATTCAAGACCTGCTTTCAAAAATGCTTCATCATAATCATAAATATAAACAATGCAATTGCCGTGTTTAAAGTGTCGCCGAATATTGTCAATGATTTTATTGTGGTAAAACTTTTAGTGCTTTACTCGGGGTGTGGTTAACACTCGTGTAAGTATCTACATGCTGTGTGACACACAGTTATTCAAATATAATAAGTATGTATCTTCTTCACGCAAACCCCAAATTTTACTTAATTCGTCGACAGTATTCTCAACAGTTACCGTTATATTTCTGATACACAAATGCTCGCAATATGCGTTAAAAGCACGTTCACAAACTTAAAATAGGGTTGATCACTTAGTGGCATTGTCCCATCAAATCAATTAAACCCTATGATAGCATGAAGATCACTTATTCAGGACAACAATCACAGCTTATCATCTTGTGAAAAGTCTTTGAACTATTAAGAAAGACCCCATCTGGACAGACGGTCAAGAAAAATTCATTGTTCTTTGATTGGGTACAATGTGTTTTCCAGTCCGCCCGCACGTGCCAAACAGCACCATTGGGTGTGAAATACAAACATGTACCACAAGAAAACGTTTAGCAATATTTGGAATAATTTCAGAAGTGATCACACAGAAAATTGATGGCTCGTTCTGCATAAATAATTTGTGTCAGTCACTTGACATGGTGCTCCTTGATAGCAAAGGCATTCCTTAGATGACTGGACATGGTCGGGCAAACGTACACTGATTACACGAAAGCTCTACTGGAGTTCAACAAACTTTTATATATGAAGGAAAGCAGTTTCAGTCCAGAAACTGTGTTTAGAGTAAGATAAATGTACTTGATTACATTTTGGAATGAAGTGTCTACAGGCAGTATAATACCAATATGTGGGTACCATTTCTATGTTTGTGTAATAATCCTAAATTAATTTTGTGTGCTGCTAAATTTGTATACATGTTTGATGGTTATTGTTTGATCAGTGACCTCCTTATTCAATTTTCTGCCATTTGTATCATGCTTCCGTTGGTTAAATCGATCCATATTTTTATATTTATTCACGCTACATTTCCTCTATTAGAATGTCTAATTCTGTGGCTTTTCGTGCGTTCTAGTTCCGACGAAGTGGGAATTCATTGACAAGAATGTGCGAATACGAATTCCAGTTAGTACAATTAAATGTATTTTATTTCAACCCAACCATCTATAGAAACATATCAAGCATGCCATCTGTGTATTTGTTTACATTTCAAAACACATTATTACCATCTGGACTGTGTTAGAATATCTTCGTTCGTATACGTATGTATAATCCCCCTATCTAACCGTGTTAATTACAAAGGTCAATCCAAGTGCAATAAAATTTCTAGATAAAATGTAATGGGCAATATGACTCCTAAGTTATCATAGCAGAGAAACCAAAATATGCTCTAAATCTTATTAATGTAGTTACAGCGACAGATACTGTGTGTTTACAAGATATGCAATGGTATGGAACGCTACAACTTGAACGCGTCTCGGAGCCGAGGCACCCATTCCTAAGATAACGTTTATAATAAATCTCGCAAAATATCACGTAGTTTGGTGAGAAATCGTGACGATTGAGCCAGAATTTGAAACCGATCTTAACTTGATTTCTTTTTCTGATAAAATGTTGCCCGAAATGTAACATTCTTTCATGGTGCTGATTCCGCAGCTCAGCCAAGTGTTTGGTGTTGAATTCGTGTATGTCTTCAAGTCAATTTGTTTAAGGCGTAGGAAAAGTGTTGGAACATGTGACATTGGCGGGGGTAAAATATCCTTATTCAATAATCACAATTTCTGTTTCATTTGAATAAAAATATTTCCGCTTTCATGCCAAGGCGGACAGGCGTACTCCCTTTTTAGAACAACACACAATTAGTTGTAATTTAATGTCTTCCAACAGATTCACAAAACAATCGAACAAACGAAAATCGAAAGTTCGTCTTTAACTGGTTTGGCCGTCATTCAACTAAGTCTCGAAGAAAAAAATATCATTTGTCGCTGTGTCTTTTCTTTGCGCAGTTGGTATAACACATTGACTGATGGTTTAATAAAGGGTGAGAATGTTCTTTCCGTGGGGGGACTTAGTTTTCTGTAATCTAACCCTTCTCCATTACAACGAAGGAGACAAACAGCGTTTGGACAAATTCGTGTTCTCTGTTGTTCATGGTATTTTGTATGCAAGTCACTTGATGAAAATTCCTCCCTCTACTGTTTAAAATCTGGCATTAGGAAATGGATCTTCTCTTCCCACGGCGTTTCGACTCTTTTCAATGTTTTTTCACCTGCCTCTGAAATATCCAACAACTAGATTTACAAATAGCGATTGCTACAAAATAATGGGCATTCCTTAGATGGGTTTTTGCAGGCAATCTCAGATTTCCCCCTACTATCCATCATCTTGAATTTGACAAGAAAACTTGTACACACAACGGCATAATTGTCATAGGGAAGGGTTTTAAGGATAAATTACTGTAATTATATTGCAAAATGACCAATCAAAATCATTACTATCGTTATTGCATTACAAAATACATTTGCATATTTTCATTAAAATAAAAACCGACGATGGAATATCGGCATCGTGTCGCTGTCAAGGTCTTTTGTTATTCTAAGAACTGTCAAATGTTCCTTCTGTGTTTTATGTGGCTTTCTTGAAAGACTAAGACGGATTTCATTATGGCCAAAATAGCTGTAGCTCCTAATTTCATTGTGTTCGATCGAATCGGTCAGATGGGTGCGGTATAAAGAGACAGGCTTTTAAAACAATAAATGACAACTGCCTATTTTTTATCACGGATATAGCACGAATCATACTCGACAGGCAATTATTATGTATAATATTTTAATGCAATATTTTAGCCGAGCAATGATTAGAAGTTTGGTTTGTCCTTTGCAGTAACGCTGTTACATGTATGTGCTTTAAATGGATGCCGGAAGGTGTATTGTATGAAGCAATCTGTTTTACCATGGCTGCAAACCCTAAATCAGATGAATGTGGATTGTAAAAATGAGTGACATTTGGCAAAAAACATACATATGCACATGTAACATCGCGTCTATTAAAATACATGCATTTGAAACACATGTATTATGTATGCAATGCGTTTGTCTAATGAACAGTCCCTTTTTCATACAGATTAAGTATCAAAGATTGAAAGACGTTAATTAATCAAATTCGAATACTATTAATTCAGCAACAATTGTGCTGTAGCACTTTATCAAAGCCATAATCTAAACTAAAATAGTAAACAATCAATGGTATAAGACATAGCTACTGAACTCGTACATATGTTTGAAGACTCACGTAATCTTCAAATGCATTTATGAAATTTCTATAAACCATTGGCTCTTTGTTGTGATCTGTTTTTATGAAAATACTAGAATTACGTGAATTATGAATGCTATTGTTTATGCTTAAGACACTCACTGCTATGTTTGAAAGTGTGGATTAATAATTTCCTGGCTCTTTGGCCGTGACGAGAAAAGTTCGATCCCTATTCAGACTAATAAATCACAGTTGTTCTCTCTCAGTGATTTCACATGTTTGTATCTCCCTGTCCAAACGGCAAATATCACCTTTATAATATCATAAAGTTTATTTTAAAAAAATAGAACTTTGGCTAATGAATCAACATATACTATAACGTAGCATACAATTTATATACATGTATATGTAAATGCAAAACACGCGTTACTACAAATGGATTTGATTTGACATTGAACGTATCTGTATACCGTGTATGCATTTAAATTTTGAAAATATATGTGATATAATATAAATCACACACATATTCCTATCACACTTTTTTAATTTTGCTCCAACAAACATGAATAATTTTTCAACTTGTAATAAATAATATATTCTTTATTAAATAGTACTTATGGTATTCGGATCCTAATGCTGAATTTATCTATTGGCTACTCACATAGACTTTAATGCAAATTTAAAAAGAACAATAATTGTCATTGTTTTTTTTTTAATCTCACGGTAAATCATTTTCTGTCATGGAAACCAATAAAAAAAATTTTTTAAATCTGTCCATTCCATTTTGAGGTAATAATTTAGGGCATTGGAATCAGAAATGCTGAAATATGTTTTATTAATTTCCAAAATGCTGATGCTAACGAACCTTTTCTTCTGGTGACACAAAGTGATGAACTTTTGCACTTAGTGTAGCATTAAATTTCTAGTAGTATCATTTCCAGTTAAGAGACGCATTAAAAGTATCATATATTTATTGTCAAACCATATGGCAAGAACAGAAAACCGTCAAAGTCTCTTGTTCCATATAATAATAACATAATATGCAAATCTTTTTTACGCCAAGACGTAAACATTTATTGTTGCTATAAACAAAGGATAGTTCAACGATGATTTTCGCAATTTTAAACTAATATATCAGGTTTCCTCAACATGTCCAATTTTCAACCATCGGTTGCTAAAATACTATCAACACCTTTCCCAGCCAATGGCATCGCCTCCAAAAGTTCCAATGCTTTACAACCAAACAGTACTCGGGAAAGGTCTTAAATTTCTGATTTTACCATGCACTTGAAAGCCTATGGCGTTCAACATTAATAGACTGCTTTATCGCCCTTTTACAGTTTTATGAAGATTATAGAAACTCGATGTCGTCAGGAAGGTCATATAGGAGTCATTTAATATCACATCAATTTTTTGTGATCCTTTTCATGCTGACGCCAAACGTTGGTTATATTGCCATATTTGGCATAGCTTTTACTGACTATGTATTAAACATTGATCGAGATCTTAATACGGTCGATATCAGCATCTGATTTTCTTCAACTGACACTTGACCCCTAGATAGAAAACAAGATATACGGGCATTAAATGAAAGCCTTCAAAACAGCGCACGCGCCGAAAATGTAAACAACTATGGAGACTAGACAAATATTAATATCTTAGGATGTGGTCACTTAGGTCGTTTACTGAATTGCATTAGGTTATACCATTAAGCGGGTAAACAGTAAATTTAGTCTAGTTTCGTTGTAGAAATTGACAGACACAAACAAAGACGGTGCCTTGGGAGATATTATATTAATCCTTTAATCAAATCATACGAATGCTGTTTGTAAATATATCATAGTCTTGAAAAGTTCGTATTCCATCCCGATTTTTATAATAATGATCTCTATTAGTTATCTCAAGACATCAAATGGTATCCTAGTGATGTGTGGAAGTTCATAGCCATGGCTGCACTGTGCCTGAAATATATTCTTTCACGCTTCTTAGGCTTCAGAATCCTTGGAAAATCTTTCTGCATTTCGGATTAAGTAGTTTTATTATTTTGGACCAGAATTGTAGTTTAGAATGGTAGTGCTCAAGTGTTCACAATAACTCTAATCTCAACTTATACAGGGATTCCATAAAAAACATATAAAGCATGCATATTCTGAAATAATTTGATTGTTTTATCAAAACTTATAGGCCATGTGTTTTCTTTTGGGACACGTTTATAACCGTTCCCAACCATGGAATAGATGGTTTTCCTTCTGTCAACATTTCAAACCCATTTCTAAGTTTTTACCAGTAAAAAAACATTCTAATAAATAAAACATTGTTTCAAACTCATTTTAAACGTTATTTTTTACTTTTGCATGAAAGAATTCACTTAAAGAAGTCAATTCTAGTGACTGTTCTACGTCAAATTCTGAGACATGCATGTCGCATTCACGATTCAAAGCTGTAAGAGTAATGTTGAACACAACTTCAGCCTCTAAAAATGTCAACTTGAATGATTGTTCCACTTTTAAAATACGAAAAACTAGGTTTAATATGTCTCCAAGGAACGTCGTTTACAAAAAAATCTTCCAATCGTCACATCGACTGATTTTACATCGAGACTGGAGCAAAAAGCATGGAAACAGCCTTTGCAATATGTTCATTAAAGAGTAATAGAGCTGAGGTAAATGGAAACATTTCATTCTAAAGTCTCCTGAAAACTTACAGTACACAGCTACTGCTGACCTGGTGGCCTGTCACGAAATCATTTTTCTTCCATGCTAGACTAGATGTGACCGATCATATGGCGAGTCAGTCTCCCAGCTGATCCATTCAGAAACATGTTTCATTAATGACTGCGATCCTGAAATGGTATTGTTGGCACCAGATCTAGTTTTCTAAATATGTACATTTTCTGCTGACGTTAATTATCTTTAGTTTGCGTTGATCGCGTTTAAACCTATTGAAATAATAGAAATTTTCTGATGTAAGAAGGACAAATGGCGATATAATAACCAGGGTTTAAATAACTAAACGCGATTGTTTTTCTACAGCAAATTAAGCAGTTGTCAGACTCGGGGAATTTATGAGTATATCATTGTTGATTAATATACCAGTCAAGTTTTAAAGTAATCTTTGAAAATTATGAGCACGAAATGAGCTTCAACTGTGTTTATTGTTGGAATAATTTTACATAATGATAAGTTTACAAACCAATGCATATATGAATATAAAGACGCTCTAAATGTGAAAGTACCAGAAACGTGTAGGTTTAAGAGGCGCACCTAACTGTTTCTATTTCCGTTCCTATCAATTAGGGTATTGTTTCTTTTCGTGACATTTTGTTCCTTTCGCCTCTGTTTCAATGCTTTTGATGTATTTATTCGTGTTCCCTCCTACTTTTAGTAGATTTTTGCATGTAGACTTCTCTACACAAACGCCAAAAATAATGTTGTCCTATCTTCAAACGAAACCATTAAGCTTTGTAGCCCCCCCCCCCCCCCTTAACTTAAAGACTAATATTTATGCAGGTACATGCCTTTACCTAACTTTAAAAAATTCGACTATTGGACACTCATTGAAATATCCTTGCTAACTAAACGTGAACATACGTGAGATGGACTCACTTTTATTTATTTATTATTATTCATATTTTAACTATTTCTAAAACATGGTACATAGGAAATATATTACACAAAATGGGCATATAAAGTTACAGTGTTCAAACAAACAAAAAATATTACTGAATATACAAATTGAGACTGTAAAATTATTAAAGGTAAATAATATCAGTAAAAAATTGAAACCATGTCAAAAACGTTAAAATACAAGGATAACACAAAAAAGGAAGTAAATCCTTATTTCCATTGTAGTCCTTTATAAAATTATATCTAAATAACCAAGAAAACAACAACAAATTACATTAATATGAAAAAAAAAAATTACTATCACAGAATTTACATCATTATCTAAGAATTATTGATATTTAGAATGTGTATAAAAAACAACTTCAAACACTAGCAAGCAGATGGGCTTTGACGGTGGACTTAAACTGAGAGAGGTTCTTAACTTCTCTTATATGCTGTGGCATTTCATTCCAGAGGGAGCAACTTTGATAAGCAAATGATCGTTTACCAAAACCAGTAACCTTGGGTAGACAGAATCTTCCGGTGTCTGTAAATGAATCACTGGAAGCATCAACTGACACTCTGAACCTAGTGGAATAGTTATGAACTGAACTAAGTGGAATGAAATGCTCATTTAGGTAACCTGTGCTCTACCACTGTAGATTTTGAACACATGACACAACATGATTTGATCAACCCTTTTTGAGACAGGTAACCAGTTCAGCTTGACAAAATGACTTTGATCAATATGAGCTCTTGCTTCTAGATCTAACACAAATCTGATAATTTTGATTTGGGTGTTTGCTTGTTCCTAAGTTCCAGAGTCAAGCTGTTATACCAAACTGAACAACCATAGTCAAAATGACACCGAATAAGGGATATTGCTAATAACCTTTTAGAATGTGGATTAAGGAACTTACTCTTCCTATACAAGAACTTCAACCTAGTATTACCTTTCTTGATAGTTGACCTAGCCATAGACGCACATAATACTTATCATTGAGAAAATCGCGCATTCAAAAATGTGAAATTATGTTATTTTAAACGGAATACCAGATATATTTTTATACTTTACCCGAGTGCCAGGTCTCTGGTGTATTTTTCTTTACCATCATTAAGTATTCGGTTATTTCAATTACAATGTATTATATAGGCCAGTGACACAGAGGATAAACGTTTCCTGTGGATTCCTTCGGGCAATTCTGCGGGTTTAAGTTACATTTTTCTGACATCTCACCCCAATGTGACGTCGTAAGCCCGCAGTCTTTGGGCTCATTTTAATGCAACTTGAAACCTATGAATAACTGCTTGTACCGTACGACTATTGTGATGCTGGTAAAGATCTGTGGCAAGTCGAGCATTTTCACACTTCATATCGTATATCTATCTTATGCGACATCAAAACTAACACTCTGATTAAATAGCTGTGGCCCTCGTTAACAATTTAAAATGATGATATTTATCTATTAATTGCGCCTTTTTGAATAGAGCTCCTACACGACCACGTAGGTCATCCAGTGTCGACTCACTTGGACATAAATTTACCTTGTGGTTTCATTTTGCAAATAAATTGATCGGAAAAGATTTGAAACGTTTACGAGCTATTAAAAAACGAGTCTCTGTAGATATATTGTAAGAGTGATACGCTGTGGTAACCTGGGTTGGGTAGATTTGGATCCCTTTTTGCAACGGGAGTAAAAACGTACTAAGGAGATTTTATTAATTTTGTACTTGTAGTATATTATGTGTCACCTATAAGTATTTACCTTAATATAAGACACCGGTTGGAATATTGGTAATAAAATATATATAATGTGACGTGTATGTCTTTTTAACAAAGCAAGATGACTTGGAAGTTTAGTAACTGAATATGAGTATGACAAATAATTATAACTACCGATCTATCTATATAAACGATTACCTTGACTCTAAATTACTTTGTGAGCGTAAATTCACTCATCATTTCTGTCGTAATTTACTATTTAGCTTTGATTTCTCCGATGTAATATCATCATTTAAGCGTCTATCTTTTCAATATTATTCTCAGAAAATAATTAATTGCAAAGTTCTGTACAGACATTCTGTGTTTTTTTAATTTAACCACATATGGGTCTCCCAATTTCTAGGCATTAGTGAGTTCTGCTGTAAAAATCTCGTTCCATCAAAATATCATTTTGTTAAAATTTATGGCGAAAAATCTTGTTATATCGAGACTCATTAGTGAAGTTTCATCTAGAGATATCAATAAATTCTGAATATCCCTGTTAACAAGGAATATGATAGGAGCCCAGTTATGATAACAATGACTTCTTCAAGCATCATCCGTTCATTAATTATCGAACCTAAATCACTCATTTTCTTTAATTTGAAATATGGTAACGGTAGAAACACCTGTAATTAGTCCCAAGATCGCTCAGAAGTTTTTGCCGTACTGTAAAACAATCTCCACGTCTCAGAAAAACCACAAGATCTACCAGAAAAGACAAAAGGGTGGTGGAGGAGGACTCATTTGTTAGATTTGCGAGAAGCTTTTCGAAAATAATTTATCTTGAAAGAGATGGAACCATGAAAAGGCATTGTGGTTAGCTTTGTCCTCGGCTACAATTTAATCTAACACTTTTAGAGCAACTATTACATCAGTATTAAAGTTGTTTCGTGTCACCTCACACAAAGACGATCAATACCCGTGTCTAACTACGAAGACACTGGCTTTATTTATGTGTAATCTCTTGCATTATTATTACATGAATGTCTCATTTGTTAGTTGACGATATGTGTATAGTATGTGTTTGTACGTAATATATATTTTTTTCTTTGTACAAAAGTTAGAATGGTGATATATATATCGCACGTTTACCTGCACCGTGTATGGGTGTTCCAAATTTTACGAACCGTGACCAAATAATGCATACATACGTAAACAGTAAATAACTACTAATCCTAATTCATTTTTTAAACATAAAATGAAGCAGTTATTTTACATGTATTAAGCGTACATATGTTTTTTGTTTTATTTGGTTCATCTGATTTAGATATTGATGACGCACTTTAGTTCATATTTAAAATTTAAAGAACCAAGTGCCAAATTAAACGCTTTCAATGAATTTTGATGGTTGCAATTTTTGGTGATGGCGGCTGTAGTGTTTATATTATGACAATTGCTGTTGTTTTAGCTTATATATCGCATTATTATGCTGTTGCTGGTCATGATGATGATGATGATGGGTGATGATGATGATGATTATTCAATGTTGTGACAAATGTTTTATACGTAGATGCAATTAATACTCCGTTTATACCAAGCAACTAAAATCCTCATAATATCTAAATCTCGTGCAAATATATCTCGCAGAACTTACAAAAATGTGATCTATAAATGTCAAAATAATGTTTGATTATTCGTTTATAAACGTGTTCTGATGTTATCTAAGAATTTGCAAAAAAGAAAATGCTGTTTAACTGTAGTAACGCTATCGTGACATAATTATCAATTACATTGTTACATTTAAATTATTTATTTCATGGTTTTAAAACAACACTTGATTGTATGAAATATTGCAGATATATAGTACCTTTAAATACATAAATATCCGTTCTAATTTGGGTATATTTGGAATTGACAAATCGCTATGTCATGCTGTAATTCATTTCCGGGAAAGAGATACATAAATCACATTTAATGTTTCTTAAAAAATTTAAATTCATAAAAAACTCAAACGGAATAAAATCTGAAACTCTGAAATTCGTAATAAATTAAATGGAAAATGAATCGAATATTAAAATCTTAAATGATGTCTAAATATACGACGTCACTGACTTTCGATTAACCTCAGGCGATATGGGTTTGGAATTATATAATGTGATTTTAACATTTGTTGAAACAGACAAAACATTTGTCTTGGAAATTGTAGAGATTTCAAATCAATCCAGTCAGAGATGACAAAGAGTATCCAACAAGCTACTCCTGTCACATATGTGTAGAGTGACTGATCGGAACTCAGATATATTCTAAGCAAAAAAATAAAATATATTTCTTTCAAGACCTATATATAATCTCTCTTATATAAGATGAATTTTAATGTTTTTTCTTGGAAAAAATATTTTTGAAAATGACTCATCAAGATTTTTATTATTCACTATTTTATTATATGTTTTATTTACTAAATAAGTGTTCTTATAAAAATGTTGATTGTTATGAAGTAATGTGTAACTAAATGTATGAATAATAGAAATCGGATGACACACACGTGTTCAGATTTCAAGCGGATATATTAATAATTTTGTTTCATTTATTAAGCACCAAAGTGATATAGTTCATGTGTTGAAAAATAACCTAGAAAAATCGTTTTTCTCAACATCAAATGTGATGCAATGACAAAAAACGTTGGTTTTTTTTTCAAGAAATAAATCTTATTGCATTGGATAATGAGAAGTAGTTAGGTATCTGTATCGTGTATATATAGATTGGAATAGACAAGGGATGACATAAGAAAATTTGATTTCATTCTATTCAAAGTGTCTGAAGAATATAAGTTATTTTGAAGCAAAATGTCACAGTTGTAAATCGAGGTAATTACTAAAAAGCGAAACTGATTTTTCGTGAGATGCTTAATTATATAGTCTCCGCAATTTAGTCACATTTTCTTTCTTAAGCGCAGAAACAACTATGAATTATGTACTTGTGAAAAAGTTTTGTTTTTTTTGGTAATTTTATTGCTTCGTGCAATAGTCATGTCATACCATGAGTTTCTTTCAAACTGACCGCATCGATCAGTATAAATCCTTGGTGATTCATTGTCAGCCCATACTACCTCTTTGTATATTTTTAATTATCTTACACAATTGTTCTTGGTTCATTATTTTCAAGAATAATAGCAAACATTTTATTAATATTTTTATGTTTATCTTTGGAATATTTTTTTTACATCATTATACATGTATATTATCATTATCTCTCTATTTCTTTTTTTAATCAATGATGTTAGGGAGGATTAAATGGAATACCATGAATCTTTTGTATCTATCGTTTCATAGAATGACCTCTCCAACATTTTTGACTGAAGTAATTATAAGATTCAATGTAGATGTGTTGTAGTAATATGTTGACATACATATCTGCGACAATTAAATCATACATTCTTCATATAAATTCAATGCAATGGAATTAGATCTGTAATATTTCCTTATATGTTGCTGATTGTTTCGACGTGTACTATGCTGGGTACCATGAGCATCCTTATGTATATCATGGTGTTGTTTGTTGCTGGTACCGCTCTGATACCCAAACACAGTATGGCGCTGGACACAACGCAAAACTTACATGAAAACAAATAAGTATCAGCATTAGTTGAGTCAAGTTATTTTTTTAAAAAAGAGTTATTTCTATGAATGAGGTTATATTTTTATAGTTCATACACAAACATAACTGGTCATAAGAGATAACAATGTCCTGTATATACTTGTTGAAGATATTTAGAATAAAATGGAACAAATTATATTTATGGTTAATTTAATATACGTAATATTACTTTAATATTTTATTTTCTATATATTCAGTTTGCTAGTTTGTGGTCAGAATCGTTTCTCTGAGACAAAAAAGGAAAAGAAAAATTCGTAGATTTGACTGAAAGACATCTTTGTTATTACTTATCTAGATATTAAAGTAATAAGCATAAAAACAATAAATGCATTATTTAAATTATTATTTTGAAGCAATAAACATCACAATGGAACAAATTTCTGAAATATAGGCATATATCAAACTGTCCATATTTAGAAGGGTGCTGGGACAGGCACGTAGATTTATGAATTAATTTGCATAATCATGACATATAATTAATAATTTTGCACACAAAAACAAACGCTTGATGACACGTGTTGATCATGATTACTATCAACAAACGCTTGTTTTTTATACTTGAATTTAGGTAAAAAAAATGAATAATAAGACTTATGAAATATCGCTTGGTTTGAAAACCCTGGAAGTTTTTATCATAAATGAGTAGGTCCTAGTTGGTTAATATTCCATTCCGTTTTTTTTTCTCTGTAATTTTCTCCACATTACCATGTCTATATATGTTTCTTTCTTGCTCATTTTCTCTCGGACATTCTGCCTGAAACTGCTAATATCTTTTAAGTACAGGATAGGAACGTTTTAAAGACCGAATTGAAATCAATATTTGAACTAATGGCATCATTCTTCATGAAACGGAATAATTCCTGGCTTTGATATAATAAGGCTTGAGTCCAATCGATAGTAAAGAGTTTTATAACGCAAGTTTTACCAATTTATATCAACGGAGGTGTCGTATAATTTTGAGGGAAAATAAGATCACGCAAGCCGGAGAGTTGCCATCGACTGGAATGCTATTTCCTATGCCTTTAGAATTTGTGAAATGGCCTTATTTCGAAATAAACCCAGCAACAGACTCGCTTTGATTCCAGACAAATGAGAAAATACTGCGAACAGACGAAAATATTTTTCCCGGGAAAAGATAATTATATTTGCCCCTCCAAGTATGTTGTCTATTTACCTTAATAAGCAAACTGTTCCTGAAATTTGAGACAATTTGCCTCGGCTCTAATGATACAGCACCAAGTCTGAAAGCATTATGAAAAGGAAAAAACGCAAACCCATTGTAATAAACATTTCTAGTTCTTTCCGTTTTATTTTGATCTATTCCTCCGTCACTAATTGTAAGTATTCCGAAGTTCGAGTTTGACCTGAAGTTTCTGTTCAGTAAAAAAGCTGGGGAAAACAAAACAGCGGCGATATCCTCCAAACACAGCGCAGGATATAAATATTCATATCCAATAGAGCGCTAGCTCCGCCCACTGCCTAAAGGTCGAAACAGACAGATAGATTATGAAAAACGAAGAACGGTAAAGCTTGACAGATTCCATCAGATTGCTTTGTGGATGTCGTAAACTAGCCGAGGTTTACTTTGACAGACTGGCTCATAGTATGACAGGCTATTCTTTGACACATCGCTAGATTTTAAGTTTTCTCTTGTACTGCATTTCAATTCGGATATATTCTGGTCAACCATCTATCTTCTGTCTGTGACGATCTGTCTACCATACAACAATATAAGGTATGTGCATTTCAATATTATCGAATACAGTTACATATTAATTCGCTGTTGATAATATTTCGTATATGACAATAGTGTGTTTTATTGTTAAACGATTCACATATAATGAAGTTTAATTTAAAAGGTGTAAGTAAGTGAGATTAAACGTTGCACGCTGCCTGTGTTTATAGCATGATATATTAATAAAGCTAGCGATAGATATTTATTGAAGTTGATTCCCAGTGTCTGATCGCTCGTTTGTTTTCGATTGTCAAATGTGATTTGGCTGGTATGAAGTGTACATCACTTATACGCTTTGTCAGTCGCCCCCCTGAGAACGATTTAAATAGCTCTTCAGAATGGAGTTAATAACAGCCGCCGTAAACAAGTCATGTTCGCGCAACTTGTTTCGACATCCTTGCTCTGTTTCACAGGGTAGACGGGTAGTACTAATAAATCTGATTTATCAGATCGGATAAGTCAGATGGAGGACACATCAAAAGAGACATGTTTTAATATGAAGATGAAAGTCACACTTGAAATTGGATAACTTGGCAGCGAAAATTTGCGTTTTTCAATTAGAAGTTTCATTAAGGAAAAATCGTCTCACTGATTCCATATTTTTCATGTCGCTTTTGGCAGATTTTCTAAAGATATAAAATAATTAGAAGTTGTTGAAAACTGTTGACAGTATTTTGCGCCTACGATTCCAGTCATAGCGAAAAATTGCCAATATGGCGTAGTCAGGAAAATGTCTATCTTAGCAAACATGAACAATCTGCTATGTCGACGAGTGAAAGATAATCTTGTAGAAATTCTTCGAAACATATTTTGGCATTACAGTGCTTCAGAGTAATTCAGTGTGCAAAATTGAATGTTGACGTCTTTGGTGCGTTTCATACTTATGTAATTTATAATTAATTCTTCGTTTTGATCTTATATCGCTATAAGTCCTAATCAGTAACAATTGTAGATATTATGAACAAATATTATAAACGTTGTATAATTCTAAAAAAATTAACACGTGACTTTGATGGAAAGAGTATACTTTGCATTTATTTACACTCATATTCTACCCGTTTTTATTTAACTAACGCCCCAAAACTATCAGCATAGTACATTTCTTATTAGTTTAATATCTTATCTGATTCAATAAGTATATTTCGGAATAACATAATATGTGAGTTATTTGCATAATTCATAAAATCATAAAACCGTTGCTTGGTAATCCGCGATATATTTACATAGTAAGTATTAGGTACAAATTGATTTAATCAAAGACTTGGACAAAGTTGTGAGTGTACAGAGAACGTTCCCCGCCTTATGTCGTCAAGCTCACAATGGCATTATTTCCATAACAAATAATCGGCGTCTGGCACTATTTAAAAGATTGTTTTTACATTTTGTTAGATTTCGTGAAATTCAATCATAGTTAATCGATACACACATTAATTTTCACTCCATCAAAATAAAGAGAGAAAAATAGGAAGAAACTGCGCACGATTCATGAAAAAATACTCTCAGAAATTACAGAAAACATGAACCAGATGAACGAAGTACAGAGAATTAGCGCGTCATATCACTCTGATAGATACAGTATTTTGAACTTTAAGAATTGATTTGCTCACGTAATTTTCGAAACATATGAAAAAACACGTTGCAATTAGACAATAAAGCGTTTTGTTGCGTTTTCGCTCGATTAGCGAAACATACGGAGTCAAAAAAGTTAATCAAATCATAGAAAATAATGGTTAAAAAAGAGCATGCGCATTGGGACATTATTTTGAGCGCATTCGACATTGTAGCTGGAAGGAATAGACGAAGCTCAATTATTTTCTAATTAAATAAAACAATGCATTTTTATGCGTGATAATCTGTTCATTTCTTTTGTTTCTGTTTGAACGTGTAATATTCAGGTTGTGTTGTACAGAATCTGAAAATATTTTTTTATTAAAAGAATCAAGATTCCTAATGCATTGCTATGTGTATTGAATATATTGCACGTGTAAATTACGAACATGCAAAGTGCAATAGGCGTGGTTGTTCGGTTATTTTAAATCAGTTTCATTTAAACGCACGTGCTAGAATAATACGACCCAGATTTCGAACGATGATAACTCAAACTTTTCAATTTGTGTCAAAATAAGTTTTACAGCGAAGATTATGAATTCAAAAAAACGGATCTTGTAGAACCGAGAAACAGATTTTTAGTAAAATCAGCTGACTCGTCATATTTTCTCTGTGCACAACGCCTTGTTGATAAAAAAAGACAACAAAATGGAACAACTATGTTAAAATGGCAATATTGGTGTATTTCATTCCGACGGTTGTTTTATTTTTACGATATATTCTTGATTTATGAATGACATTTTATTTGTATACAAAATACATTATAACGAAATAATACATCAATAAAAATATCCACGAAAGTTTTTAACTTCGATTTTTTAGGAATCATTTGTATTCGAAAATACATTTAACGCACATTATTTTCAGTACATAGATCAGAACTGATTGCGGTATTGGGAGAATTAATACAAGCGACAATCAAAAATGTTGTAACGACTCCTGATCTATCACTGAGCAATTCTTTTACTCAGTTTTAATAATTTTGCAGTAGTTGTCTCCCTTTGATTGCTAATGTAATTTATACATCCATATTCACACCACATAACAACTACCGATATTATTTAACCAAGTTGTTAAATCTATACATCTTTCATTTTAAGTCAATAAAGGCAACCGTATTCACTCGAATTTAGAAAGTTTTCAATCCATAAATGTATTTAAAAAAAAAAAAACACGAGGAAATTGTCCCTTAATTTTATTCCGTAAATTAAAAATATTTTTTCCAGTCCAGGTGGTTAAAACAAAGTGAGCTTATACTATACATAGCAATACACAGGTGGGCCACATTAGGCTTGTCAACTGAAATCGTCTTCGCCTGACAGACAATCCATTTTCTACGCAAAATTTATAAAGCTGTCACTCCCAAATCCTCAAACTGCGGTTTTGATGGGGGGAATAAAATGTCCCCGCGGCAAAATTACCTGAATTTTACGACGTTGAGCCGAAATAAAACGGAATAAAAGAAAAAACGTAGTTATTTACGTTACGTTCACGTTCCGTGACAATGATGGCGAACGTTTACGCGCGAGGTCAACTACACATATAAACGAATTATGTTGAAAACACGTAATTAGCGCGTTTTTAAACGCCATTTACGTGAATTTCTAGCTAATGATGCAATTCTCTTTGCTTATTTACTAATGAGACAACGAAAATACTTCAGTTCTCTTTATAAGTATTTTGTTAGTACAATGCTTAATGTATATCTCGCTGAAAAATATTGTCGACTTGTTCAGCATGACTTATGACTAAAGGTGCTAGTTCTAGTATGATACTTGAACAAATATCAGGGATCGTTCACAATCTGTAATATCATTGTTGTTCAAGATATTCTGTATTCATAAATATCAATCGCTGAACAACGCGTTGCATTCATTTATATTTTATTTCGATGCGCATTTTTATAACTGCGCTCAGATAATAAGTAAAAATGTGAGTAGAATTATCTTTCCGTGATTGTATTGTGTTCTCTGACCAGCTGTTACATCATAAACAATACAAACGCTATTGTCGTCTGCCATTGATGTGCAGTCGGTTAAGTATCATAACAACAACACGTTGCTAACCATTTATAACTCATCAATTATTTAATGAAATAAAATCATATACACAACTCATGAACTAGGTATCTGACTAAAGCCTCGTAGAAAATAAAACACATGTATATATAATATATATATATAATCATCTCATGTCTGATAATGTCGGAATAAATGTTCAGTATGTCGAACTCAATTTATTCCATCAAAATTAAATCGGAAACACTAGATCAACATTAAATGTATGTACTGTAACTATAGGCTTTATGTTTTCCCTATAAAACACACATTTTGTCTGCCCTATATGGTTGTTTTTATAAGGTATTCCAAACCAATGAGCTACACGATTCGACACCTAAATACATCACTTTGTTTTATTTGCTTTGATTGTGTTGTTTGATTGTTTGACTAAAAATTTGAACGTCTTATATTGAGTACATATCAAAATGGATCAACACTTACATTACAATGCGTTAAGACATGTTATTTTACTTATAAGCCACAGTTAACTAATTCTCTATGTCTATACATGTACAATATAAGTGTTGCATTTACCAACAAGTATGATTATTGTTCTACAAATGCCAGACTTCATGTTTCCCAGACGATGCTAAAGTGGTCATCATTCATGGACACTTCTATTGTCTCGTCTCGATGAAAATGCATTAATTTCTAAATATTTCCTGCAACTTCCCGTTGTCTTATTTAAGACTTGAGAACATTTGGTTGATCACATTGTTAAAAATATTTTACTACAAACCTCGCCGACAATACACGTGTTATTCACCAGTTCCCAAAACACGTGTGGTTCACCAGTTCCCCAATACACGTGTGGTTCACCAGTTCCCCAATACACGTGTGGTTCACCAGTTCCCAAATACACATGTGGTTTACCAGTTCCCCAATACACGTGTGGTTTACCAGTGCACAATATACGTGTGGTTCACAAGTTCGCAATACACGCGTGGTTTACCATCTCACAATGCACGTGTGTTTTACTTTTTCACAGTGAACACATAGAAATGATCCAAGAAGAACAATTCGTAAAAAGGGAAAACATGTGATATTATACAATTCAATTATGTCTACATTTAAATTCTAATAAAAGATATTTAAACAATTAAATTCACATTATAACTCACCAAGGTATACATTATAGGATAATTTGTTTCTTCTTTAAAAATGTGACTTACTATATGAGCAACATATACTATTGAATATGCAGTAAATTGTATAAAGTTCAGCTGACATAATGTTGATTTAAGCTAAAGCGCAACTGTAATCTACTTTGATGAGTTTTCGTAGCATTTTGGTTTACAATAATTACATTTTGTGACAAAATAACGGGAAGAATTTTGTGACGGAAACGTGCAATCAAGTCCCATGGCGTAAATTTGTCCAAAAATTGAGAAGTTTTGAATTGCATATACGAGCTTCACAGACTCTGCTGACAACTTTCTAAAAAACTGAACCAATTCATTTATGATTTTTGAAAGTGAAAGAAACTTTCCATTTTATGCAGGAAACAACAGCTTAGTGTGTTGTTTTTATTTAATAAATGTTAGCTCGGAGTGCTAAATGAAATTAAAAGTGTATTTTATAAAGCGCACGAAAACGAGGACCAAAAACAACACACATTTCGTAAATACAAGTATGGTTTTGACACATTCGTTACGCTCGAAATTAATAATGTTTAATGAGTTAAAAACTAGATCTAGAAGATGATATGTGTATTATAATGGTAAATCAATTACGCATTTTCATGACAACATGTCTGTATTGTATAGCATGTCAGTCATAGTGGTACAGCTATCAGTAAACTAGGGTCGCTTTCCTTCCTAATTATGTATATAAATTTGTTACACGTCTATTCACAAACTCATTGTGGTGCCGAAATATAGGAACCAGATTATGTCTGACATGACAAACGGACATGTTGACAGCCGATCTGCGACTGGTTAACACTTTTATAAGCGTCTAGGTGTTAACGAGCATCCATATCGCACGGACGCTCTCAATTCCATCTGGCATATTAGTGACAGTTCGGACAAAGACCAGTACTCGGACACCGCGCGATTTAAACACTTTGAAAATGATACGCTCATAATTGTCAAATTAAAATCACATCAAGGCCAGATCAGCTATTGAGTAAATACGGAGTACGAACGTGCTGAGTCTTGAGGTTTCAGCTAAAGTTATTTTTCAAATTCTAGTTATTCATAATTTCACAGATACTCAACTGAGTGACAGTATTCATTGACCGGCCGCTGTTAGCACATATTTGTGATGTTGCATGACTTAGCATTGATACAAACCATAATTCCTTCATGGACAGCCGTAAAACCCAAAACCAACGCACAAACACCCGCTTAATTAAAGACACTTATTTCGAGATGGGACTAAAAGACATCTTCAGGAATAACTAATTCTGGAAATGAGAAATGATAACCCGGTATCGACAGAGGCGTATTTTTCCCAATGAATAAGGCTAGGTGCAGATCCATTTTGAATTCCAGTTTTTGTTTTTGATTGACACGGCGTATTAGTAACGTTACGAACGATTCTCGAAGGGACGGGACTGGGTTAAAGTGTAAGAAATAGCAATTTCTCTGAAAGAATAGGGGTTATCACCTCGAGTCTTATCCAAGTGAAAATATCTTAAACTGATTAAATCTTCCGGACTGATTAAAATGCCTATTTGATTCAATCCGAATATTCACCTGACTGGTAGGGCGGGGGTGATATTCCAATGTTTTCCCGCCTGGTCGGGAAATTGTGATTTCATTCAAAACAAAAAAAAATACAAAGATGCACAAACATTACCAAGTAGTTAATAGAAACGCAAATCGTACTTAAATTAAATGTTTTGCTCACGAAATAGTTTTGATGACATTTGTGAGAGAGCAAAAACGTAAGGAAAAAAACTACCACTGCAGATCGCAAATTGTTGACAATTCATTGTTGTTTGTACTGTGATGAGAATTGATCACTTTTGTTGAAGGCACCACTTGACTATGAGTAGATCTACAAGAGACAAGACAAAAATCTGCAGATCATAACGATTTAGTAACTAATTAACGGACCGTCAACTAGTTCCAATATTATATCAGAAATAAGCAGGTGTAATCTGTGAAATAAATACTCTTTTTCTTTTAATAAACCGTGTTTTAAATGTAAATAAGATGTACAATTTATTCTTTATTCTATTTCTGTATTAAAATTGTTTTTATCGAATGTCAGACAGTTCAACTTATTTGATAGTGTTCCGTTTGCAAGGAAAAGTAAAAATCGTAGTAATTTATAATAGAATAGACGTTTCTTCTTATTGTGTAAAATATAAAACACGAATGGTAAGTTATAGATTTTTGATTTCTGATTTTAAGGCGAAACATTTTTCTTTATTTAAGAGTAATTTATTGGATTTCTTAATTTGAATATGAAGACACTTTGATTTCAGTACTGAGCAAGTTTAGCTTCCTTTTGAAATAAGTTTTTTCTAAACAAAATATTGATTAATTTGATCTTTCATTGTCACACTTTTTGAGATATTACGCAGAAAATATCATTCTTTATTAAACTAATTACATTCAATTGCACACGAAGAAATTTGATCTTAAATAATAGAAGTTTTATTTGAATAACTTTGAATTTTATATTTAATTTTGAACGACAGCAAAAATGTGGACTGAAGCAAACTTGTAAAGTAGAGTGTCTTTCACTTAAGTTATTTTAAGTATGAAGCTTAACTTAAAACTTATATTTGTCTTAAATCTGAATTTAAGTCAGCTGCATGTATGCTATAAGTGAAAACGAAAGTAATTATTTGGAGTCATTTTGAGTTACTGACAGATTTCAATCACGGTTTACAATTTCAGATGTTCTTAAAATTCATTTACCAATGTTCACAAACTCAAAAACCCAGCTGTTAAGATGATATTGGGACAATGTGTCAATTTCACCAAATTTATTGGAATGAACTGGTGTTTTTTTTTCAATATATGCAGAAAAATTGTTCTTTGTGTTTGTATGGCCTGTAAATATGGAAGGATAAGATGAAATATTAGACATATAATTATTATATATGTTGTAATATATATATCTTTCACATGATTGTTTCACTTTAAATCAATAGTATTGTTGGATGATGCCATTATCTTGTTTTTAATTGTGTCTATACCATCAATAAGAAATAATTAATAACAAAGATATTACCTACATCTAAACTTTCAGCGCCTGCTTCTTGCTTCAAAAATGAATCATTTTTCGTAGATTCACAAAAACTTGCCATGCACAAAATTAATTTTGAATGTGGTCGTCTTTTGTTCATACATGTTAGAATTAAAAACTGGAGTGGTCCTATCGCCTGATTAACTACTCCCATGTAATAAGTAAGTGATAGCAAAACAAAACATATCTCTCATTCAATGATTAAGTATATTTAATGACATTCCGTGTGAACTTCTTTGTTGTATCAGCTAGAACATTCTTCTCTTTCCTTTTAGCTCCGTGGCTCTTACAGTTTTGTTCTAAATAAGAAACGCATCTGAATAGATCTTTACATATGTATCAATGAAAATAATAATGTGCAAATCATTCCCTTATCTTTTTTGCAAACACAATGAATCTTAATTAACGGCACGTCTTCTTAGAAAGCTGATAGATCGCTATTCGTAAATAAAAACAAATGTTCATTAAATTTTCTGAATGACCATCAACATCTAATAATCTTCACTCGATACCGTATCACGTGATCGATATATGAGATCATATAACAATCTCAGATATTAAATAAGAAATCTTATCTAACCGTGACTTTTATAAACATGATGTAATAACAATACGTCTATAAAATATACGACCATGCTGCAATGAACAAGACACACGAACAACACAGTGCGTGCTTAAAATGTTCATCAACCGAAAAGAGAGTATTTTATCAAAATTTCACGGCTTGTCATGAAATAGTATTTATTTTCTGATTGGGTTATGATTAGATTTTTTTAATGTTTCATACGCTATCGATGTTAGCATGATATAGATGGGCGGAATTAATTGACAACCGTATCTTATTAACTAAGGGATGCATCAACTGCATGGAAAGGCTAAATAAAGTTCTGCTTTTTTCTTTACTGTTGTTTCGATGTGTTTATAGAAATTATTTTACTGCTGGTGTGTGTTAGGGACATGCATGTGTTCGAACTACTGACAAAGTCGAGAAGCTAGTAAACGTCCCTCGCTAATTTGTCAAACCTTCCATTAATGTCAACAATTATTCACAAAATATGTTCTGACGGTTTTATCAATCGAGTGTGACATACCAAAACATAGAGCCATTTATTATACATGCAAGAATATCCAAGCTTATAAATAATTCTTAACACCAGATAGAATCGATTAATGACAATTCAAAAATTATCTAAATAGATTCTCTGCTTGAGTCCCAATCAATCAAGGAGTCGTCAACATGATTGAAGCTTCAGTTACCTCCTGAGAAATAACAAATTTGGAAAAAAAACTTCAACTGTTTTATACTTTTAAAGTGTTTGCATCATCAAAATGAATTCATTCATTAATATAGAGTATATACATCTTACTTACTGTTGAATCACCATAGCCAAAGGTGACACCGTGTTAGAGCTGTTAGATTGATGCTCGAAACAATAGATGTTATAAATTAAATGATTCGTTGTTCAGCTTGCACGTGGTAGATGACTGAGAGACTGACTGGTGTTTATATCATCTATCAAAATTGCCTAGAAAGATACAATACGCACAGGCCAACATAATGCACTGTGCCGAGGTTGTACAAGAAGAATCATCGAGAATTCTGTTAATTAACTAAGTATTATATTTTATTGCAATGTAAAAGTGGCATAGATTTTGTAAGAAATATAAGAGAAATATATTGGGTATTATGACGGAGTCTTTAAATGGTGTAGATGTTTTGTTTTTCATAACACATTCGCGGTGAATAGTTGAAAGATATGGGAAATCGGACATTGAAAGACACGCCTAAATTACGACATTAATAATGATTTGTGAAACCTGTAGGTCTAATATGATATGACTGTGTAGATTCCTTCTTGCTAGCAGTTAATGATAATTTTCTTGCCATTTCAGGTCTTCAATTCATAATGTAAGTTTTAATGTGAGTTTAATTTGAACACCGGCGAAAATCGTATCTTGGGTTTATAATTCAAGCTATCAGCTGTTTTTTGTGATTATACGTAGCCTTTCAGATTTTGTAATTGTGTAAAAAATGTGTAGAAATCCGATGGCAATTACTTAAATTGCCTAATTTATATAATGGTAATTCGTTTGGATCGAGTTTCGTACGATTGTGTGGATCTTAATACGAGATATTTAACAAACATGGAAAACGCAGAAATTCTATAAAATGTGAGAAGAGTGACGGGGCCGTCCAACAAGGTGTGTCTTATGTTCCTGCAATGTCATTTCCATAAAAATCCCCGGGGTGTAGAATGAAAACAGAAATTTGCAACTTTCTGTGAAAATAAATGGACTGAATTGAGAATTGAAAACAACAATATTAACCTCTTCTTCAGCTAAGTAATCACTATGAATAAACTTATTTATGATAATAATGAGAATATATCAGTTGGATTAACAAAAGGGAATAACATGTATTTTGAAAACACAACTTTTCTACGGACATATCTTTCTATTATATTTACTAGTATATTTCCTGTATCACTGATTTCCGCTTTGCACGAAGTAAAACTAAAAAATCCTAATATGCAGTGTGTATGCTTATAATTATGTTGCTTTATTATTAAACCATTTATTAAATAATAGACAATACTTCAACGTTATTTACCAGCAGCGCATTTAAAATCATGTCGTTTGTGTTATTCCCAAAAGTGAATAAAACATATATATATAAAATAGTATCAATAGTTAAGAAAAACTTAACAAACATTACAAAATATTCACACTGTGAATGGTACACACCACGGTGACGAGTTTGTGTTTAGTCAATGGGAGCAATCTGCGTAAAATTAGACAATTTACTAACATGATAGAAATATGCAATGGCGAAATATCTTCATCATTCTAGACTTTATAGTCTTGATATAATTCATTAAAACTAATTTATATTCTCATTCGAAGTGTTAACATGTGTGTATCTGTACGTTTAATATAAAAGTGAACACATTGTTAATACAGATATACCGCTAATATAATACAGATATACCGCTAATATAATGGAGAAGACACCATTAAGCGATTTTCCGAGTTGTTAAATGTTGAAGGAAACAATGAAGGTGATTTTGTTATTACATGTCCACGCTTTATCCCAGTGTTTAACACGACAGCTGATATTAACGCATATGCAACGTAAGGAAGTTGTTTCAAAACGCACAAACGGCGTCTGATTGAAGATGTTGCTTGTTTGTATTTTTCTGCGCAGTTCTAGTGTGTGTATTTAAAACTTTAGCCTCGTGCTACACATTTGTTCTTAGGGGAACGCCCGATTGCTTTGTTTTGTTTTAGCCGTTTTTTTTTATTTCTGAAAAAGCTTCTATTGTTTGCCGGAACATGGTTGATTAAGCACATACATTTAATTGTTTTGCTTTGATTAGATACAATGGGAATACAAAACGTTTTTATACTACATGTCACGATTACATTTATTTTATAAATACATGTACGCCATCATAGCATTCAGAAGTTCTTGTTTCTATAATTCTAACTTTGTAATGCTATTGTTTTACAATTTACTGAATTATTTTCTATCATAAGATAATGTACATTTAAGATGATGCGTTACATGTCCTTGTTTATTTGAAGTCATTCCTTAATTAAACACCAATGTCTTTTTGAAATACATTTCTGTGATTATCTTCAGATTGGGGTTTTCTAGGCACCAGACACAAATACTCGTGTTTCCAGATAGATTTCAAAGTCGACTAAATGATATTTTGTAGCAATCTGATATTATCCTACATCAAAGTGCTCGAAAATTGGGTTCCGTCAATATAGATTACACATTACACATGTCAAGTATTTAGCATGTTAAATATGCCGTTGTATACGTTAAATTGTGTGAATATCGCGAGACTTTTGACGGATTTATTTCAAACCCCAAAATGACATGGTCAGAGGATGAATAAGAAATATGTAGACATCTTGTTGTCATATTCTCCGCGCCATCGCTGTTTTTATCACATTGTTCAATTTTACCCACTGCAGCTGGTCCTATCTAGTTTAATTAAATTTTCATACGAATAATGAACACAGCTGATTACGTAGGACAACCACTTACACTTGGCATAATACTATCTTCAAAACGAATTTAGCGACCCACCTGTTACAAAATTGTTTAAATGGGTGAATCAATACTTGAATATCCAGGTTACATCATTTCTCATATTCTTAGCAACAAACAGACATTGATACTGGTTGAAATTAAAAAAGAATTGATATCGTATTTTCCCACTATTTATGTATCATGTATACACTCCGTATTCATGAAACGCGTTCGTATGCGTTTTGCCTTTCATGTTGTCATCATTGTGTGTGAAATTATAAATTCAGGCTTGCCTTTGTTGTTGTTTGTTTGGCCTTTGTTGATGCTATTGCTTCTGTTGATGTAGTCGTGTTTTTATGTTTGTTTTCTTTAATCGTGGCGTTGGTGGTTCAGTTTTTTTCTGTTTTATACTTGGAACTAAGAACTTCAGATAAGATTAATTTGGGCCTCAAGTCACTCTTCGCTTTTTACGCAACTCGATAGACTATCTTGCCATTAGCTTAGAACATCCACAGAGAGTTTGTTGCCTGTTGTAGTTAATTTAGTTTGAATTTAATTGCAGCGGTGTCTGATGCCAGTACCCGAAGCCAAACAAAATAGGTCGTTTTTTTCTTTCATATCATAATCTGAAAGCAGCAAAGCTTATTTCTATGCAATAGATCAAGTGCCCAGTCTGATTACCTAACTCTTTGAAAATGCAATTCCATTGAGAAAACGTATCACTTGCGTTTATATCTCAACTGTGGGACATTATGTTCCCCTGATCCTTTAAGACCCTGCCGGATCTGGATGGAGATTACCAAATCTAAAACACATTTTGATCTCAAGGAAATCTTCGATACGCCACTTGATCAATATTTGTACACTTTTTACCGTGTATTTTATCAGAAATTCCCATACAAACAGTGATAATCCAACAAAAGATTGAGATTTCCTCTTTAAGAAAAAATATTCCCTTTAATCGACTAACGGCCCATATTGAGTTCCGTTTGATTTGTGAAATATACGGCGTAGATAAGAAATATGTGTTTTATCGGTGATTATAAGATTGTGCATAGTTAGCTTGCCCGTGGAGTGATAAATTACACAGTGAAAGATTATGATGGCAGTCGGATTGGCTCCAATAGTAAAGTAATACACCAGCCTCTTTATTAGAAAACAACCTCCACATGTCGAAAAGTAATATGTAATATGACTATTTAAAGCAATATTTACATCATAATATTAAGAATGGTTACACAATTGGTGTCCGTCTCGAACGCATGCCAGACGCCATAAGGACATACCTTTCACAATAGCCAACCACATGACGCAATGAGGTCACGTGGTAAAACATGGCCGCCTGTGAATGAAGTCATTCTTCGTGGGCCCGACATTCTTGATGTGTTTTCAACGTACCACAGTGCCACAAATAATCTTTTCATTGTGATATCGACTCAATATGTCACCGGGATGACAATATACATAATCCTTTAAGCATTAAGCTTTGATAAACTGTTTAATAAAACACAGAAGATGACTCATTATAAACTAGACTCTCCAAACACTACAATTTAGTTTCCATTGATGCCTGAGAAAATTCAAGCTCTGATTAAAAAAGTAAATAGACCTATTCTTTCCCAGACAAGATTGTGTGAGATGCAACGGCTCGCTATTTTATTAATAATTCTTAATGCAAGGTCAATTCATTTGTACTTGGTTAAAAGCTCTATCATTATTTTGTGGTATGATTTGGTCTTGCTGTTACATTTTCACATTAAAGGTACGTTTTGAACTGAAGGCCAACTTCTATTAATTTTAGTGTTATCCCTGTCTGTGATACGAATAAATGGATTTTTCTAAAATAAAAATTGATATTATTCATAGCGTTTGCCATCGCCATGATAGCTGATATCATTACATATTGTGAGAGAGTAAAACCGTATTCTCGCGCCTTTCTATTAAGATTAGAACAGAACAGATTAAGTAGGACCTACATATTCACTGGTACAGACATCGAAATAAAATACCTTAATTAAATTGTTCCACATTAACAAACAGAATGATAAAAATAAGTGCCAATTACAATACCGGCGCTAATAACAGAAATTCATTTTTTTCTTGCCTTAATTAAAACAATCTCGGATTAAACCCGGAAATTTTCTTACAAATAATGTAGTTTTCGTCTGACGCTGGTGATAAGAATATACGAATTGTTTGTTCTAATATAGATGAAACTAATGCTGAACGCCGAATAACTTGCGCTAGAAGTCGTACAAATCTTAGTTTTTTGCTACAATTAATCAGTAACTCTGACATCTTTGCATAGACACTGTTTTAACAAACAGAAAGGTACTTTTTGCATCTCACAAATAATAAGAGTTGCGTTCTGCAATTGGTCCCCAAGGAACTTAGAGCAGGGAAGTCAAGAAAAGGAATAAAATAATTCATTTCTTGCTTTCATTATTCATTTCCCCTGACGGAACATCTTTTCATTCACATTCATTGAATAATTCAACAGTTTTCTGAGGGTCATCATTATCGAATTTTATTTCAGGCCACATTTATAAATCACATGCGTTTGTTCGTCCGGTTCTATACAGGACAACATTTGTGAGTCGTGCTCTCTCGTTTGGTCGAAAGATGAAAGCGGATGTGGCCTTATAGTCGTTCTGTAAATCTTCTTTTCCAAATGATGGACAGCAATCCAAACTATTCGAGTGGGACATTATAAGATAGACTTCAATCTCTCATTTCAAAATACAAAAATGTTCACTGTACATGTAGATTAGCTATATTTGACTTTCCCTTACTTTTTGAGACTATACATTTACGGACTTTTTGTCCAAAGGGTTCTTATTTGTGAATGGAGGTGCTTGTTTTTAAATATCATAATTTTTGGGTTAGTCATTTTACTTGTGAATACTGCTAATGTTGTGTCATCTCTTGTCTAGGCTTCTTTGGTTTCGGGTAATTTGATCAGTCGAGACATCGCAAACACAATGACTATATTATTATACTAGCAGTGTTGTTTTTTGTGCTAGAATATTAAGTAATAGTATAATTCCATTTTGCAATTGATATACAACCATGTGGAGCCAGTACTAAATATTGACAGTCATAAATTTGTGGACTTTTATGGAAGTAATGAGTGGGGTAAAAGTGCGGAGAATGATTGGATCTTATTTTCTGTTGCTATAAGTTAATTTGTTATTACATGGAATTAGCTAGCCAAGTGGTCTTGTTTACTTCATTCATATCCTCACCTGCACAATTATTAAATGTCAACATGTAATGGGTCATCTTTGCTTCGTGGTTATTTTTAAAAGCAACTTTCAAGTTAGTCGAATTGGTCGATTTAGAACATCTCCTCGGTCCTCTAACAGTTCGTCGCCATCTTACTGTTTCTAGGATTCTACCTACATAACGTGCTATAAATGCATGCACAACATCGAGTCGGTACGCGGTACATGTAGTTCATATGAACACATTTCATTTGTCTTCATTAAATATGCTTGCGTGACGATTTTCTGTTTCATTCAAATCATAGTGTAGATATAAAATAAATAACCACGACGATGATGTTATAAATATCATAATCACAATTTTGTTGTAGATTTCCATCAATATGGTTTTAAAATACCGCATAATGTTCATTGCCATAGATACGCCGCGTTGTGTGTTGTCATTAAACACCCTGTAATAGTTTTGACGTTTTTATTTTCTCTACTTCATTAAAGCTAGACTGATACTCCTTTAAGATTTTAATGGTGTGCACAAAAAATTAACAACCAGTCCAAAACTCTACAATTCATTCCAAACTTTCGTGTTCGGCAAAAAGCCCTGAATACTTGTATATTGTTTGGGGAAATATTATGCGTATTTTTGCGGTAATCCTTACGTGTATCCTTGATATAACATGTTTAATAACATTCATTGTTTGTTTATTAGAAGTATTTTATAATCACCACTTTTATGAATTCATAAATAATATCAATTTCAATAATTAATGGTGTACGTTAAACACATGTTTCCATCATGGTATGATAATTTCACTGTATAAAATTTGCGGCGTATATGACACAGTACATAAACCATCTAAGAACAGATAGAAAATAAACAAAACGGAATCTATATAAATCGTTAGCAAATAAATTAAAACTACAATATTTCAGAATTTAAATTCTGGTGAAATTATTGCACATTATCGCGCATTAGCATGCAATTGTTTGCATTAATTTTATATTCGTATACAGCCGTAAATAAAATAAACAAATTCATGCAAATGTTTCAGAGAAAATATTGTAACAATTTTTTGTTCCGTCAATGATTAATAATTACATCACGCGCATGGCTTTCGTGAATATATACATTTCAAAAGAAGAAATCATATGAAGGAAATAACAGTAATTTATCAAGTATTAATTGGACCTACAGATATACTAGGCATATGCAAACATTCAACACATATTCGTGTCACTATGTCCTAGATCCTGTGTGACAACACAGAGAATACTCAGTGTTGTCCCTCGCAATACTTGTATGTAAATAGAAGATGGCTCAGGCGTAGTTTTAAAAACTAATTTATCAACAAAATTAATTAAATTTCACTCGCTATCTTGACCCAGTCGGTGATCTAGAAAATCCATTTGCGCTTGATTTGTTCTCGTGATATGGGTTCATTTTATTTGATTCTTCACAAACATCCGCACAATTACAGAAATAAAAATGAAAGTTTTAGGGTCATTATGGGCATTCGATAGGGTTGGGCTATATTTTTCTGACTTGTTAGGTGGTATCCGATGACCCCAGGGACACGGCTAGATAAGACACCCGTTATCGGGCTGATCATGTGGTGTCATCACGGGTGTAGCCCTTATCTGGGCCCCTATCTTAGTTTTATCAACTATCTCATCTTCTATAGCTTTGTTACATTAACTAAGGGGTTGTGAAGGGGTCGCTTCGCTCCAACAAACTCACGATAATACTTTACGTCATTTCGTAATGAAAAACACACTATGCAACAAATCATAAACATCTTCGGTACGAAAAGTTACCCTGTTCAACCAGTCAGAAATACTTCCGTTGAAATTAATACATAAAACTTCTATCCAAGTAATAAAATATCTAAAATGATATTAAATTTAAATAGCTGAAATCGGACACCTCTGCTTTTAATTGTACAACTTATACGCATTTAATGAAAGGCATATAAAAATAAGTTTTATTTTTACAAAATATATAGTCCTGAGTTTCATTAATAAAAACAATCAACCGACCAAACACGGTTCGTTTTTATATGAGCTTTGAGAAAAAGCAGGTGAAAACATAAAAGCAACAGTACTATATATGAGTCGTTGCATATTCTATGAATAAAGAACCGTTTTACCTATCTGGTCATAATGTTACATGAATTTAATAATTATTATATTTTGCAAACTGATAATTTAAATAGGTCTGTCATCTGATGTTGTATAAATATACATATTGATTTAATTCCAAAAAATAAGTACACTACCAAATCTTTATTAAGCATGAAATGCTATTGTTGAAATTTCTAGAATCAAATGAAATCTGAGACCTTTTATATGAAATATTTGCATTAGACGGCGTTACGTGAATACAATCAAATTCACGATGTAAACTAGATTAATTAAATCAAAGTAAGATAAGTTTATTGTTTTGAAATAGCGCGATATATTATAAAGTTTATACAAGACAAATTACTACCATGAAAATGATTTCACCGTTATTTGGGTAAATTCCGTGTAATACATTTCGACCAACACAGTAACTTCCATTGGTAAGAAGATCGTTAAATATTTGGTTATAATAACATTTTATCCTAATACCAGCCTTTCCCCGAAATATCGCGATTAGAAAAAAATCGAGAAACAATATAGACGTTTATAACATTAAGAACACAACAATTACTTTCAAATTATCGCAAAAAATGTAGTTGCAATTAAAAATCGCTTTCTAAAGACGAAAATACAATATTTCGTTAGATTTCTCAAGTTTACAGCGATCATCTAAAATAACGAAGGCGGAGTTATTGATTTCGTACTCAGCAATCGGTCGCAAATCGAGGTGGATCAATTACAAGAGGCCGGCAGAGAGGCGGAGCGATTAAAATAGAGGCGTACATTAATTTGCATATCTCCTCCCCACTATTGTGAGAAACAGAAGGGCTCACAGCGGGGGAACAATAACACACGAAGCGGCAGATTACATATATCATCAGAATAAAACTCCGTCACATTTCTGCGGTGTTTTATCATTTTGAAGGCTAAACATACTGATAAAGTTAATACAGGTTTGACATATCTGGCCAGTTGGAAGATTTAAATACTGTTTGATTTCACTACATTTTGCAAGTATCGGTTTTGAATGAAAAAAAAAACAACTTAAATGACAACAAATCATCGCAAATCATTCAACTACGTTTAGACTTCTCACTACGCTAGACAATTTTCAGTGTTCATCCGTCATTTCTAAACTTAGGGTATTAAAATATATTGGGCTTCATTTTAAAGACTTCGCAACAAGTAGAAAAGATTGGAGAATGAGTTACGTATTTGTATTGAGATTTCGCGAAGATATTTAGAGATGTATTAACAATACCTTGTTACAGTTTTCTTTATTATACTCGCCCGCAAAAATGATAAGTGAGCTTAGAATTTTGCCAGCAGACACATGCTTATGTATTGTGTACTGTTGTGTCGGTGCGATCATTTTTGACATTTACCGACACTAAGTTACAGCGAATCTTAAGACTATATCAAAAGGCGATATATCATAACCGAAAATCATTTTTCTTATCTGCGAATTCCCCAAGTGTGGTCTGATTTGTATCCTATACACAAAAATTTGAAACAGCCGTATTCGTTAGGACTGTCGATAACTCAGTATGTAGCGCCTCTCGTTCGGCGTAGTGGCCCGCCTATGAACGATATATTTCATCCTGACAGCTCATTCGTTCGTTCAGTGTGCTGTATAGCGTAGAGCGAACCTTATGATTGACAGCTTTATACTGGCTTCGTCCGATACTAGATACAACATACTTGCTAAACTAGGATCGTGATGATAGTGTGTAGAAACGTTTACTAACATTGACAGTTTTGTATTTCTTTGACAGAATTCTTGGATTTGTTTATGCCATCCGGATACGTACCAACGGTAAAGCAGGGTGTTAACAGTGGTTCGGACAGGACGGATATTCCGGGCTTGAAATCTTCATAGCCTTTGCCCTGGACTGCGTTAATCGAGTCCATGGCTCAAAGGGTAAGGATAGAGGCATTCTTAATTTTCATAATTGGGTTACCGATGTTCAACGCGATGCTTTCGTCTGTGCTTTAATGGAAGTTTGTAACCGTGAATTATTGTTTTCCGGCTCAAGAATGGGACGTGCGTAACGGTTCTTATCTTATTGATATTTATTGCTTTTTGAGGTTTCAGTGTTGTGTTTTGGGTGATTTTTTGGATATAAAATTGAAATTGTGTATGTTTCTGCTTTTCAGTTGGAAAATGACTTCCCGGCTCACTATGGTGGCGCCTTGGCAGGGATGGAAAGCATGTATGATCCACATCGGACCTCCATACCCAGCGGGCACTCCATACCCCCACATAGTGTGAATCATGGGAGCTCTATGCATAGTTCATACCCTCCGTACTCAACAAGTAACTCAATGTCGAGTATGGGAACAAATTCTACACAGGACAGTCAATTAAAACGGGATAAAGACTCGATATATGGGTAAGTGTAGTGTTAAAAGAGATGAAACCCATATAGTTCTGGATTTATAAAATATAAGTGCAGTGTTTTCATAAGTTACGAGAAAAATCAACGGATGGTGGATATGTGATAGTTATGTTTTCATCTTGAAAATATTTTAAGGAGATATATAATAACAAAATCGTCGTTCATTACCATAATCTAATCGACAGGTTATACGGCTTAATGACAAGTTAAAATAACCTTACATGTTTAAAGTTGAGGGCTTAAGTAAACACTATACATTTAAAGACCCGAGTTTTATACAACAAAATCAGAGTTAAACCGCACACGGCCTAGCGTAGACAAATCAATTCATGTATTTGGTATTGATATGGCGAAGTTCCGCTTTAAAACAATGAACACAAAACTAGACGTGCAAATATGTTCAACTTATTATGACATGTCAATAAACTGTAAAATCATATACAAGTAATGGATACGTTAAATTGAGAATCATTTCGTACAAAAACAATATCTATCTACATAAATATACATGTATGACATCTCAGCGACCAAGAAAAAAATACTAAATACCGTCCCTGATCACAAAATCGGTAAAGTATGTGATAAAACACGGTATACGGGACTGATGCTCCGGGCAAAACATCAATACATAAGCATGTTGATCACTGAAACAAAATGGCTGTTCGTTTGGTTTAACATATTTTTGTAAACACGCGAATATATCATTTATTTCCATTTACGCGTTCAATCACAGAAAACACAATATTTTACGCTCGTTTTATGCCGAATTTTAAGATCATGCAATTTTTGCGAGTTTCTGTTTTAAGTAATAGAATTAAAGGAGGGGTTAAAATATATTTTTCTACAGTAAGTTAGAATTTGATGAAACAAATCCACACACAAATAAAACAATTGCATCAGTATATTATTTAAGCAGAAAATTCGAGTCTGGAATTAGCTATTGTACTTCAAAAACTGGTATGGTTTGAATAAAAAATACATATCATGCGGTAAAAAAATCCGATGTAAACTAAAATTATTCAAATTTTTATGTTTTAATAATAAAAAAAATCAAGTATCAGAATGTGCAGAAATTAATTAAGTGAAATATGTGTGTTTTAGGCACCCGCTATTTCCATTGCTGGCCCTCATTTTTGAGAAATGTGAATTGGCAACGTGCACTCCCCGAGAGCCGGGGGTGGCAGGGGGAGATGTCTGTTCGTCTGAGTCTTTCAATGAAGATATAGCAGTGTTTAGTAAACAAGTCTTGGTAAGTTATTATTTTTTCTCGATTTTTCTTTCTTTCTAAATCTGACACAATTTCTATTATGTTGTGATTTTACCTACGTGTTGCTTCTGTTTAACAACATAAGTTTCAAAAACGTCCAAAATATGTCTTATTTTTGTTACTGGTCGAATTATTCACCAAACAATATTTGAAGTATTATTTTTCTTTATATTGTTTTGGTAATAAAATTGTACTCGTTTTTTTTTGTGTAATTTAAAAACAACGCTTCAATATTTTTATTATTTCTCGAAAATTAACAACCAGTACCAATCGTGTTTAGACAAATAAATGTTTTGTTTTAAGTTTAAACGTTAAATATACATGATTTCACAATGCCTTAAAATCGTATGAAAATTGACCCTCGTGGCGACTTTTATAAATCTGAATTTACAGTGATTAAACAGGATAACAGTTTATATTTATACAATTTAAAATAACATTATTTATGTTTTAGAAGTGATTATAACGATTAGTTTCAAATCGCATGAATAGGGTTAGTCTTGCTTGAACAAAACATGGTTTTGTGGAATTTAAATTCAATAAAATGGTTAAAAGCCAGGCCCCGTATTAATCCGTAATGTAATAAGTTATTTTAATGGTATATATTTTTATGAAATATTTCTTCACAAAGTTATCCTTAATCATTGGGAGGAAACAACCACTTGAAACATCCCCGATATACAGGTTGTCAAGCCTAAGTACATGTTATAGTGGCCAGTTTATGACCCAATTCGCGTAATTGTCGATATTTCGCCCGTTCCGATTACATTCCATTTCCCTAATAATAATCATTGAAATAATTAGTATTGCCCGAAGCGCGCACGTTTGCTTTAAAATCAAGCAATAAAAACAAATTGTGAGCATTGTAACGTTATGTCTCGACTAGTCATAATATTCACCGTGGTAATCCAGTTTCACAAAAACCACTGTCATTTTATAGTCTCTGAAAAAAGAGAACTGAAAATTAATTTTAGTCTGTAGTAATTGATTATAGCATAATGCCTGGGTCCCTGTGTATCTCAAAATTTAGCCTTAAATTTCTTCTGGTTTAGACAATGAAATCTAGAAATTAAAATGTTCGTGGAATTTCTTACTTAATAAAAGTGTTATGTGAATTTTATTTTATTAGATATTTTGCCTGTGACTCACTTGACTTTTTCTCTTTTTTTCAACTCCTCAGGCAAGGTCGGATAAACCTTTGTTTTCCTCAAACCATGAGTTGGATAGCTTGGTAAGTACTCATTATATTTTGTACATATTAATTTCGCTGGTTAATTTAATTAGTGCATTTTCATTTTTTCCTAATAGAGTATGTTTTGACGCATATCTTTCGCTATTATTTGCAATCAAAACTTATTCATCCATGGTTCGGTGTGTGGGAAACGGTCCATAAAAAAGAATACGACCTCTTCTTTTTCACAATGGGCTTGTCCATCTAAATATACCCATTCATTAAAAAGCCAGCATGTACGAGAGAAAAAACTGAGATAACATTCCAAAAATATGTATCATGAGATGTTTGGGCTAGCCGTGTTCAGCACATCGACCACATGAAACCCAAAACCGTTCATAGATTGTTATGATAAACAGCGCGGTCAAAACCCAGCGTTTTCCCGGCATAAAATGTACTTTCTCTACACGTCTAGCGAGGAAAATTGCTGGTGTTAGAATTACCTTTTCAGTTAGCCGAATGTCATATAAGCAATAAAATTCGCGCAGATTTCCTTCATTTATATCGCAGTTTAAGTACCGTTGAATTGAAATTTCCACCGAACCGTAGGACTCTCAATATTTGTTAAAATAAAATGCCAAAGAGTAAAACACATGGCCAAGATAGACATATACAAGTATTCTTATAACACAGCAGATGGAATTGTTACCAAAGGGTATCTGAAGGCAATAGTCTCAAGGTGTTAGTTTCCTCACAACCAGCAGGAACCAAAATCCAGGTTGCATTGAAAGCTAACAAATATGGCCGACGTAATTAAATTCACACTAGCACCACTAAATGACAGACCGGTCTAATTTGGGTCGTCTCATTAGTGCGGTCCAGAAACGCTGTGTGTTACTTATTGCATATTCATGCCGAAGCCAGTGCCATGCTAATTGTAAATAATAAACTTTCTAGGTTATTATAAAAACTAATTATACACAATTATGCAACTAATGTTATTATGATTATAAATAATTCCTTGTTTTTTTTTCTTTTTTGCATCCCTTATAGATGATACAGGCCATTCAAGTGCTACGTTTCCATTTATTGGAGTTAGAAAAGGTATTAAATATTTTCATATTTCCTTGTTTTAATTGATGAAACCTAGACATTGGTCGTTTATTTATTTATATATTTACCAACGGAGTAATTACACATAGTTTGTGGCTACGCAATATGCCTTCATTAAATCAAGAAAGAAGGAAAAAGGCAATTATCAGCACACAGCTCTAATATTTATGATACAAAATTTAAATAAATACAATAATTGTGTTGTGGTGTTCTGAATTACGGGTGTACACTCGTATAACAGTGCGTTTGAAAATATCCCAACCTATAAATTCAGCTTTCAAATTACGCAGTATACAAAACGAAATCACCTATGTCTGTCATTTGTGAATCTTATCAGGTATAGAAATTTGTAAACTTAACAATTTGGATATGTAGAACTAGCTCCGACCTTCCGGACGCTTAAAATCCTTACTGATAAGACTTAAGCTTATGAATTTACTCGCCTTAAAATTGTATGTTTGTACTGGTATAATGTGAGCAAATAAAAGATTCTATCAAGATTTTCTTTAATATCAGTAAGGACAATTACGCCTGATTTAATGATAATAGTTAAATATGGTGAAATGTATACTGTAACATTGATACTCAATTAGTCCTAGATCCTATTAATCTTTCCAAATAAAAATGTCGCTTCTAAAAAAGTAAACAGAAGTTGGAGATTACCTGGCATAATGCTGGTATTTATGTGATACCGAAATGTAAATAAACCCTTAACTTGTAGTTTTATAATTTTTTACTGTTGATATAAATTTTTATGTTTTCTTTTCGCAGGTTCATGAGTTATGTGACAATTTTTGCCATCGGTATATAAGTTGTTTAAAAGGAAAAATGCCCATAGATTTAGTGATAGACGAAAGGGAAGGGGCCGGAAGTACGACATCAAAAAGTCCGGAAAACCCGGACCCTACCGACTTGCAGGACCCGGTGAGTAGAACAAATTTATTCACTATCATAATATTTTTGTTCACGATTTCGTGTGGCAAACACATTAACTTGGATTTGCAGTGAGTTTTTGGTGTGATTCTCAGAAAACAGCCGAGAAATGTCTAGTTTCTTTGCAGAACCCTAAACACTCTATCGAAGTTCATTACCGTTTATACAGTTAGGTGTATGGAAACGCTATATACTGGTACGGTCAATAGTTTTACCATTTTCATGAGAAATTTAGCGCCCCACTCTCCTCCTGACCCGAGACAGAACTAGCTAAGATATTATATTGATCTTAAGCCTATCTCTATAAATCAAATGCAATTGTTTATTTGAGCGAAAAATTCGCCAATATCACTTAAGTGACTATATTTGGACGTATCGGCTTGATTGAGCTAACATACTAAAATTGTAAAATTACGCATGGGGAATATTTTGTCCGTTTATTAATTCGAACCCTTAAAATGAACCATATAACACGCGAAAATCGTCAAAATAATGCATTAACATACACTTTATACAAACAAACTTGGATATTATTTGTAAAAAACACCACACCACTAATTAATGAAGCTATGTTTATTGTTGTTTAATTAATTAACAGAAACTATATAGATCCATTTAGTTCATAAACAAACAGTTTGTACATTAAATAAAGCAATGAGATGTATAACGAATCTAGTAATTATCCATAGCTATGTTTTTGGTGTTATCGAGAAAACCAGAATGGATAAACAATGCGTTATGGATCAAATGTGACTTCTGCTCTGGACAGTTTTGACAGGGCAATACACTTATTACAAATGACACATCCTTAGGGACTTTACACGCTTTGTAACACATTTCTATGTCGTCTCTGTGTTTACGAATGTTACTTCAAATAGATTTAGTGCGAGCCCGGTAAATAATCTGGGATTTTGCTGGAAAATTTTATCTTATAAATTCAAAAAATAAACAGATGAAAATACAAGCGGTAATTCACCACCAAAACTGGTTTAGTTTATACAATTGTTAATTTTCTGTCGAACTAATTGTGAGCATAATCATATTGTATTTTAAGATAAACATAATTGAAGAAAAATCCTCTTAATTTATTAGCATCGACTTTGTGGGTCCCAGCCATTATCCCTTTACATTGGGACTGTGTTGAATTCTTGTCGTTATGACGCATGCGCAAAATAAATTACATAAAGTCCATTTCTCTTTGTTTTATTGTCGCCTCGAGGTAGCTGTGGTGCTTTTAGATTCCTAAACACCCTATGCCACACACATAGGCGTAATCATTTAGTTTTTATAAATTATTCTAAATTAAGAGTCAAAGAATTTTCATTCGAACTGATACAAAATTACCCACGATTTTCTAAATTTACGATGAAATAACTAAATTTACATCATTCGTGCATGTAACCTCAGCAACGTTTGATAAAATAAAGTATTGTTTATGTGCCGACAGACCACCCTTCAAACGATAGTTCTGCTCGATAAAACGACACAAAATGATGCGTAATGATTTCTATAGTGTCAACTATTCTCTATGGTGGCACAGAATTTCTGTCTAAAAATAAACGAAACTCATTTTCAAAGATTATTTAAAACACATTATCAATGATTTATCACGCACTTTAATGCTTAATGCAATAGTTTTTTTTTCTTAACGAGTTATTTTATTATTAACATTCAGATTTCTTGAAGTAAAAATAAAACTAAATAAAAATGTGCTATGTTGAAAATATATTATGAAATAAATAATGTGATTAAACTATTGATATTAGCCACTGTGTAATTGGTACATTTTTCCCTCTAAAATACTTACTTCCTAAAAAAATATATTCAAATGCAATGTATTGATTGGACGTTGATTTATGATAAAAAAAAATAATTTCAAGCATAAAATGACGTGTTTAAAATGAGATGCAATTTCATATCATTATTTATAAGCATCGTTGATATCATTTCATTTAGAAATATAATAGGCATATTTTATGCTGTCAACACGCCTTGCTGAAGACTGTGAAAACTTGTCCATCAAAAATATTTCTCATTATTTATAGCAAGGAACATATCCATACCGGTGTTCAAGTAGACAATATTATCAGTAAATTGTGCTCTTGATCAGCTCAGAGGTTACAGGGTTTGTTTATTAAAATGATATTGCAAACCGCATGCCCTATTATTAACATTATTTGGGTATCTCAAAGAGTGGAGGCACCTGTCTTAATTACCAAGCATTTTGAAAAGAGCGTCTATAGTACATAGAGTAGTTTACCCCATACTTCGTAGTCCGGGTGGTTAGCCTCTCCGTCCAAGATTTTATCTGTAAATATACATAGTAACCGAAGCATCCAGCCCCATTTTCATAGAAAACTTGGGGAAATTATCAAACAATTGACAATAGCGTGGCCTCGGTGGAGATGACAATCTACCATTTCCTTTCACGTGTTTAGGGGAATAGACCCAATTTTCCCTTTGCTATAGAAGGTCAGGTCTTTTCTACAATTAGATGAACAGTTTCTGTAATAATGAGATCAGTCATTAAATCATCATTTCGTCCTAACATAGAATGATTATCCCGACTAATGCCCCTTATTTAATGTCATTTTCCACCTCTGGTATTGGTCGTACCAACGTTAAAACCCCAAACCGCATATAATCGAAATAAAATGGAAACTCTATTGTTATGTCGTATTTCACCTCCTACGATTCAACATGTCCTCTGCCTTAGTCCTCTTACAAATTTAGATAATATGTAGGCCTGAAAATCTGATCATTTTGATGAACAATTTACGAAATAAAGCACGAATTAACTAATCCTAATCACTTTCAATCAATGATTGCTTTTTTTTCAAGAGGGCCACATTGTAAAAAAGAATTGTTTCATTTTCATTATTGTTAATGTTTCATTGTCTTTATGTGTAACCTTCTATAATTAAAGTTATTATTATTATTATTATTACTTTACATATGAGCACGACGTACTTTTTATTTTACATTTTTTACTACACGTATAGTAGCAATAAAACAATTTTATAATTTTTATTTATAGTCAAAATGTGACGTAAAAAATATGAAAAATGGATTTAAGATACGACAGGTGTATGATTACCGAATAAATTTCCTATTTGAAAACTTACTAAACATCCTTGGTTTGTTAGTTGAATGACCCTATAAACCTACAAGGTTGAGTAAACATTATACATGTTGTCGTAAAAAATTAACCAAGTTTTAATGTTAAGTACATTTATGTTTGTGATCTTATCTTATGTATATCTAAATGATCACTAAAACTTGTTGAAAGTCCTAATAATGAACCATGATAAGACGAAATACTAGTACTGAATCAATGTATCACTCAAGTTGTGTGTACCTTTAAACACAGGGATGACCCCGAAACGGTATAAGTATCCATCGATCAAAATCACACTTTAACATCGTAGTAAGTTCAAACTAATTCAAATCAACTCGATAAAAATGTTCAAAAACTAATGATGTATCAGTCGGAAACTTATGACAAATTAGTTCAACACATTAATTTACACAGCGTTCATAAACATCTTCTACATAATCTTCATTGTTTTAACTCCGAGCAGTAAAACTTCCTGGATGAAGTGATTCAGGCAGCAGCCATGGACAGGTCAGATTCTACCAAACACGGTCACCTCGCACAATAATTACAAACCATTTATCAATTAACAGTATAAACAATATAAAGTTCTGCTTTGCATAATAGTTACACAATACAGTTATGTCAACAGGCTCTCCGCAACCTCTGAACTTTAATTCATTATACTGTCAAACCATATCTTTGAAGTTTATACACATATTAGTCCTAATTGACTCGTGGTATGCATTAAACAGACGGCCTAATCCTGTTTAAAACAAACAAAGATCAAATCTCGTTGAACAAATGATGGTAGTACATCAGACTTAAGAATACTTCTAAAAAAACGACAACTACTGGCTATCAATGGCAATTTTATTATCGCTGATCAGCTAAACTTTACCTCACATTGTCACTGATACTTCGTAAAAAATTGTATTTTGACATTATCAAAATAAGGATTGCACACCCCTAATTTTCTTGTGATTGACACCCGTGTAAAGAACATTGACTTATGACCATATAAAGTGAGTTATGTGTTTTAAAATGATTTATTAAGCAGGTATGTCAATTGCTTTTCGTTTAGTGTAACGACGAAAATGTTTTTATGTGTGTTAAATAGCTTAGTTATGGAAAGGCTCAATTAATATTGATAGAAAAACATTTATGCGAAAACCATTGGCTTGCAAGAAATTAATATGTTTTTCCTTGGTGTAGGGCTGTCATACGGCCGTCATTTTCCGCGTGCAAGTATTCTATTACGCACGACCGGGAGAAATATGATACATGAATTATTAGAAAATATGGGAGAAACGGTAGAGGCAGACATTGTAAACATAGAGAGGATTGTAAATAATTCAAGCATGATGTGTAACCAGTTTTCTTCTATAAAATATCAATATCTGAATAACTAACAAGTACTAGTATTAAATATCGTATCACCCTGGATGTAAAAAATGGAATACGCACTTGGACTCGCTAAATTTTAGAAAATTGCGTCCTCATCTCATAAAAAACGGCACACGTGTAGCATTAATGAATACATTTTGAATTTTAATAGCTCTTCATTACAGATAATTTTCATAACCTGGATTTAAATATAATACTATTTAATAACTCGTATAAGCTGTTTTGCGTATAAGTTAATCATGTAAAATGTACAACTTAAGATAATGTTTATTTATCGTTATTTCCTATTGACTTCTTTGTATGCTTATTACAATACTTTGTAAAAGCCACATATCTGATTGAAACCATTTTAACAGCTTACTCCTTAGCGGTTTGGTTACGGTTTTAAGCGAGCATTCAAATCATTGCGCTCATAAAATGTTTTATGGTATTATAATTCGCACCGATATGACGGTATCCCTATAGTCACAGGGCCTTATTAAAATTTTTATCCAGAGTTAACTGAGCCGATTCAAAACAGCATTAAACAGTATGAAATTAAATGCAAACTTTCGCTGAAGGTAACTTGAAAGTTGAATATCGAAGTCAAAACGGATTAATAATGCCCCGACTACCAATATTACGCTTCATTCAATATTGTAAAGAAATCATCACTGGGAGGCGGGAAGTCATTTCTTTGCGATTTGTAAATTTCGATGCTTTCTGATTTTTAATGAGTTAGAAAGGGTCCCATTTGAAATGCAAACAGACGTTCAACTCCAATATCTGGTCCTAAAATGTGACAATTTGTACAAGAAAAGACAGGGACGCCACCCTGACAAACGCATAAGAGCAGTCACTACAAGTCCAACTTAAAGAGGACAATGAACGGAAATACTTAACATATGCAGTATAGGAGCCGCAAGAATACCACTAATTTAAGCCTTAACTAGAATACAAAACTTCCTCATCCGAAAATATTCAATCTCATTTGCGAGACACACTTTCATTTAAAGCTGACACTAAATTAGTCTCTTTATTGGTGAAAAATATCCTGTATCCACAACAGTTCCCCGTTACCCAAGGGAGCACCGCCATTGTTACACTAGCGTGATATTAGCTGATGTTTTAATTGTAATTCTTACAGTCAATGTTGGTCATGAAAAAGTTGTTCATAATACGACTACGCTGCATGGCATAAATTGATAAAATGTCATTAAGAAATATACAAACGACATTCTTGAAGATGGATTCTAAACAATAGTCTATGATCGATAAAACGTAGCAATTAACAGAGAGATTCCGAGTGGTAATCTAACAAGAAATGATTATACCAATGCTCAATCTGAAAAATATGTTCTTTTGTTACAAGGGCCATGAAATAGTTTGAATATCAATATACCTAAATTTATATAGGAGGATATCAGGTGTTCGTCTATCTGTTAATAACGAACAATAGTATTATTATCAAAATATCAGCGCTAAAACAAGGACGATACTCCTAATAATGAATGGACGGTAAAAAAATACAGTTTACAAATCACTAACATATATAAGACCTGTCATGTTAAATGGAGCGACTAACGTCGATTGGGCTTGACTTTTCTTCACTTTCCTAAATGACAATGCAAGCCATAAATTACACTCCGACCAGTATCTGTAGATATCCCGTAATCTATGTAGGTAAATCAGTGACAAAATATCTTCTGTTCAAGATAAAAGAATGTATTTGCTATATCCATAACAGACAACTAAGTATTGAACTAGGGATCAGATTTCTGTTTTTAAATGCTGAAATGAAATAAAAACTTTCCGTGATTAACGTGGTGTGTATAGTCTGTTTAAACTATGCTATAACACTTGAGAGTCTATACATATAACTATATGTCTAGGGAGAAACAAAAAAGACTGATATTAACAATGAATAAGTCGACACTATGGCTATGATCATTAATACCAATTGTATGGTAATTAAATATGTCAAATATTAATCGGTTCAAATCGATTGTAAAAAGTCAGAAATTAAGCATAAGGTGAGAGTTTGAGACAGTCGAGTAGAGTTATTTCAACTTCCTGACAGGTCAAGGGTCTGTCGAACCTCAACGAGGTCATTTCTTCAATGATATGGCGTTTAGGTCTAAAATTGTTATGTACTTCAAACCATATGGTTTATAGCTTTAGGGGAATGGTTCTCTAACAACCATAGTACTGTATGAAATGCTTCAAACGAAAAGAAAGGGTCCCTTCCTTTTCTCCAAGGTGCTGTCAGGGATCCACTCCAACTCTTTAGGTTCTTAGATACTTTAGGGTGAACTATTTGAGAGATTTAGAACTTCATTTGTTCTAGATATGTAACCATGCACACTAGGATTCTGTCTACACATTTTATGCATTAAGTTTCATAAACAATGTTAACTACACGAATCCGGTCAGTGAACAGTAGTTTTTAAGAGAATATATATCCCATATCTGAGCCGAATGTCTAACAGATGTTTCAGAGTTTTCCGCCAGCAGGTGAAACTACACGCCTGTGTTCTCTGGATAAAGTTATGCTGTAAATCTTGATCCTATTGCTGTAAGGCTTCTAGCTCCTCTCTTATTGAAACTAGTGATTTTACGGTAGTTTCGATCACACATTTGCTGAATATTTTTATTTTGTCTAGAATTCTAAGATTGTTGACTTTTTGTATATAATTGACTTTGCATCAAGTGTTGTTTAAACATTTAGATATGTATTGCTTTCTTATAGAATTTCATTGTTTTTATTGCGGCTAGTTTTTGCATGCCAGACTTCATTTATACATCTAGCATGGAAAAATTAGTTATTGTATAATATAAAAAGGAGTGTTATTTAAGAGTTAGTTATGCATGCCAACAGAAACCATGCAGGGTGAGAAATTAAAACAAAGTCCAGTGAAAATTGACATTTATTTTTTTGGAAAAGACTAAGAGGGGGGTAATGTAATGCCAAACCGATCACTTCCAAATACATATGCAACATTAGCTAATCGAATTAGACAACATCAAGGTTCCAGGGAGACATTGCAGTGTTGCTATACTTGTGTTTTTGTGTGTTTTATTGTACGTTTTATTTCTCAAACTCCCTGCGATTTCTGTTTGCATTCAGCGAAACTCGTAAACGGTAAATTATTATGAAAAGTTCTATGGAAAAAAGCATAAACATTAATTTCTACATTGTCGTATGTATGAGGAAGTGTATCGAGGGATCTAAGAGTCTTCGAAGGCCCCCTATTTATTCCAAAAACGAAACAAAATTGAATATATGTGCAGACATGTTGGGACTTCCTATGTGCTCTAACTAGAACACCAATTGTTTACAAAGCACAGTTTGTCCGCTTTCAATAATAAGCGAACATGGCCGTGTGGTGGTCTCGTCTGCTTATAACTTTGTACTCTATAAAAGGTTAGATACTGGGCTCATTCTCACCCTGTAACTTGGTTTCTCGTTGACAGGAGCACTCAATGTACTCGATGAATGCCTGGAATGGCCGGTGACGTCAGAAGGCGTTTGGAATAGCCGGTGACGTCAAACAGTGTGACCTTGACCTTTGATTTCAACTCAGTACCACCATTCAACGACTCATTTATACATGGAATCTTTGTGTCAAATCACATCACAGCAAATGGATCATAGTGGATTTCATATCAAGCATCATGTGTGCATAAAGGACCACGTTCTTGGGACTCAAGCTATATATTTATCATCGAACTAACAATGAATTTGGATGGTTTATAGTGCCATAATTCAGTGAAAATGTTAGCGGTAAATTGTGAATTTCTTTATTACAATCTCGCTTTCAGCATAGATCTATATACGATATATATTATTAAACACTACGAATGCGTGAAATTAATTCCCTATTTTTAGTATTAAAATATATTCCTTCTCAAAAAGTTAATAAATGATTTCATTGTGTTTACTTCTGATTTCCTGCGCATGTTTTCCAATCTTTAGTACAAAATGTCTTTGTTTGAGTTGTTTCACAATATTTTAAAGTTCTCAATTGCGATCTGTGGGAAAGCGAGATTGTGGCATAACAAGTTTCTGGAAATAAAATGCTTCCCTTGAATAATCAGCGTTAAAATGATTCCCTCGTGTGGAAAGTTTTGCAATAAGGTGGGATATTCGAAGAAAATCTTCAACAATGGAAACAGATAAGTAAAAATATATGTCTTACTCGTGTTGGTTTAGATTTGATAGTTTCTCAGCTTTCCAAATAATTATGAGAACTTTACATCGTCTAGTCAAAGTATATACAATGTTCTATATTTATCATGTATCATTTTGAACCGGCATCTGGATAATATATGTTTGTTATATATAAACTTTCAAGAAAGGCTTCCCAGAATGCAAACAACGACGGATTGGGAGCAACTGCTAAGTTAAATAAGCCGTGTAATAATTTCATAAATACAGCTTCTCTTGGTAGATAGGGACTGAAATCAGTGGAAATCTTGGAACTCAATTAGTCTGAGTTTTTGGGGTCGTTAGAGTGGTTTCATGCTCGGATGTGTATTCATCATAAACTGTAGAGTTAATATATTTCATTTTTTCTTGCACTCGGATATTGCCATTTCGCATACTAGTTTTCATTTAACTCTAGATTCTCCTAAATTGTCATATTGTCGTAATTCTGGGAAAGCATTTAGCTCGTACAAAAAATACACACATGAATCTCGTAATTTGTCACGTGATATATATAAATGTTACAATCGATTTTTTGTATATTAATGAGAGAGTTTGTGAGCCATATTATCAAGTTTTATTATGAACGATTTACTGCAATGCCTACATAATCAATCATAGTAGCTACGCTAAACAATCTTGTGTCATTGTGTATAGAGAAGACACATGATTGTGTTTTCATGTTTGATCACGTGATCATTTTGTATGCATTTTGGGGTAAAAGGTCACATTATTGTTCCATATTATATATATATACTATATCATGATTTTGTGAATTGTTTTTTGATGTTTTAAACATTTAGATATTTTATTACTATCATGATTTTTGTTCTTTAAATATCAGTTTAAAAACTGATTTTAAATGGCCTGAATTTTTCGGCGTTTATTCTTTTGCCTAAACGAGAATATTGATAACTGTATATTGCATATTTTCTCATACATATTGACTGTTTCACAGTGTTACAATACATACATATACCTTTTTACATCGTTTCACAGAAAAATGTTTATAAATCAGCATTGTAGAACAGCATATTAAGTGTGCAACATTAACAAGTATAGGTAATTATTTGACCATAAATGTCGGGGAAATGAGAAAAATATGGCAGTTTAATGTTTCTATTTATATGTAAATAATGTTAAAATATTTATGTTGAATGTATTAAGGGAGACCTCACGCTGCCTAATTTTTCCTTTATTTTACAACTTTCAATCAAACAGCATAATATATATTATTTTTCTTCTATCTTGAAATCCTTTGTCGTGCCTAGCCTTCACATCCTTGTATACTGGTTCACTAGCTTTGATCAAGCCACGTGTATTTGGTCATCTCTGTGAACCATGTATCAATGAGTGCAAGAGCTGGACTGTCGTTAAATGACCAAAACAGTTCAATCAAAATGTCTTATGTCACGTGATTATTGTTGTTGTTCTATTTATAGCTTTGGTGTATCGTTAGACTTCGGTTAAGCAATTTCATTGTAATATTCTTACAGAAAACATGGCCATAAAATGGCATTTTCAGAAAATGTGTTAAGTTCATAAAAGGAAGTGTTCGTGAAGTGTTTTTTTTTTCTACTGTTCTCTTTATTTGTTTTTTTTACAAAATTGATAGCATTTCATTTACAAGGTGCTTAAATGTAGCCGTTCGTGTGAAACTGAAGGCATTTTTTGTTTGCTTACTGTAAATGTATGTTTGTAGTAATAATTCGTGTATTTTTAGGCACATACAAGCAGTTAGTGAGTCACATTTATTGTGTGCTGTTGTAGGTCTAGATATGTGCTATAATACCTTTTTATAATTTTTTATTTGTTGAACTGTTGCGTCTACTGTTTTACTTCTTTTTTTACATTTTTTTCTGAAACATTTTTTTCTGTGTATTGATTGATATATGAAACAAATGCATTCCAGTTGTACAGTATAAGTTCGTGTGTGTATCTACCGAGTGTTTCCTGTTCCTAGTCTTAATAATGTAGACAACTTTTTTGGTTTTTAATTCTATGTTTCATGGTCTTCATTTAAGCTTAGTTTGTATACACTATACAAAATGGTTATAAACATTTTCTCTCATGAAAATAATCTAGACACTAGTAGTATCGTATCAGCGATATATTGTGCGTTTTGTTTTCCCCACCAATACATAAAATAAAGCCTGTCATTGTGCCATTTAACAACAAAAGAAGAAAATCAAAAGAAGCCTTCACTACCTTAAATTTTTTGTTACATTATATTATATTTGCATTTCTGTTTTGAATTAAATTTCAACACTACGACTCACTAGGCAATATAAACAGTCGTTTATATTCTGATAACTATTGCCTCAGACAGATACACTGGCTATTTGATATTTTAAATAGCTCCTCTATCATTTTATCGGTTATGGTTTGTTTCGATATTTATGTGCCATTTTTATCAAATATGTGTTTCTTTATTTTTTTCCATAGTTGTAGCATATTTTGGCTACGTTTGTCTGCTCCTAGTGCCATTAATGATACAGTTCATAAATGTATTTTTCCTCATTCAACTATAAGGCTTTTTAGAATATCTTTTGTATATAAATATATATATTATATTATATCTTCATTTTACATTCTTGTAATATTGCAACATATGTTTTATTATGATTTTGAGGATGTCTTTATATCATCTATATACTATCACTTTATACTGCTATTTTATTCCACTTTTTTGTTATATGGGTGAACTACATATTCATTTTTTTTGTCAGAATTTTTACTTTGTACAAATAAGGAACAAAACGTTTGATTTCTCCCTCGCGTTATTCTGAATAACGTTTTGAATACAGTCCTTTTTAATTTTAGACTATCCTTTTCCGGTAAGGCATCTTTATTCATGCTAGGTTATTTCAAATAATAAAACACCACTATTAACTATTTATTTTATAGTTTATGAGAAAATTAAAAATGTAAATATATAACCAGGTCCTTCCATGTCTACTATAGTAGTGAAATTTATACCGAGATAAGACAATTATGAATTAATACATGCTGCTCCTCTATAGTAACTGGGCAAAAAATGAGTCATTTGTACGACTAGAAAACAAATAGACAATGGCTATGTATAGTTGAAAAGGAATTGTCTGAATGTTTTCTGACTTCGATCGACCTGGTTTTATATACTGAAGTAAACATGTGCTTTGTATACATCAATTTGCAAATATTTTATATTCTTTTTCTGAACAGATGTCGGAGACATTACATGTGAGGTAATTGTGTTATATTTGGTGCAAAGTCAGTTATTTGTTAATAAATGATCAGTAAGATCAATTCTTTTCATTATTTTCAATGTGACGAACATTCTATGATTTCTGGATCCACATTACAAACGTGATGGATGAAAACCATAACAGTTTATCACAAACCAATCATTAAATATGCATTCAAATGCTCAACATGCTAGCTATAAACATGAACATTTGTACATATTAGCGGGACAATGAGCAGCATAATGCATTAGAAACGACTTTACAATATAAATCTCTCTGACATGGAACATTTATAAGGTGAATATCGCGAATCTCAACTTGCTTTCATTTATTATTTATAAGCAATGGACACATGAATGTACATATTATATAACTCATGGATTCACGCACAAAAGTGATAGACTATTTTGAATTGACGTATAAGTTATTGTATGGCATGCAACATGTTTGGGCGTAAAATTGAAAAAAAAAACGTGGTAATGAGATACATTATATAAATAGGTAAATGTCAGTGTTCAACTAAAGAACTATTTATTTAGATATTTATAAAGTGAGTGAAATGTATAAGGTATAATTGGTATACAATAGAATTTGATCATAACGTAGAATTCTAATTTTATGACAGACTGTATATCAGCTGTTTCAGGAACTAAAATAGTTTATATATAATTATGAAGGTTATAGATGAAGAATCTATGTACACAAGTAAATAACTGCTGACTTAATGTTGTACTTACCAACACAAGTTCGAACAAGTTGAGTAACGGAATGTTTTACATAAACTAAGTTATATATATTACGAGCAAGCCGATTTTACCACGATAAAGTCCAAGAGAAATAGATGATATTCTATTTGTTTAAGCAGCAATGTGCTGTACAGGTACCTCCAAACTTCTCCCTTACGTGTACCCCAACCTCTTGGCCTTCAGTGTTATGGTTCGTGCATCTGGTATTTTAAGAGTAAACTTACACACTGGAATATCGTTCCTCATTATACTGTCAACAGCGTGAGCACATGGCAAGACATGCCAAATTTCACCATGGAATCTCCACAGACATGTTCAGAACACAGTTGCTATTAAATTCAGGTAATGGCTTTCAGATTTAAATCTAGAGAAAACTCGTAGTATGTTGTTTTTACTCGGAAAATAAGAAAGCTGTAATGTACAAAAACTGTTGATGGATTAAAAATAAAACAATAGAAAGATTAGAAAGAGTAAAAAAACATTTTGACATGCCATATTTATTGGGGGTGTTTAGACCATGTCTTTAAGAGAGACAACCCTATCCATTATGAAATTGCTTTACTAACACTAAATCAAAAACTTACAAAAAGAAGTATCATGATGGTGTGAGTGCGTGTGCTTGATGGTTTTAGATTTGTAAGAAAAAGGTGTTAGTTATAAAAAAATCTGCAACTCTGGTTAATGTAAATGATGCAATAAAATATAGACAGTGCCCATTTGGAAGATATGAAATGTCAGAATTCGGGAGATTTTCGTAATGATTATGAGTGTTATAGATCATTACATGCTGAGGTTTTCAATCGTTTTAAAAAGCAGTGCTGTATGTTACAAAGTAGACATAAGTATAAAGTATTACTATATGTGCATTAACGATTAAGATGGCAAATGGCAGCATGTGTCGGTAACAAAGTAAAACACGTACTTTCTCACTTACACATACGAAACTGTTACATGTAGATGTAAAATGTCACATTGAGTGTTATAAATCATATTCAAGTGAAGTGACAAACGAGATGAACTAGTCAATGCATTTGTCTTTTATATCAGAATTAACCAAATCTGATGCTTATAGGGTTATTACATATTTGCGCATGTACCCTTCTATATCAATGCATTTTCATCGTAACCTTCTGCCTGATTTTCTAGATACGAGCTTGCACAAGGCGATGTAATTATAAACACATTAAGGTTAATTCAATATTATAGCAACCTCATTATCAGAAATAGATTTACAATGTGGGGGGGAGCATCTAAATTAGATGAAGTTATTTAAACTTGAGAAAACAAAAGAATAATACTGCCCTAGTTTTATATAATGTTAAATATATCATGCTGAAGACCGCCGGTATAAAACAACAACAAAAATGTCAAGAAATATGTTTGGGAAAAAAAACTCATGACAGCAACCGAGGTTAGGACATTTGATTTTTGAATGTCAAACCGTGAAAGGCTGACTTGCACATTTAGTACTTAAAATGTCATCTGGAAATGAGGATAAATTTTCGTGATGATGCCAATTGTCATAAAATGAATCTATTAATTTTACTATATCATCCAATTTGTAACTGTTTTGAATAAAATTGTGGAGAGTTGTGACAGAAAACTGCCATATTGAAATTTACTGTTCCTTAAAACAACACGCCAAGTGACGAGTAGGATTTATAAAAGACAAGATCGAGTTCTTATTCTAACTATAACTTGACCACTGTTATCTGTTTTATTTATGGGTGATTTTTCTTTCAAAAATTGTTTTCTATTTTAAAAAGGGACGAATAACAAAAATATTTTAAAATGTAAATAAACATTCGTGCTCTTCTTTCCCTCACGTTACTAAATCAATTTATATCACCGCTTTATCAAACGGGAGGTGTTCCAATCTAGACGTGATCGTATTGTAATTTATTTGTTATTGTTTTCTTATAAAAAGTCGGTGTGAAGTACAAGTAGGTAAATAATTTACATAAATAAGTTACAGCTTATCCTAGCGCAGACTCTCCCACAAGCAGTTCAGCCAACTTCTCAAAGTCTTTTAGAAGAAAAAATGAAAACAATGGTATTTTAAGATTGTATGATTCAGGTTTTGAAATAGTTGGCTACCTCTTAACAGATAAAGAGGTCCAAAAGATCAGACTGCAGCCAACAAGTTAGGAATTCATAGATAACGATTGATGGCAGTTTAGTGTAGATTTGGCATCATCCGCCATTCAATCACTGGTGAAATAAGATCTAATGGGAAAGTCAGTGCATTGTTTCTAGAGCAGGAGTTCTGAGGGAAGAAAAATAATTTTTCTTTTCTTATCTTTCTGAAACAGAGATTTAGGTTTAAGGAAAATTTATTTGCCTTGTTAACTTCAAACGAAATCGGAAGAAAATTTGTTAGCCAATAGCTTAGGCACACGGATGGATAACACACGGAGAAAAAGCATGTATTTAGTGAAAGTGATGTTATTGAAACCTAAGCAAACATTACAGTGTTTGTTAAATACCTCTGGATATCTTCCTGAAAGACATCATTTCAAGATTATTTCTGCACACCAGATTAGCGGTAGACTCTATTAGATGGTATAATATTCCGGATAATGGAAAATGTCATTTACATAACATTAGACATTTGGAACAATTCACAGAAACTAGTTTTAAAGAATCACTCGTGGTCACATATTCTTACGGCAGATGTTTCTGATAATATTATTTTTCTAAACCAAATGGAATATTTTAGTAATTCTTTGTTAATCTTCAAATCGTTCCTGATTGCAGACAAAGGGGTTTCTATCGGATGCTATCTTTTTACAATCTAGATCAAGTCTGACCAACCTAAATCAAAACCAGCATTGTGTTCAACACATCAAAGCTTTAGCTCTCAGTAAAGCTGCTGATAAGCCCAAGACTCCTGTGAAGGTGATATTGGGTCAGTCTGGTCATATCTCACATACAACTGACCAGTGAGTGACCAGTTGTAGATAAGCATCTTTAAACCAAACATAACAGACGCTTGAGAATTCAGTGTGTGTAGCTCACCCACAAATAATGGGGCGGTCACATGGGTCAAACTATGGATTTTTTTGTTTCAATAACAGCAAAGAAAATGGGTCATGTTTGTAAAAGTTAAAAAAGAAAATACAAATTATTGACATAATTAAAACGTTCTGAAGTTTTTTTCACAGATTCAAAATTTCGTGTAAAATTTATTATCTAATATCAGTTGATATGAAATATTTGGAAAATTATTTATTTTATTACATTATCAAACTCAAGTACGTTTCACTTCTGTCTATTAGATATTGACCTTCAACACACCGACATGTTTTATTTGATTATCATTATATCGGACTTCCCCTTGTTAAATAAAGTGTACAAACAAACTGAGCATGCATCTATATAATATCTCAAAAGCCAAGTACAGATTTATCATTCTACAGACGCGACATGGGGGGCAGTGATATTATTGTTGTTAGATTTCTTACACTCTCCACACCTTGTACAACTGAAACAACAGTAACCATATCCCAAGATGCATCAGTAACATCAACATTGATTGATTAGCTCACCAAGAAACAGTAGTAATAGATTGTTTGTTTTGTATGTAATATGCTAATCACAAGTTGATGGGAGTCCTGATTGAATGTTTGCTGTAGAAATTAATTCTCATTAACTGGTGGAATAGCGATCTTATCTGATCTACTGATAAGCCAGCAATGATCATTGAATGAAACTTTTATACGGACGTGCAATGTGGGAGGGAGAGAAAATAAGGAAGTAATATTCCTTAAGTTCTAACATTTGTTGGAGTTGATTTTAAAGATCATTGTAAAAGAGTTAAGTGTACATGATTCAGATTGTAATATTATCCTACAGTACATGACGTTAAATGTACCTGTAAATTTGACACTTTTCCATAATGAATTAAACAAAGCTACTGAAAAACCAATTAATCATTTGAATTATTTATTTAAGTTCATAGCAAAATTGCCATTAAATATGTTTATTCTAGTTTAAAACAGTGTTATTGCTGTTTGCGTTTGTCGCTAAAATCTGCCCAAAATAATTTCAGATTGTATTAGAATTTAATGTATTCTAAATAAACATTTCCATTTATAGATTCAAAGAATAAATCAAGAGCTTCCATGCATTAAAGGTACACAGAACATAAAATTCTAATATTTCCCAACATGAATATTTTATATATTTTATTTATTCTTTCATAAAATCCATATTGGTGTGAGTTCATATTGCACGGCTGTTCATTGTACCAAAATGTATCTAATTTTCATGAGTTGGTATCAAATGTGGTACAATACTGCGAAGTGAACTAAAGATGTAGTAGTGTTAGCTTTATTATTCTTTTGCTACCGTCACGAGCTTTGATCTCTATAATAATTCCCTATCATAAAACTAGCATACACAAACACTATAAAATGCATTGCCTGTGTGCTGTGGAACCATCATAATAAGCACATTTAAAGCCCATCTTTACCAGATTCACATTACAAGTTGGTCATGAATATAAAATTGTCATAAACGAGAGTGTTTTACAATGTGTAAGATCTTCACTGGTGTTTAGCAGGCAGTTGACGGCGAATGATTCCATTTAAAAGCGTGAACAGACATTATTGTAGTGTAAAAACTGTGCATCAACACAAGTACGCAAAATAATAAAAATTGACATTAAGTTCACATCCGTGAAGTGATTATTACTAGGTTTGAAGAGTGACCACTGCATGAAAAGGTTGCTTTTGGTGGTAGCTGAGGAATTAAACAAAAACAAAACAAGCTTGTATACATAGACCAAACTACAGATGATAATAATGCAGTTATGAATATTAATTAAAAACAGCTTACTGGTGACTCACGGATAGATTAAGTGTCCATATATATTTGACACTTTTGAATGGAATTTGGAAATCTCGAGAACGAATCTGAAATTGGGCATTTAGAAATTCGAAAGTGTAATGTCTTCAACCTCAATGCTATTTATTAGAATTTCTGATTATAGCCATGTTTGGGGTTGAGCCAATCTATCTAGATAATGGAACCAATTTTCTATTTCAAAATTGTTCCCAGAAAAATGAAAAAGTAATATCGATTTCACAGATTCCATTATGCGAATTCTACATATAATAGCGACACATCAATAGACGCAAAGATGCTCCACATTGGGAGTTTTTCTTTTGGCCTTATCATACAGCCAGCTTTCATGGGCGATCAAATCGCCAGCATTATGCGATTGGAAATTTGTGTATTGAAAACAGGAGGCAGGCAAATCTTATTAAATTCTGGTGATAATGGCTGATTGTATGAAAATATTTATTTTGCGATCTTAAGAATGACGGAGGGAAAATATGAGGGATTAGCTGGGCTTTGAAGCAGAATCCTATTCCCTGTTATCTGATTGGACGAAAATTGTAAAGAAAGCCACCGATAGTTCATTTATAAATCGTACTCATTTTGTATCTAATAGAGCTTTAAGGAATTTCTTACTTCTAGCTACTCTACGTAATACAGGGGACATTATCATTGTTTGTCATTCATTCAACAGACACGTATAAGATATATTGTAACGTGAATCTCAGCGAGGGGCACATACAGTCGCAATCCTGGGTCCTCTTGTGCTTTAAGACAGGTGTGGTCTCTTAGGGTAAATTATCTCAAATTTACCGAATCATTTTATATGACTTATGTAAAATTAAAATGAAATATCAAATTACAGCTTGTGAAAGATTGTCATATCATTTTAAATAATTAGAAACTGCAATCGATACAATCGTACATAAACACGGCAATAACAGAAAGAAATCAAACAGTGAGACATTACATATATCTCAAAATCACCCGTATCTCTAGTCACCTCATTAAGCAAATGCGTATAGTGGGGCGTTAAGCTATAAACATCGACAAATGTGCAACATGCTACAAAAAATAATGTAATTTCCTTTAAAAATTGATACTTCTTGAGAACATTTGTAGACGTTTAAACTGTTTTCGAAGGAGCATCCCACCCATGAAGCATAATTCCTAAACAACATTAGCGTAATAACCTAACCGATGTGATAGGTTATTTAAGCGCTTCTAGTACATATATCATCAATTGGAAATTTGACGTAAACAAATTGCTAAAATAAATGTATTTTTTCACTGAAATTGGTAATTCTTTTTATAAATGGCCAAGCGGAATAAGTGACTGATATGATCAGATTTGTGAACTCATTAAAACTCGGGAAAACATTTAACAAAACACAATGGAAGCAATTTGAGTCGAATGTCGTGAAACAATGACTTGGCGAAATACGACAGAACAAATCAATATACCCCATTATAAACTCATGCAGTTTTTAAAACCTACCATATTGTAAGCTACGAAGTTTTTAAAGGTTAATACTTTCTAATATGTATACTTCCTTCATTTGGCATATCGCTCATGTAGGAATATATAGTCAGATAAAGTAAGCTTGCAATTCATAAAACATGTTCCAATATGGCTCTATAATAGATTCGAGTACAATTTACGTGGACAATTGAATGACTCATCTGTGAAAAATGGTTCTTTAGTTGCCCTTGGTGACGCAACGTAGCAACTGAGCACCCGCACGGATACCAAAAACATTTATGTAAGAGCACTTGACTTTTTTCACACAAGTCCTGCGCAAAAATGTTTAGTTTTCTCAACATGCTGCGTGTTATCATTTTACGTAAATTTCAAATAGGTTGAGACAATCAAACTATAAAAACACAACAGTTACATCACAACAAGTTAATTAAAAGATAATAAAAGTAAATAATGGTACATAGCAACATTATATGCAGTTATCTAAATTGTATTGAATGATTACAACGTGTGTTATGAGCTCATATATTTATATACAAGTCAATCATTGGGGGAATTTAATTAAACAAAAGTTTTGCAGATCTGTGTGTAGCCGTAACGTGAATAACGCATATTAATCACTTAAAATGATGCTCGTGGTTTCCATATATACGTAAACATGACGAGAATAGTATAACAATGGATATACATAATTTGATTTACAGATAAAATCCATCAAGCTCGTATAAATGCTTTGAAATTAAATAAAATGGCGGACTTTTTGCTTTCTATTTACATTGTATGTTCGGTTTCACGATATGTTTGATTATTTGCTCTCAGTCATTAGGATTAGGTAAAACTATATAGATACGCAGTAAACATACGGCAAGAGCTGTGTAATGCCAAGTAACGGTTAATGGGGTAAAAACTCAACTCAATTTCGAAACAGGTATCCCCACGTCGGTGACTAATCTTTTTGTATAATTTATATAACAATGTAATGTATCATATATACGAGCCGGGCTCGTCTCGTTGGCACAGAGAATTTGAACATTCTGAAGGTGTCACGTAGAACCCTGTGATACCCGGGCTTTGCTTAAATGAACTCTGAGACCTAGTTAATCTGTTTATGATGGGAAAAGGACATTATAATTTATCCTGAGGATTTCAAAATTTTCAAATTCCAATACCACTATTTGTCCATACCCTATGGTAGTTCGTATCTGTATTTTATTTCACATGAATCTGATAGGTTCACATAATGTCCATGGAGATACAAGAATTTAAGTAAGATTTAGCTAAGGTGTATTCAGCTATGAAGATTCGGTCTTTGTGGTTTTTCTAAGGGGTTTATCACTAATGATTTACGAGTTCTCTCCTATGAAAATGTACAAAGCTAACTTTCTTAAGGACGATGAGTAATAAGACACAATTATGAGTATTGTGCCTGTAACAATTTATTGATGGCGATGGTATGTGATGTACAGCATTTCATTTAAAATACTGACATTTAGGATGAAACATTTATCAAATCAACACTCGACAGATAAAAGTTTTATACAATAATTTATTTCAGCATACAACAATGTATTTGATCAATTACATAAATAAGTAGATTACATTTTTAAAGTGTATTTCGTTGTAAATTTATATTAATCTATTCCTTATGAATACTGTTATTTTTATACTGTTTTTATCATGCATGCTTGGTAACATGCCTTTAAATATCATCATGTCGACTTGTCTACATTAGAAGAAAGCATATAATACTAGTATATTATATCCCTGGACAGTCTACATAGCTTTGTTATTCATGAAAGAAAACAAGAGAACCGTGAGCGGAGCCAACGCTCGTCTGTTCATCGCCTCAATTAGATCTATCCACCTATAAAGTTTCATATTGCTACCTCTTATAGTTTATGAGTTCATTTACATTTAAGTCTTTGCACAGACGCAGACGCCGCAGTGATTACAATAGCTCGACTTTTTCTTCGAAAACAGACGAGCTAAAAATACTTTGATTTCACTACATTCCGGAATCCTGTTTATATAATCAGTAACTAGTCTCTCCATATCTCAGCTGATATTGTCACTTTCCCTTGGTCAAACTTGCTTCATTTATCAATCATTATTGAAGTAATGATTCTTGGACATGGAGAAGTCTAAAAAGGAAAAGAAATTACAAGTTAAAAGGCAAGATCTGTCTGATAGCGAATTCTGGATTCATGCATGTGGAAAAGCTGTAATTAACTGATAGTACATATTGATCAAGCTTATTGATGAAATTAACAAATTACTCCAGAAAAAAATCCAATATTCAGGCAAATGTGTCCTATATATTCTATATAGAAGATTGATTTTCTAGAAAATTTGTGTCCTTAACTCAGGACCAGACTGAGATTGACTGATACAGATCAAAGAGAAGATTCGTTCATTGACGACCTTGACCTTCTTTCAGCCTTTCCAGACAAAAGTAATAGCGTACATAAAAGCTTTAATGCCATATAAGGCGGTCTGATGAGACTACAAAACCTAACTGGCTCAACATGCTATGTTTTCGATTCTAATTGTCAATTTTCTTTTAACTACATGCGACTTGAAGCTCGCAATGTGACTTTCCAGACTGTAGTTGGGTTTTCTTCACTAAATATATCGGATGCTGAATACATGCATTTGTTACCGAACAAGACAAAACATTTGGGGTCTGTTTGGTAAAAATTGAGTACTGGACTGAACTGAACGAAATAAATGAACTTTTGGCACTGTAAGGATAGATACTGTTCTGTAAATATGGCAGTCCCCTATGCCTCATGTCGAACTTGACACACATTTTGAAAACTCTGGCATACGTCATGTATTGATTCAGTTGTTACTTTCAGAAATAGAACTTGAATGACTCAGCACCTTTTGAAATTTTCGCAATAGTTTATCGAACTATATTTTATAAACATTGTTATATTCCATTTCTTTTTTGATATAACATAAACAAACATCGAAACTTCTGTCCCAATTTCAACCAGATAAATCAGACCTCCAGCGATTAATACAATCAAATATCAATGAAAAATATATTTCAAAAAATGACAAATGATTTTTTTCAGTACTATGTACGAGTTAAATTAAAACTAAATTACCTAATTAAAAAAACACATCTTTTTGAGATGGCGTTGTATATCTAGGTATTGACATAAACTGTCGATGATTGATGTAAATGTTATCTTACATCTAACAACTATTAAATTACTGGGAAATAAACGTTTTATTCATTTAAAAAAATAATATGGCCAATTTTAAATATTGTGTAATTATTCAGGTAGTTTTAAATGAAGCATATTAGGAGCAATAATCCATAAACGTCAACGAAACCGGATAGTTCTGAATTAAACACATATCTTCCCAACATTTTGGTTTTTAATTACAAAAAATCACACACTGAGAAACACAAAACTAGCCAGAATAAAGGATTGCTTTTCAACACAGTCAAATCTTTTAATTAGATCTAAAAAACCTTGGTATTGTCAAACATGTATGAAAAACTCTTCTGTCTTGCAGCCCGAATGGTAAACTGGTGCACAGGTTTCATCAAATATAATTACGATAATAGGTACCACAAAAAGGCAGTTATTTTGTTCAAGTAGAGATTTTTTAGGTAAAAATCAAAATTTAAAATCACTGTGCCGCAGGTCACGTAATCACTGTCATTAAAGATTTGAAATTATTGGCAAAAGACATTTATATAAACTGGAATCATAATGATATTGATAATTAAATGCAGATTTACAGGTTCATACTAGTATGCTCTTAAATACACAAAATAACATAACTTAATGAAACAAAATTAAATAATTTACATATATTTTACTTGAAAAATATTTCATTGAAATATTTGCACCATGTAAAATGCATGTTTAAATTACAAACTATACGTTTGAGTTTAAATCCTGTTTGATTTAAGTTTAACTCACAAGTTGACTTCAGTATATTTGTATTCAATAAACCAGATCGCTGAGATCATCATTGTCAAAGTTATTGTATCATGAAACAATAAAGATGTCTACTCTGTCTTAATATAAAGATATAAATAAATACAAGATCTGAGTCCCGTAGATTATGGAGGTCAATATACCTCCTGACTTGTTAGATAAAATACAATATTGAGATTTATTCTATGGTTTATTAAGGGAAACTATGTAACACTAGTTTAATGTATTTAGCTGGGTATCTGTATATAGTAAGCACCCATTATTGTAATGCCAATAGGTACCCAGGATATTAATAATAATTGTCAAACAAATAAAGTGGACTCATTTATGCTTCTTGTTTTAACTAAATTCCTTAAGGATCTAAATCTTACTTTTCGAGTTTAATACATAGCAATGATACATGATAACTTTAATAAGTGAACACATAAGAAACACTGACATACTATATGTAGCAGATATGTGGAGTGTGGCTGTCCACATACTTGTTGTCTGTATCAATTGTCTGAAACAAACAAACAAACAGGCAGACAAACAAACAAACCATTATTTCCCGTGAATAAGCTGTTGATCTTACAGTTTTATCTGGCTATGTCTTATGGTCTGATAATGTCACAGTATGCTACACCATTAATACTGCAATGTAGTGTTGGCATCTTAGTTTCATAAAATACAGTCAATGACATCTATCAGTTGTGTGTTTTGAATCTGTCATCCTTCTGACAAGAAGAGATTTTCACAATTAGATTTGAGATGTGCCTGCTAAAGTCTTAGCTGTCAACTTGAATTAAGCACCGTATAAAGTCCAGGCTCATTTCCTTCTCCGAGAGATAGGCTATAGTGGCCTTGAGTCTCTCAACACTACTCAATACACAAACTAATTTGCATATATGCAAATTAGATGCAAATTAGGCTGGAATCTCTCCGATTCTATCTTTCTTTTTTTTTTGTTAGAATCTTGTATCAGCGATGTTGTCACACCATTGTCAAGCACGTGCAAACAATGCCATACCAACAAAATATTCAAATTTCAGCATTTCAGTTATTTTATGTGTTTTGTTTCCAACAAAATGTGTAAACTGATAAATTGCACCAATAAAGTTAGTATACAAGTTCGGGTATCGAATCAAAGTGAAACACATAAATTAAACTTCACTAAATATATGATATATAAACACAATAATAAATATGACATAAACAAGAATGAAGTGTAATTTAATACAAATAATTTTGGTATAAACATTGTCAAATTTGACACAATCTCCTTAACACATCTCATCGCCCGAAGAAAAATCATTGGTAGTTTTGAACAACAAACGCCCATTACTACTCGTCAGTTCAAATAAAAGGGCAAAATGGTTTATTCGAAGCCTTGTTAATTGAGAGCGCATTTTATCTAAAATGAAAATGCAGAAAACATTAAATTATCAACTGTATCAGCAATAAGCGTTATTAATTTAATATACCCATAAAAAGCTATCGTATGAACCACCGAACACCTGATTGTCTTTCAATCAAACACCATCGATATTTATGTGCTCTTTTGTGCATTGAGATCTTGTTTCAGCTCTGTTTTATCACAAGTTATAGTGACAGCATCATATAAATCGTCTCTACATTTCAGGCAACATCCATTAAGGCGAATGTTTAACTTAACTGACCAGGAAACTTATTCTTATTTATCCGATAGGGCGAATGTATTTGAAAACGCAAGTCTACGAACCGAGATGTTTTTACCGATAAAAAGCATTACGTTTGTTTAAAATGAGTTGTTTAATTTTACTCACGAATGTCTGCGCAGACACAATATTAAAAGGGATTGCACGTTGGGTTCATTCGGTTGCGTTCGATTGCTTGATTCTCTTTGGTTTAGATATAACTCCTTTGAGTTCTATTCATTTGTTTACAATAAGGAGCACCTTGCCATTATGTTGATCTTCGTATAGTTTATTTAAAAAATCCATCTTTGATGTTGATCATACATTTATTAGATTACTGTAATAAATCCAGCGGTGGATCCAGGATTTCAAGCTAGGAGGTTGGGACCTTTAAGGGGGGAGTGTCGGGTGCAATCCGCAGGTGAAGTCTACCATACAGTCTGAGAAAAATGCTATAGATCTACGTAATCTTTAAAATGAAAAATATGATAATTTGTTTTTCGTCTTATAAACAAAAACACTAAAATACTAGCACGAAGCGAAGCTTTTCTTATTTACAAATCACATCAGCCGACATTTCATGCCTTACTGTCAATACAAGCCCGTAGACAAAATGACTCCAGACGAAATCATGTTTGAAGAATGCACTGATATATTTGTAGAAGAATTACTCTATGTTTTAAGCACACACTATTTTATTGTACGATACTGGTAATAAAAAATGTACACAAATTAGGACAAAGACAAGAATAACATTTTGAAAATCGAGACGTCTGAGACACTCTTCAGTGATTGGAGATTGGTTAGCCTCTGTAGAGGAAAATCAGTTTTCACAGATTAAATGTAAATTTACACAGTCATTAGAGTGTTCTACTAGAGCATTGTTTACATAGGGTTTTGAACATTATGTTTGATTAGTGCTCTCGCCAACAAGAAAGGCAATTGTTAAAAAATATACCAGCATTTTCATTTTACTAGTCGAAAATGGCTTGAAGCTCGTGACAGGAAATAATTAAGTGAGTGGTGATATTTTTCAATTATTTAACCTGAAGGAATTAAACTCAATATAAATCAAACACAGTTTTCTTGGAATTGTAGAATATGTTCTGTGTTTGACACAATCAAGTTAGCAGGGGCACTGAGTCTACCAATTAATCGAATGCAGTTAATCAGGCACAATTAAAGGTATAAATTCGTTCAGGATTCCTTTTAGGCTAGTTTAAGACTTGTCTTTCAATACACAAATCAGTTTTTCCGCGAAATTGTTGTTAAGAATTGTTCTAAAGTTTAAATTAATGACGAAAAGAATGCATTATGTAGGTGTATCATTTACACCTTATGCGAAGTCTAGAAAGAATAGACTATCATGAGAGATGAATTTCATATGTACTCAAAAACTCATTTTTCACGCAACATATACATTTATCATAGTATATTATAAGCTGTAGTAGTATCGCCATTAAGATGGTTATCAAGAAATCCGTTTTTCTCCCAATTTTGCCTGAGGGCCTCCTGCCTTTGATGTAGTTATTTAGTGATAGACCTACAAGGTGTAACATCACCTTCATATTACTAGAATGTGGTAGAGTAATGGTCCAAACAAATTTTAAAAATGATTTACAAGTATGTCCTTACCTTTATAAAATGTATGGTAGTCAATTCATTATTTTTAAAAAATTCATGCTCAATAGAATTATCACCTGTTTATGATATCAAACTTGAGCAACAAATAAAACAGATCCAATTATTCCCTTCATTAAATTGGAATGAGTAAGATTTCTAAAAGCTTGGCTTTCACAGACCGGCTTGAATTTAATGAACTGGATCAAATGTATGTTTAATTTTGTAGGCAATATTCTACAGGTAGATGTGATATAAACCCACATAATTAAGGTAAATAGTTTCATATCTAGAGTTAATTGTAATTTTCAAGATGAAACTATTTAGTGCTACCTCCCCCCCCCCCCCCCCTGTTATAAACTCATATCAAATATACATCTCAATATCTGTTAATGTCAGTAAATCATATCTTTTTTTACAGTATAATTGATTTTCTTGTCTATACTATGATTAAGATAATTGCTTAATGTATAGTTACAGTTTGTTTCTAGTTTTGAGTATATGCACTTCACAGATAATTAAAATAGTATGTAGTACATTTTGCTGTATATAATATTTAGGTTTATTGTAAAAGTATTTATATCTGTAATTACCTCATGATTATAAGCAATATCGCTTGGACTATTAAAGTTCAAAACATACATCAGAAAATTTGAAAAATAAATTTCATTAAATTTCTATAGATAATTTATTGGTGAATTACTGGTATACATATATAGCATGTGGCATTATTTAGTATGATACATGGATGATCAGTTTACTAGTTCTACTTTGATCAAAATTGTAAATGGCCACATCAATGTTCAGTCATTATTTTGGCAAGAAATATGTGGAAATTATTGGACGTTAGTACTATAATAACAGTCACCTCCCAATTATTTAAATGCTCGATTAAGTTTCACTGCCACATTTTATAGACGAGTATACATCTTTTATTGGGTTGAAAACCCATAATTTACGCTTAAATGCAAAAATATTTTATTTTCAGAGAGGTAGACTATTTTCATTTTGAATTACCTTGCAAAAGGTTGTCATAAAATTCCAATATATAATAATCACATACAAATATCTTAGTGTAGTCACACAGGACCATAAAAAATTTGATATTGTCCATAATGTCAACAATAGTAACTGCTTTAAATAACCCTTGATGGCTTGAAAGTGTCTATAAAATTACATTGAATGGTAAAACTCTAAAAATTTCAAGTAGTCTGAACCTAGCTTGTGATAACGCATAGACAAAGACTGACTTGGGCTTGAGATACATGTAGGATATACATTCAAACTTGACTATGTGTTCAGAGCAATCTCTGAATAAAGGCCACCCTATGAATAAATTCTATTGATAATTAAGAACAAAATGACTTCCCAATAAAGGCCACGTCTTTCCCATGGGCGGTCTTAGTTCACAGGTTTGAATGTTGTTGACTACTGACCCATACTTTATGTTGGAAGACTGACCCATACTTTATGTAGGAAGACTGACCCGTACTTTATGTAGGAAGACTGACCCATACTTTATGTAGGAAGACTGACCCGTACTTTATGTAGGAAGACTGACCCATACTTTATGTAGGAAGACTGACCCGTACTTTATGTAGGAAGACTGACCCATACTTTATGAAGGAAGACTGACCCATACTTTATGTAGGAAGACTGACCCGTACTTTATGTAGGAAGACTGACCCATACTTTATGTAGGAAGACTGACCCATACTTTATGTAGGAAGACTGACCCGTACTTGTGGTAGAAAATAAGTGAAGCATCCCTTGAAAATAACAAATCATTAAACAAAGAACACTACACTGTATTGAATTCCAATATTTGTAGGGTTCCTTAATTACAGAAATAGGATATTTTAATGACAGTATCAAGTTATGAAAACAAGATTTCTGTCAAAGTGTAAGTTACTGGATCTTCCTGAATCTGATGACACAGGGGTAGGGGTATAGTGTAGGGTGCCATACTCATCAACAGATAGTTGTTAGTTTGAATTTCATCATGGGAAAGGTTTAGTCCTGGCTTTGTAGGAGGAAGTAATGTTTATATACTAACCAATCCAGTCTTCAGAAAGCTGTAAAAACAGAATTTATTATTGACACAGGATGGATTAATGTTTTGAAGAGTATGAATTATAGTACATGTATATAAATAGAGTATAGATAGAAGTATACATATATGGAAGTAATTTAGTGCAATAAATCTACATTTATAAGGAATTTAGTTTCACATAGAAATATTCTCAATTGAGATCTAATTTATCAGAGTCTCAGACAGTTGATTGGTGATAATTCACCTCACCTTACCTCATCAATTCCATTACTTTTTCGTAAATTAAATTGGTAATTAATAAGTTATAATTATGTTAATAATTTCCCTTAAGCTGATAAACAAATCATTACAATTTTAATAAATGAATACTTGGTGCAAATAGAATTAAAGTTATCAAATTGCATCAACAGTTATTAGACTGTAAATGCCAGCCGAAGAATTTATATGTTATTCTAAGCACCCTTCATACCCACTAATATATTTGATAGCTTTTATATCGCCATATAAAACACACTGATTTCAACGCTTCTATTTAGTAAGCTCGAGTTTTATTTGATGTTGTAGCTTTATCATATACCACCTAAACTTGAAGATATTAATCATTAATTAGGCAGAAATATTACTAACATAATGATATGCTAAACAGTTAAAGATTTTTCTGAGCTTAAATTATGTTTCATTTGATTTTATTAATTATAAGATACATACAAGTAATGTGATCACCCTTTGAGGTAGATATAACTCTGCATGATTTCTGATGTTAATGATTGTAGGGGTAATTATATACATACTTTATTCTCAAAGATTATATGATTGGAATACTAGGGCCCCCCATGTAATACATTCACATATGTGTATGAGTCTATATTCTGAACAAGCCAAGAGGCAGAGAGGGTTTAAAAGCTGTTGTTTGAATCGGTTCTAAAAAGTGAAAAATCTTGTCTGTGCATTTAGTTTGCTGCATTTGTTACATAACTTAGGCACTGTTCTTCCAGCCACCTACAAGGTCTAAGATTAATTAAATTGATTGCAAGTCGTAGATTGATCAAGTTATTTTAAAGCCATCAAAGAAACTATCTATGAACTTATCTAGAATGGAGTTGGAACATGAGTAATCAAGAGTTCAATCCTGAAAGTCTTAGACTTTTTCTTGCGGTCTTTATAAAACAACTGCAGACTTCCTGTCTGTTAAATGCTGTGACTTTTAACTAATAAACACTTGTTTTAATATAACAAGAAGTGCTTTATGGTGAAAATGCATAGACAAACTCAAGTCAGGTACTTCAATTCTTTCTAGTATTCACTTGTATTCTCTTCATAAGCTTAAATTGAAATTTCAAATGATCTGTGTGACTGGAACTCATGTTTGACAGTGGAACTCATGTTTGACAGTGGAACTCATGTTTGACAGTGGAACTCATGTTTGACAGTGGAACTCATGTTTGACAGTTGAACTCATGTTTGACAGTGGAACTCATGTTTGACAGTGGAACTCATGTTTGACAGTGGAACTCATGTTTGACAGTGGAACTCATGTTTGACAGTGGAACTCATGTTTGACAGTGGAACTCATGTTTGACAGTGGAACTCATGTTTGACAGTTGAACTCATGTTTGACAGTGGAACTCATGTTTGACTGTGGAAATCATGTAAGTTTTTGTTTCTTTTTCAGAGATCACCTTCATCGCAGAACAATAATTTACCTCCGTTTTCTTCTCCGGACGACGCACAGTCGACAAGATCCAATGATACTCCAGTTACTAGTCAATCAAATACAAACTCATCTCAAAATGCTGATAATAACAGTGAAGCAGGTGAGAGATCATATTTATATTTTCCAATATCAAAATAACATCACATGTCACTAATTAACCAATCAGACAGCTTTGAATGACATCACATGGTATTGATTAACCAATCAGACGAGTCCATTGCATATCCTTAAGTCTAGCTATTCAGACATATTATGGTCATTGAGGCAATTGAGACAAGGTCTTTTTAATACTGATTTGTGTTATTTGTCTGCTCAGAATTGTCCAAATGGCCGGTATTGTCTTTAGATTTGCTATAATTTCCCCATGAACAAGTAAATGGCCTGATATATAAATCAAATAAGTATCTACAATTGTTACAAACATCTGTCTTAAGAATAATAGCCAATGAAGATCAATGGCTTTCTCTTGTCACTAAAACATGAAACAATGGGCTGTGATATTGACTAATTCATTGACTAATTCTGGAGTATAAAAACATTGACAACAACATTTTTTTAATAAAACTTCATTGTTGCTGTTGATCAGAGAGGCAGCAATTACCAAGTTAGGCTATCAAGTTACCTACTTTACTGTTACATGCGAAAATAAAAACGTGTAAATTAATAATAAAACAAACTGTCATTGCTGAAAGAACTACTGCATTGTGGACAAAAATAACAATTAATTTCACTTAAAATTGAAATTACAAATTCTATAGTTTAGAACAATTGAACCACATGGACTCTAGGCTTCAAACCAACCCTTGATACAATGGGTTTTGAGAAGGGAACTTGCTAATTGCTAAATGGGCCAACAAAGGTCCTAACATAATGAAAACCAAATAGATTGCTTCTAATTTGAATAGTGTGGGGAATCGATTATGAAATAAGTACAGGGAAATTCAGATTGATTTTCTGAACAGTTCTAATGAAATACCAAGTAACATGATACATGGTGTTTTAAGCACCATTATTAATTTATAATGTACTGATGGGCATATCGAACAAGCACAAAATTCACCATAGATTGACTGATTAAAATGTATTATACGGCAATGCTAGACCCTTTTTAACTTTTCAACAATTCGGTCTAAGTCATTAAAATTGGAACATATTAATCATAGCGCTGGTAATTAAACATTTTACCATTTGAATAATTCTGGAGCCTCTGAACACGATCTCTTTACAAGGTTATTTAGTGTGTTACAAAAAGGAAAATAAACATACTGTATTATTTCTAATCAACAAGCCCAAAGTTTAAAATGTTTAATTGATGAACTCAGTTCTATTCATTATCACAGCTGACTTGATAAGCGTTGGTGCACTGTAACTTTTAAGTGGCTGAGAATAGAATTGGCTGCATATTCTATGAACCCAAAGCTAGGGTCAGATTATATCATAAATTGCCGAAATATAACACTGATAAGTTGTAAACAATAATATAATGAAATAAAAAAGTTTGTGACAACCGTCATAATTTTGCACACATCAAATTGGTGCGTATGTTTAAAGTTTTACATTGTAATCATAATTTGGCTTACTCTTAAAGTTCTTATACTTCCTAAAATCACATCCATTGCACAACTTGGGTCATTCTCTATTGTATGATAGCTTGTACTTATACATGATGTGGGAAATAGAATAAGTACGGTACTGTCTTAGTTCCTGTTTATAAATTTGTCATCATGTTTCAAGTTACAGTCTGCATTTTTTCTTGTTCAAAACAGTACACTAATTAGTTAGTGTAGGTGGTTAAACCATCCCATTATTAACCATGCAATAGTAGTGCATATTATATTCTTTTTATGGTGAAACGATTCTATTATGATTGTGATATTTGCCTGTGTACTTTAAAAACATACTGTATTTGTTTTAATTGTTCTGAGTATACAATGCATGCCTGAACTGAATAAAGTACACTTCTCAATTTATGTACAGTGCAACTTCTACAAAGCAACACCTTTTGGGAGAAGCAAGGTTATGTTGTTGTTGAATCAGGTTGTTGCATTAGAGACTTAATTTGGTACACTTAATTTGAAGGGAGGTTGTTGCTCAAGATAGGGCCGCTCTGGAGAGGTTGTACTGTACTTGTTTATATTTTTATTGATAAGTACATTGTACTTGTATGGTGCTGTGAGGTGATAAAGATTAGAAGAATGTTTCCTTAACAGACATTAAGTTCCTTCCATTATAGAAAGAGGAAGTAAAGATAAAAGAAACAAAAGTAAATGCATTTGCCCCAAAGGACTTTAAATCATCTTGAAAGAGTGTTTGATAAAAACAATTTTTTTTTTAATTTAGAAATGAAGATTTCTTAAATATGATTAATCTCAAAAGCATCCATTTAACTTCAGTCATAACAAAAGATCAGTTTTTTTGTTGCGCATTACAAGATCACTTCAACTAATTTCATCTATTTAGTGATTCTGTTTGAAGTATAAATTTAATCTGTCTGTATATGGATTGAATACCATAGATCATGCATCGCCACCCAAGATGATAATGCTTCATATTATTATAAACTTAATATGGAAAAAGATACAATGTCTAGGAATGGAAAACTTTATAAATTTTATACTAAAAACGTGTAATTTGATTATGTTTTGTAATTATGCCACCAAAATAAACTAATGTTGCATCTGCTATAACACATGATAATGTTGTCATGCTTTGAAAGATCTTCAAATTAGTTCATTTTGTGAAGTTGACTTCTGTTCCAAAACATTTAACATGAAAAACATGACTGAACGTTTAATAATTGCACTCTAAGTCTAAAAACAAGGTACTTAAATTCCATAATGAATTATCTCCTTGAACAAAAAATTATGAAATGAAATAATCTTGATGTTTAAATTACCTCCCTTGTCATTAATAAAGGGAAGTAACTCTGAACCAGAGTCTAAAGAAAATTGTCATGTGCAGTTGACATCCATTTTGTATCTAATAGATATAATAATAAATAGTAATTCAGAAAATTCTCAGTAGACTTGAAGATTAGAAATCAATACAATTTAAATAATTATTGATGATTACTACAATGCTACTGACACTGGGTATGAAATTATGAATATATTAGGTTAGATATCTCAACTTACACAGCCACTCAACCTAACGTAGGTGACTGTAAACAAAGGTCAACCAAGGTGAGAGGTCATATGATGATCATTGACCAATAAACAAACACTACAAGATAATAGAAGGAAACTTACAGTTTACTCAAGCTTTGCTTCTTGTCTTTATTTATATCCAACACGAGTCACTTACAATAAGGCGTCTACCTGACACAGATGGAATGTAAACTCCACATTCTCAAAAAAAAATTAGTTTGGCCATGAAAAAATTCTCTTAATTTCTAAATAAAAAGTCTTAAACGCAGATATAAATCTGATGTTACTGTGGTATTATATGTGTATATTGTAACATGCATTTTCACTTTGAAGTAAAAACGGTCGGGGAAAACATCAATGCCTGCTGTAGACATCAATACGAGATTTAAATTTACTTTAAATCAAGCATTCAGTACATTGTTTATAGAAATGATTGGGTTAATAACCGCTTGTCATCCATGTCTGAACTACATAACTTTTGAAACTGAAGAGAGGTAATTTAAAACTTTCAAAGTTTGTCCAAGTGGGAGGAGAAAGGTGTATCAGTAACAAGCTATAATGCCTTGGAATATCTTGAATTTATCAGAGTGTCTACTTCAGTAATTTTGCCCTACTTGACTATTTATTCATTAGTATTAATAAAAAAAAATTATTCTATGCAATAAAATGGACTAGCCTAAAAGTAAAGTTTGGCTGATTCCATTCAAGAAACATATAAGGGGTGGGAGTAAAGAAAAGTGAAATTGCATTAAACTTGAGTTCACTAAAAGTATGAGGCGGTACAGATTTTAGTTTGACCCAGTTTTTAATTCTACATCGAGGCGAGACCAGATTGTAAGAGGATTTTTATCAACAAACAAACAGTCCCATAAGGCCTTGTTCTTTTGCATAGCTTGCACCATTAACAGGAAAAATTTACACAGTGATAGGGAAAACTTGAACTTAGGTGAAACTCCTAGCAACTTTCAATGAGATTGAAAACAATCTCCGAGGACTTTAATACCCCTGGTAAGGTAAGATAGGACCGTGATTACAAAACAATTTCAATGATAAGCAGTCCCGGTTACTTCATATTAAAACATTTGGCATATGTTCCTGGCCAGTAGCTTTGCAAAACTATCTAAAGATAAGATTGTATTTTCCATAGGAAACTTTGCTTAGCTGTACCGAGTTTTCACATTTGCAGTGTTTTTCTGTTGGTTTTTATTAGCCTATTGGCGTTTATTCAGCCTATGACATTTTCATTACGTTGATTAGTTTAAGGTACTACTGTTATTTCGGAGTCTTTTTTAAAATAACACTATGCGTATGTTAAATGGTTCTTAATGTTATAATTCAGCCACATTATACAAGTACTGGTTACAAAACAGAAATATGTTACACATTTCTGATATGGCAACTCATATGTTATGATGATATCACTGATTTAATTTACGAATAAAATGAGCCAGTGTGATATGAAATGAATTATAAGTACCCCACCTCTCCAATCAAGCACGGTCTGAATTTTACCACCGCATAATTTTTGTATTGGATCAAGCAGCGCCCCCTTTTCATACAAGCCCAGTGATCCAAGCCTTGTATGCTAAATAGCCTATTGTCAAATTTTGAAGTATCATCAGCATTCAGAACTGAACAATCAGCTCAGCCATTTTATGCCTTTTTTGATGGAACAATCCTTTACAAAAGCTGAAAACCAGATGTCGGGGTGTAGAGATAATTTAACAAAGCAAAATGCCCACGAAATTCATTTCCCCACTTACACATATCCACCAGAGTCATTTAGTAAGCTTTTCAATGGAGAACCCCTCTTTATATAAATGGAGTATTTTTCAATTTCTGTAAAAGCAATTTAAAGCTAAATGCATTATTTACATGGGGAGGGGATTTCATTATTTGAACAAAACATTTCGCGGATCGTTTTGTACATATCTCAGATGCACATAATTGCTAATGGTATGGGTCTTGAACCGAATTAAATCCCGGCTTTGTTAGTTGATTTTATCAAACGGAATAAAGACGCATGTTAAATAACTTATAAATAAATAATTTTAAAGAGTAGAATAATATTTATTCAACTTGTCAAATGGTTTATGCAAGGACCTGTACTAAATACATACATTTAAGAAGATTAGGGGAGAATGCGTTCAAAAAGTGACATGGCACACTATAATTATTATGAAAAAGATACCGGTATTTATTTAACTTTGAAGTAAGATAATTTTAATATCCGAGAGTAGCTAGTCCATTAATGGGCGTTGTAGATAATAAGGTGCAATATCCCGGGGATCTAGGAGATCTATACAAGAGTAAGATTTCGAATTAGCAATGTTTACACTACCTTCCTACAGAGAAATCATCGGCTTTACGAATGCATTAAACTTTAAATGACTTCAAAACAAACTAAAGCAGGCTGTTTTCTTTTAAAAATATAGAATTCATCTGTAGATAAGGAAATTCATATGTTTTTCTTTGTGTAAGAAATATGTTTTTGAAGTTTTGTGTCTTAAGCAACCGAAACTTTACTTCAGAAAAAAATGGCTTGTGTTTACTAATTCTTCTGCGGCTCCGTTATTTGTTAAAATATACAATTTTATCTGTGGCATATAATTTCCCTGAAGTTTACATTCAAAATACAAAAACTGTTAATTGAACCAAAGGGTGAACTGTTAGCTGGTCAAGATGAATGTTTTACTGCCTTATCTAAAACAGAAAAACAGGCATAAATAAAACAGTATGATTCTCGTATTATGGATCTATTTTAGCTGTTTTTACGTTAAAACCCCTAAAATCTGCCACATCTGAAATGAAATTTCCAAATCCTTGAGTTCTGACAGTTTTATGTTAGGAAGATGTTAAGGCACTTAATAACGATACAATTATAAAAAAAATCAACACAGCAGACTAGCAGTCAATACCAAACCCATTTCAACTAAGAGAAATTTTTCTGTACTCGCAGTTAAATGCTATGGTGATAAAAAATGTATGTTTGAATGGGTTCTAAACTGATTTTTTTTTTTTGAGTTAATGGTAAAATATTTATGTAACCCATGAAAAGATTCTGTATGAAAGCTCCGTGCTTTAACCTAATGGACAGGGGGCTTAACGCTTGACACATCAAAAATTACATACAAAAAATGAACGGAGATTCTGGACGTAGATAAACTATGGTAATGTATGTGTACAATGAAATAAAAACTGAAGAAAAGAATATTAATTAAACTAATGATATTGATTCGGTAGTTCAAATATACAGCTTGATTATTTATGCATGTGAGTATGGTAGAGTTGACAAAGTTCCAGAGGAAAATCCCCCCCCCCCTTCCAAAAAAAAAATATCTAAAAATCGACACATTGACAAAATCATTATGATTAATCAATTAATGTACAACAAACTTAGGAAAAACACGTATATCCACTGACAACCCCCCAAAAATACAGGGTCAGCAGGACTATAGTGATTTTTTAAAAATTATGTTAGTAGATATACCGGTAGTTAATAAGAAAATGAAAGTATTGACATACAATAAAAAAATTTACAAGGTCACCTGCCTTATAATAAAATATGTTATGAGGAAATTGTTTCAGTATTTTTAGATGTTAATATAGAAGACACTTCCTTAACTTTAACAAATACAGTATGTCTTAAATCTTTAGGGCAGTTTAGTCTACTTGACTAAAAATCTAATCAAGTTATATAAATTTTAATTGCTAATTGATTTTATCTTATACTGGCTGAGTCAAGTAATTAATTAAGTTAAATACAAATGTTATCTCAAATTTATCAAATAACGGTATTTTTCAGGTATCTGTTAGTATATCATAACTAAATGGTATCGTAGGCATGTAATATATAAGTTTGTTACACAAAACCTTTTGATACAAAAATATTAATACATGGTTCGTCAAACTTTACTAATAAAGATTTGTGATTTTATTAGGTACCAACAACAGAAATATTCCAAATACAACCAATAGTAATATTATAAAAGATGTAGATTTTGAGTGACAGCTTTTATGTTCAGTCTGGGAATTGAGGCTCTTAACAAGAAAGCCATGTTTGGATAAAACATGGTTCTAAATAAAAAAAAAACACATCTCTACGATTATGCAACTGCCATGGTTTAAAGTCTCTTACGGTAGACAAGCAAAAATAGACTGGTTTAGCTGAAGTCATAAATTTAAGACAATTGTTAGAAAACCCATTCCATAAGTTAATGTCTGATAGTAAATTGGAAGCACTTCAGAAAGCTGTTGGGGAAAATATGGTTGATAATTATAATGATTGTAATGTGTAAGATTTGCAATGGTTATAGCTAACTCGGTGTGAAAATGCACAAAAATATATTTATAACTCACATAAAGTATTTTAGGTTATGAAAGTGACAGCCATGGATAAAGTATATTTCCAAGCCGCCCCTATTGACTCATTATATCAGATTGCATTATGACATAATTTCTAAGAGTGTTAGGAAAATGTCAGATGAAATTCTCTATGGTAATATACTGAAACGTGCTGCAATACATATTATATTACTTAACACCATTAAACTGGAAATGGGTAGGCATTTAGGAAGCTGTCAAAAGTTTCGTACTTCTCATAAATTTAACCTGTCAGAAAAATCATTTTTTCTAACCATTTGGCACCATTAGGAGACTCAGATGGGTGGAACAAGGGACATAATCCATTTCTAAAAACACTTCAATCTCATTTTATGCTAATCATAATGTTGTAACTGAACCTTGCCGAAAGACACGTTATACATCTTCAAGTAATGAATTCTTAGACCTAATTTCTTGTTTATTAAGTTTGAATATTAACTTTCACCTAGACACTCAGGTTAGAATTGAATGTGTTTGGCCTAGATTTAAATTGTACCTGATAATTTTAAAATGTATGGTAGTAGTAACGGCTATGACCCTTCGACTTTTATTAATTTCCAAAGATGATTGTTTTTTTAGGACATTTCTCTGCATTTCAAACCTTGAAAAATCAAAAAGTTAAAAATGAACCACAGATTATTGTATGTAGTTTGCCGCAATCTGTAATTATCAGCCATTTCCAGATTTCTTATAGGTCATGACCTACGGAAGTGGTGTCCATTACACTTTAATGACCAAGAAGAACCCTAGGTATTCACATCGAGGCAGGGGGTCAGTAGGGATAACTTAACAAAAACTGATTATAAACAGTCAGGGGTCAATTAGCCCCTTTCAAATCCACAATCAACAAACCAATTATTTGGGAGTCAATTTGTCAGCATAAATGCATTTACTCCTTGATTTTTGTTAACTAACCTACATTATTGGCATGATCATTAATTAGTATGAAAAAGCTCGGACCATGAAATGTTGGGCAACATGCAAAAATAAATCAGTTTCCTAGAGTTTGGCTTCTTTTAGCTATTTATCATCCACTATAATTAATAAAAATCAATTTTCACCTAATATACATTTTTCAACCAATATTCTTTTTATTCTTCAGTGAATGGTATTTGATTAATATGTTTGTATGATTGTGTATAGATAAGTAATCATATGATATCTTATATAGCATCGTGTAAATTCATATTCAGGGGTTACATAATTTCACCTGTAAGGGTGGGATGAACTGGAATGAGATTGGGTTATTTTTTATAATTCTGTTTTTTTTTCATCTTTGGTGTCTAGCCGTAAGATACTGCGCTGTATTCATATTCATTGATGTTAAGACTATATTTTGAAAAAAAAAGTTGCTATGAATTTGCTTACTTAATTTCTAATTTTCGACTCAAAACCACTAGTATTTACTCATGCCCTCTGGAATTTAATAAAAATGCTTTTAACATAATTATAAATCTAAAATTAACGAGTGCTAACCGGTATTAATATATCCTATGCATAAAAATAAAAGCATTCCTTTCTAGTAAATTTACTTGTAAACATCAACAGAATATATGAAAGCATCAGTCATATGCTGGAGCAATTATTAAATTAAAATGATAATTAGCATGTAAAACTGATAAATCAAGTTTTTTAAACTTACTGCAGGTGTGGTGGGTTTCTTTTTATCATAACCCATGGACATAATTGATCCAGTTAGTAATTGGATTTATCATGAAAAACATCCTATTCTATAATTAGTAACATAACACCTCAAGAGCCTAAATCAAGTAGATTGTGGTCCAATGGCTTCCATGAAATAATACATTTGGCCATATGACTCACAGCAGGGTGTATTCATGTGATATTATTATTGTTTCTTGAAATATATAAGGTTTCCAAGTTGGCATAATTAATTTTATAGATAAGGGATAAGAGAACCATATATTTCATGCCATAACTAGCTGGATTTTATTAGATTGATAAATGGGAAAACCTGCGTTAAGTGCTAGGAACCAGACTTTTTGATAAGTGGGGGACCAGTCGTCTGATAAGCAATGTCTCGAAAAATGATGAGGAATTCTTTGTGCCTCATTTATTTCTTTTTGAGTCTAATAGTAGATGGTTTTGAGGTTTTTTTTATACCAATTGCTTTTTATTAAGATTGATTTTTTTTAAAATCATAGTTGAATAAACTGTGTTTTTATTCCACATAAGTCGCACAGAGATTGCAACAATTTTCACAAATACCTTGGTACCTTTTTAATTAAAACAAAAAAAGATTTCCCATTTTGAATTATATTTATAATCTTATTGAAATCTATGTTTAATTAAAATTTTTGATGAGTGTCTATTTTATTCTGATGCAGGATAAACAATAATGACTCTGTTAAAAATTACTTTGCAACATAAACTCACAAGTTTCAGTTTGTTCGACATTTTTACAGACATTCAAACTGCCGCATTTTGTGATGTTTAGATGCAAAAACGGTTTCCAACCAAGTACTGAGTTACTTAAATAGCTAGGAAACTGGAGGTTGTCAGTTCTCCATTTAGATTTTTGTTCCATTATTAGCTGATTGTATAACAAGATAAATACATACATTGAAGCCTAGGTTTTACTTTTCCCCGATTTTTGAAATGTAGAAAAAATGACCCGAAACAAAGAAACATCGTAAAAATTGAGAACTATTCAGTTAAGCTGGAATATTTAGTGTCACAGGAGACCGAGCTATAAAACTGTCAAAATATCACAAAAAAAGTTTACGCTAAAGTAATTAAGGTGAAATTTATGTAAAAAAAATATTATGCAGCAAAAGTGTTTTCAATTGTTTCCTTATAAAATATGTTGTAATTAATGCATAGGTAATTGGATAAAAAGAGAAAGTTAATTATCTGTCCTGCTGATAAGTTCTTTATATGAATGAATGCTTTATTGTATTGTGTGGCCACAAAAAGAAATAAGGTAATGCAAATAATTTTGGTTAGAAGTTTTACAATACATCATTTTTATATGAATGTTAGAACAGCTCCTTGTCGGCTTAGGTTTGATTAAACTAGACTACTTATAAAGATAAAATCAATTTTTAAATAAATACTTTATTAAGTACCGATAATTTAAATCAAGAAAATCCAAGGCTTTGTATGAGCTATATAGATTTTAATATATATGAATGCGCATTAATTACTGTACAAGATTTAAAGATAGTGAGCTTTTCATAACTAATTGAAACCTATCATAGACAGACAGCACCTAACCTTCGTGTTCCAGCTAGTGAAATACATATTAAGTGACCCTTTTTGAACATTTTTTTATTATTGGTAATATGATACATAATTAAACTTTTTGAAGTGTTTTATTTTTATGAAGACAGACACATCTGTATTTAAGTCTAGCAAAGATTATCTGATAATTTTTTGAATAATTCTTTTCTTCAGCTTTTCCCACATTCGTATGGACTACGCTTTGATTTGAAAAAAATGGCCTGAATTCTATTAAAATTACATTAAAATTATCAAACCCTAAAACTTTGTTCAAGACTTTATTTCGTGATTTAGGCGAACAGCTTTTCAAAAAAATATTCAGAAATTACTAATTTGAATATAATTTTTTTTTATCTAACTCAAATCATTTTAAACAGCCCTAATTTTGAAAAAAGGAGCGTTCACAAACAGTCAGAATTAAATGCAAAAAAATCAGTGTCACTGAGGCAAGATTTTTTTCTTCAATGATTTTGTTCACAAATGTAATTTCTCTTGCGATATTTAAGTAAAATAATTAGGTTATGTTTCATTTGCACGTTTTCATATCCTTATGAAGAACTAATTGAATAATGCACAATTCTGCAGAATATTGTCTTGTGAACGACGGTATAGTACAAGTCAGGGAGCTATTTAATCGATTAGCATGGACTCAACTAATGTGTGTTCCATTTTAATGAGAGTACTGCACATATAAATCACGATGGTAGGCAATTTTGAGTTAGTGACATCTAAATCTGCCATGCAAGGCAGTTTTCAGCTCATAATATTTTGACGTGTTGAGGTAAATTGTTTTTCATAGTCCTCTAGAGTGCTTAATTGCAAGTTATTTACCAGTATTTCTTTACATGTGGCATAATAGTGCAATATATATTATTGAATTACATAACTACGATAAAATTTCATTCTAATAAATCTATATTAGCCGTCATATAATTAAATTTCTATGATAAATGGCCAGTGATGAATTGATTGGCTGTAAAACTTTTCCAAGCGAAAAGAAATCAAGTTGTGCATTTAACAACCTCGGATCTAATCAATATAGCACACTGATTGTAATATATCATTTAAGACATTTTTCCACCGCAATATATTGATAGGAAGATGAGCGGCCCTTTTGTTATTTTGTTAAGGGCAAACCTGTACCTGAGTTGATTGGTCACCTATAGTGAACTGATGTTACTCAATTTAATGCTTAAAGATGCAGAATTTGAAATACAATTATGGCATTCCTTATATTTGATTGTTTTGAATGACCTCATATGAAAATATTGTTGCTTATGGTGTTGTTTCTACTCAGTGTTTACATTGTGAATAAACTGTAGAAACAGCTAGTATAGCCTATGTATGGCCTTGGGGGATGGAGAATAGTTTGTACATTATAATGTTATAAATTAAGAAAGATTTAAACTGTGACTTAAACACACACAACATACTATACTTAATTGGTATTGTCTATTTATTTATTTCCATGGAAAACATAACCAAAGGTAAAAGTATCATCCCTTAATCAATACTGAATGTTGTTATATTTCTGAAATAATTAAGGACTAAGCCAAGTCATGTGTCTGGAATAAATGGATTATAAATTATTTTGGTGTCATTTGAATTTTTAATCATAAGGAAAGAAAATGTGTGTATTACATGTCTTGTTTGGTCTCACAGCATGCATGAGAGCTGACTAATGTATGAAAAATTCTTTCCCTCCTACGCTCTATGCCTGCATCATATTCTTATTATTTTATGTTTATTTAATATTGACGTCAGTACAAAAATATTGATGATTATGTTCCAGATTGACTGTCCATAAATCTTGAGAAAAAAACAAATGTCTGGAAGAAAAAAACAGCATCAAAAAAGTTCATTGTTGAAAACTACTCCTATGAAAGATTTTTTTTCCAGATTGATTTAAGATTTGTTATCGCTAAGTGCGACACTAAATGTTCCAATGTGAACATAAAGGCTGTCAGTGACAGGAATCAATTGTGAGAATATGTGGCCCGGAAATCAGTACAATGACTCTATGGTGCATATCTCTCTAGCATTTTCCTATAAGTAGCTTTCAACTGGAAACCAGCTCACTCCATCTCCCATATTTGTCAAATGGATTTGTTTTTTTGAGACCCAGAAAAGTCAGTTGATAGTACATAAGATATAGGGTTTACTAGACAAATAAGAATTATGTTTGTGATACGACCATATTAACTCATTTAGTAACTACTTTTGTGAATGTCTTGCACTTGCACAATCTGCATTCAAAAGCCACAATAAAAATGAAAATAAGTTATGCACACAATTTGTATACTATGATGTCATCAGGTATATTTGATTGACACTATATTTTCAAGAATATTATCAATATGAAATGCTGCACAAGTGTTCACATGATACCCAAGTCTTCAAAAATAATTATCATTAAAGTATGCATCGCAATAATAATCTCAATGAAAAGTATGGACTCCATTACATCAGTCATAATGATTGTTGTTGTTTTTTTGTAACCAAATAACAACCACATAAATCAGTCTACAGCATTATTTATAACAACAACACCAGTATAGAAAGTTGATTAAAGTATATCGACACTTTGACGCATACACAGACTTAAATGTTATTGAATGGATTTTTTTAAAATTTCAGTAAAACTTTCAGCACATAGCTGTTAATACAATTCTTTGATAGGCAAAAAAGCAAAGTGGTTTTGTTTTCTGATATTAGCTTTTTTATGGCTGGCGGGATTCAAATCTTCTACCAGGGGATCAATTCAGACCTTAAAACCTCAGACAAACTTTCACCAATAATACTAACAAAATGAGTATTTCATCATATTCCAAATAGATGTTCATCATAGGAGAAGAAGAGTGGCAGACGTATATACATGGAGTCTGCTTCTATATTAAGTTACCATAATTATATTTTGATATGTTAGCAACCATCCTCAGACAGTTTCATTTTGAGAAAATTATGGAATATTCTATGATGATATATGGAATGTAGAGTTTCTCTCCGATTTCGAAACAGTTTTATCCTGGTAATCCTAGAATCTTACAGTGGGCTCAACATATTAAAGTAACAAGGCATGATGTGTGAAAGTTATGTTTATTCATACTGTAAATGTGTAACTTTTTTACTTTTCATGAACAATTCATTGGCCTGTCTTATAATCCACACATAAAAAGCTCTTGCCCAAAATTTTCAGAATTATGTTGCAAAAATATTTCACTTTCATTTCATTTTTTCGTATACATATAAATACATCAACAATACGTCTTTTATCATATAGTCTATGAAAATATGGCATATGGTTGGAAGCGAATGATAAAATGATTCAACATCTATATTATCACCAATGGATTTAAATCCAGACCTTACGTTCACAAGTGACATGCCTTCAGTCACCTCACTTGATACAAGAAATCTATGTGTTTGCAACATATTGTCTACAAAGACAGATTATAATGTCGCATAGTTCCATCATTTTAATGATAAATCTTTATTCCAAGTGACGCAAGCTGCACCAGCAACTCTTGCTACGAGATGTCTCTCGTTCCCTTTCATGACACGTCTTTCCGTTTTTATTCGGCTGCAGACACTCAGTGAAATTTTAACCCATACCCATCAGCCGACTAAATATTTTCTATTCTTCATTAAATGTTTGTTTTGTTGATTAATTATGTGATATAATTGTGGAGTGAACATGTTAATAATATAACCAGTAGATTTATAGTCCTTGTTCTCATATCTAAAATGTTATCAATGACTTGAAACTAAATTTAAATAAATAAATCATTAGTATAGACATTTCTAGACTGCGTACATTTCTTCACACGGAAATGTACTATTCTCATTGTGTTTTGTATCCGATGACATGAAATTGACATTTAGAGGATTAGCAGAATCCTAAATAAAACTTGTTAAATACTAAGTGATGTGTGTAATAAAAAAAACTTATGGGAAATTTTCTGATAGAAAAATGAAGAAAATCTCATAAAGTAGAAATAGTTAGCAGAACAAATAACATACTTTTACCCAAAAAAAAGATAATTTACTTAATTATAGGAATATTCCTGAAATTTACCACATTTTCGTACAGCAGTTAATAAAAATCGTTATTTTATGAGAACTTTTTTTCTGGACTTTACATTCATGAAAACAATGTCTACCTGTTTTGTTTTAGCATGCATAAAATGTCATTCCTATCATAGAATTGAATAGATAAAGTCCATAAATGTATATAATTGAAACTGAAATATTTAAGAATTTTACAGAATTAATCAGAAATTTAACTAGAAATTTCAACAATTTAGAAGTAAAAAAACATACAAATTTCCTTACAGGAAACGATGAAGCGGTGGAAAAAACCTGCGTCATAGAATATCATGTAATTGAAAGTTAATTACCTTATTTCAAATTGTGCAAGTTTCTTAAAACAAATCATTGCTTCAAACGAATTCCCCGAGTAAACTTACAGTTGTGTTATGTTTCAGCGTCTAGTGTTTGCTTTGAAATGTAAAAAAATAAATTCTTCAACTTGAAAGAAAAAGGATATGATTAGTATATACTTTGTAAATGAATATTACAACAGCATTAAAATAAACTAGTTTATAAATAAACTAATTGACTTTAATTCACTCAGTCTGACTGAATGCATTCCTGAGTGGGTGGGGTAATGGGTATATGTTCCTTAAATAATTGATTTAAAGGCCTTGGCTTCATGAATTTATTTTGATACTTTGTGTATTGACAAATATTCAAAAGATGATACATCTATGTATAGACAAAAACATTGAACAACACATGTAATTACCATGACATAAACAATTTTCCAAACAAGCTCAATTTTTTCAATCGGGAAATTGATAATGAGTTAAGAATCACCCCCTATTGGTAAAAAGGCAGAAATAATTACATGTCAATGAAGAAATTTCTCATCAATCAGGTTTGACACCCTCTTATTTTCATAAAAACAATGACAATTTAATCGCTACGTGCTAAGAAATACTCAGCCGAAAAATCTTTAAATTAACTCAGACATCAGTTTTATCCAAAAGGCCAATCTGAGTTGGAATAGGAGTAATAATTTCCCCCATTTTTTCTTAGGTTTCGTCCAAATAAGGCCTTAAAATCAATTTTGTAGGTTTGTTATAATAGCATACTATGGCTCCATGATGGTCGTCTGAATCCACGGGGAGGGGAGAAAACATGGACAAATCTCATCAGAAAGTGTTGACTTCTCACCAAAAATGACCATTCTAATTGTTTAGGACAATGTTTATACTGTCACAGGGTGAGAAGTTTTTCCATGTCCCTTGACAGCTATTTATTTGGAAGATCAATATCCAATTATAGCAAAATGCATTGTGCACCTTAAGGCTCTGTAACATTCCGAATACATGATATTCGGCTGTAAACACCAATTACACAAATGGTCAAGTTTACATTTTCAATGCATCTTTTTTGGTGCAGTTCGGAAAATAGAAAAAAATCATTGGCAGATTCAACCAATCAAAATTGATGTGTAATTACTCAGCATGCCTTGGTGCAATTTGACTGCAGGTAACCAGTCAATTTTCAAATTTCTGAAATTCTTAACTTTTATAACCTGTAGACTGGAGAGCAAATGGAAAAAACAACATCAGCGACAAACAGATATTTTCGCCCATCGCCCAATGAATATGTGGAATGTTGTATGATAGTTTACTATGGACCCCTGGGGCACAGATAATGACATGTCAGCTGTGCGTAGCAGTTTAGGGACCCCCATGGGAGAGTTGCTGAGCCTGTCAAAACCAGAGCTGTTCAAGTGGTGAAATATGGGACTGCCAGTAATGAACAAGGGTTTCTGTCCTCCAGTTCTCTATTGTGTTCCATAATTACATCATTAACAGCCTGTATATAGAATTTGATTATTATCTGAGACAATATCTGTTCTATATTGTCATAGTATCTATTAAGAATAACAGTCATAGATCTTTTGATTTATTAAGTGATTTATTCTGTTATAAGCATGACAAGTAGATCTACCATCAAAATGGAGTATGTAGAACTAGAAAGAGGTATTTATCTTTTTTTTCTATCGAGAACAAAAAAAAGAATCATTCAAAGCAAAGCTGTCTGACTAGTTTAATGTTCTTTTGTATGAAAATGATAAAATTGTTCAATTTCAGAAAAAAATATTCACGATGTCAATTCTTGTAAATGATTATGCTGTCAAAATATAGACAAATAGGTTCTGCTAACATAAGAGTTGGTGGGACCGAATTATGTTGGGTAGTTAAAATGATTAGTTTGGAGTAATTGTTCAAAGAATCAAAATTTACAAGAAGTTGAAGTGTTCAGTAAGAACCAATATGAGAATCATGTCTGAAGCTTATTCACTGAGTTTAAGACATCACTAAAACTGCGTGAAGACAATGGTCACTGTAGAAACTTCTTAAAAAAATGTTACATAAAGTTTTGTTTACAAGAAATACTAATTGAGTATTTTCAAACCTGAAACATTAAATTCAACCCAATCCACATTTTAATTATCTTCTGAATGCTTGTATACCTCAGCAGTTCTGGTTTGGCCACAAGCAGTCATTTGTGAAGTAATTTTCAACTAACATAATTACTAATGAACATACATGCTTCAATTAGAATGACAAGCAGATTTCAGTGCATGGAGAGTAACTGTTAAAATGTCGAAATACCTCGCAGCTAGATGCACACTCCGCGCAAACTCATCACAGGAAACATCTTAGTGTTTGAGCTTTCTGCCTCTGTTTGGTTTGTCAACTGGAAAATTGTCTGTGTTTAAAAACTGTGAGTTTTTTCTTCTTTGAAATATGTGTTTTTCATGTGTTGTGTCTTTGGGCAGGCTCTGGTTAACGAGGGATTAACAAACTCAATACAAATGTAAACGAAGCATCACTCTCTTGCAATCATTTGTTTGAACTCGGAAATCTTTGAGCTAGCTATAATCTCTAACCTAAATTAATTGATTGGTAAATGCAAATGAAGAAATACGGCCAGACTTGATTTCGTTAAATTCTTTGGTATGTTTCATTAAGGCTTTTTACAGGGTATTACATGAATTTATTGCAGCATGAAACATCTTCATAAATTAATAAAAAATATCTTTGTTTGAAGTTAAGTAGGCATGAGAAAATTTTTAATGAATAAATATTGATATAAAAAAACTGTTAATTATATTGCATCCAGTGCAAAATATTTAACCTCAATTCACAACAGAACCATTCAGTGTTTTGATTCTTATTTTTCTACTGCTGCATTGGTTAGTTAACAGACATGTGTTATTCACAGCAGGCTTTGCGCAACTCCCCTTACTGAACAGCCCGACCATGTTTATCAAAGTTGCAAATGAAACATTTTACTGAATAAGGTATGTTTTAAGAAAATCATGTTTAATTATTGCTGCTCAATAGATTCATTTACAAGCATCGTTGGCTTTCTTCATTGGCCCTTTAAAGTGTTTTCAAGTTATGTAATTATATTTCATGCTTAAAAAAAGAAGGCGATTAAGATAAAGGTACACGTCAGGATTTTTTTTGTAACATCATATCTGAAGTTTCGCTTCCTTTTTCATCTTGACTTCTTTAAGAAAATAAAAACAAGTTTGCAGCATCTCATCAACAGGAGAAAGAACGGAACATAGTAAATTTGCAAATTAAATAGTATGTTAGTGTAAGATTAATAACATATGGCTGGAGCAAACATATGCCAAACTCAATAACAGTTCTAGGCAATCATAATTAAACTCACCTTATATGGTAAAAATCGACATTCAGCATTGCTGCATTGCACACCTGCTGTTAGGAATATAGACACTATACAATTGGAACTGCTCGTAATTACATTACCCTCTCTCTAATCAACAACAAGATCAGAATTACACCAATTCACTTACGCCCAATTTTAAATTTTCGTCAAGTTTGCGAACTCTAGCGCAGACGAGTCGATGTAAGCGTTGGATTTTTACCAGACTTGGAGATATTGACCGTAAAAGGAAACATATCTTTTTTCCTCCTCCGTTTCGGAGCTGTTTCTCTGAGCCAACTTGTAGTACCAGAGGGAAAGCAATCCTGTTAGAAAACAGTAATTAATTTGCGATTGGTTCTGGCCAATTATGTCGGGCAAATTGAATTCTTAGAATGATCGGAAAAATATTATTATGACATCATTAACTCATTCATCACAGAGTCTAATTTTCATTTCACTGGCTAGTTAGTATTCATTGAAATCACTAATCGTACTCCGCATCACATTGACTAAAAACAAATTTAAAGCAAGAACAAAAATCTTTGACACAAAATGTATTTAAAAATAAACTTGTCATTTGTTTTGATATCCCAGTAGACATTTGGGGTTCGTCAGACTGTCACATTTGGCTGGGACACATAGTGATACATATCATATTAAACTAAATCTTGTCATTAAACATGAATTAGTGTAAGTTTTCATAGTATTAGTGGTTTCTTCGACTACGCGTAGGTAACTCTATCCAATCCTTTTGTTCACCCTCAACTTTACGAGCTGAAAATGATCTTAAATGCTATGACTTTACTTTAAATAATTTTCGAAAGAATGAACTGAAAAAATATTTTGGCGAGTATTCAGGAAATACGATAAAGTGTATAAAAGTAAGCATACATTACTGTAGTCCTGAGGTTTGCGTTACAACACTGCCATGGGCATCTGTTTGAAATATAGTTAAATTCCAGCATGTTTTATCATAATTATCAAATTTAATGGGTTAGAAATGTGATCTTGGCAGAAATGTGTTGATGTGAACTATTGACGTAAGAAAACAGGTCACTGGCGAAGCCTAACAGATTCATGCTATCAAGTATACATCTAAGCTGCTCTATCACCGAGCCGGAGTCAAATAACTTATCTCAGAAAAACATCAGCATCTATGTTTACACCAGCCACCGACTGGAACTTCTTTTCCCCAAAATTTGTTCCATGTTTTTTTTGTAAAAATTGCTTTTTAACTCTCAACATATTGTAAAGTATAAATAAGAAATGGGATTTTCAATTTGTGTAATGTGGAAGTGTATAATTGGTTGGATAAAGGGAGATAATAACAGGACATATGAGAGGAGGTATCTGTTTTAATATGATGATAGTTTGAAATGAGTTATGTTGAGTTCATTTGCTATTCTTATGATAAATCTGGGCAACTCATTGAAAAACATTAAATCTTATCATGCAATTTGCCAAGAAAAGGCATTTACATATGAAAGACCTATTAATTTTGTTGCAGTTGACTTTTTTTATTTTGCCGTATTTCTTTACCAATTTATCATTTGAAGGCTCTTAACTTGTCATTTTTTCTGTATTTTTCAGGGGACTGTTTAGACAATAGTGTGGGTTCAGGAGAGGGTACTGCCGACGAAGACTGTGAGGATAGAAACCCTAAACGACAGAAAAAACGGGGCATTTTTCCAAAAGTTGCTACAAATATCATGAGAGCATGGCTCTTCCAACATTTAACTGTAAGTAACATTATTATGACCACCTTTGAGTAGGTACAGCTACATGTTGGCCCTTAAGAGATTAGCGAATTGTTGGTGTTGGTCAGGCTAAGTGTCTGAAAATCTTAGTGGAATGTGACAGATTATTTAAACAAAACACTGAATTTCTTATCACTGCTTCTGTACAGCTTACTTTTTAATGGTTCAAAGCTAATTATGTATACAAGTTACCTTTAATCTCGGAGACTTAAAACAGTACCAAGTATCAAATGTCTTAAAATGCGATACCCAGGCAATATTATGAATCAATGATACAAATAATACTGTCAGGTTTCACATGGGATTCAGTTAAATTGTCTTATATAATCCTATAAAGTATCAGTGTGAAGCTTAAATAAGATATTGGCTGTCAATAACACCTCAACCCCCTAGTACACTGCCAGTGACACCTGGCAAAATAAGGGATTACCTCCCCTGCTGACTAAGTCAATAAAGTAACTGTGATAGCCAATACTGATTTGGATGACAATACTATATGTTTATAACTGTCCATTTACATTTCTTTATTCTACAACAAAACTTAACTTGTCAAAAGATCAAAGATCCTTTAAACTTTATTGAGTTGCATATGAAGACACTGGCTTTATCATACTTGTCATGTATTGGTCATATCTGACGTTTTAACATTGAAGAATGACTCAGTACACTGGACCTACGCAGTTATCCTGTCAGGCCAGGATTCACGACAGATTTACTGAACAAATCCTCTAATAAGCCATTCTCTTTTAAATGTAATTCTTAAAGATGTTTGTAAATAATGAATAACTTGGTGAATGTTCTTTTTATCTGATATACTTATAGAAAATACACATTTTTATGATGAACTAAAAATAATGAAGTCCTTTTCAGAGATAAAGCCCCTTAAATTTTGTAATTTTTGATTTTAAGAAAACTTTTTCATGTTTGATGTTAAAAACTTCACAATATTTGATTAAATTTTAAAGCTTGTTTGTGCTGATTTGTAATGTTATAATTTAACTGAATGACTGATGTGCTTCATAAATTCTGAAATCCTTAAAATGTATGTCAAATGAACTGTAACACTTATAAATGGAAATATCAGTTTTGTTTAAGTTCAAAGGCTGATTCTGGAAGACTGATATTTTTTCGTCAATGTTTTAGAAAATGATTTTGTAGAATTTGTAAATTATACTCTTCTAAGACCCAATTTGTCATATGTAAGTGACTGTACTGTACAGAGGTCATATAGCATAATAATGAAAATGATTATTGTGTGTCATTAAGTCAATTTAGTGTTTAAAAAAGTCATGGCCACAATTACATGGCCTAATTTTCATATAATTCATATCATGTCCTTTTTAAAAAAATCATTCGTACATAAATCACTGTTTTATCTCTTACATCAGAAGTTAAAAATGAAGATATACTAGTAGGTCTTCCTAAGTATGTATTGTTAAAACACACAATAAAAAGAACAAGTCAGTAGAACACATAGTGAATAGTTCTCCGTGATAGGTTGAAGGCTCAACAAAAATGTAATAAAACTTAGAGAAGTTGTGAGTGTGTGTTTTGCATGGTAGCTGTAGTGGTAGGTTCGTAATAAACCTGACAGAATACTGCAAGCAGAACCATTAAGGTTGACATTTATTGCTAGCCAACTTGCAAACTTCTTTCTTTATCATTTGAAACAAACAAATATTTAAATATCAACCACCAAAATGTCATTCGAGTTTTATTATGTATTAGTAATTTGCCAAGTCATCGGATTTACCATAAAATGTCACTTGAAATTGTCCAACGTGTACCATGCAATATATTCTCAGATTTCGATATTATACGGAGTGTTAAGTACACATTAACCTTTCATTACGTTTACTTCAAAAAAAAAATTTGACAACTCATTTAATAACAGCTAGCAAGTTGTGCAACATTTTAATGCATTTTTTTAAAACTTGAGCATTGAAAGTTAAATTTCCTATAAAACTGAAAAAAAATCTTTATTTAATTTCTAATGATAAATAAATAAAATAATCTTCATGTTTCTGTTTAAGATATAGTGTACGTTCAGATTGAATATAAATATTTTTGTTGCATAACAATTATGTCAAACTTTATCATTCTTAATTTGATGGGTTTTTGTAATTTTTCATATGAAATATCCTATCTTTATGATATTGTTTTTAAAATAATCAGTTGAAGTGTTTTTTTAAAACATCTTCATGATATCACTCACGGCCCGATTTTACAGCAAAGTCTAATTTGAGACTTTTTAAAAAAAATAAATGTTTTATTTTCATTAGAAGGGGATATCTGTGTTTACGAATTCCACATTTAGGTATTAACCCTTCCATTGACTTTAAATTTCATTAAATTCAGAATAAACACAAGCTTTCAACAAATTAATACCTTGTTTTGAATTTCTCCAATTCTGGGCTACAGATTTCACGAGGTTCGTAATATACAGTTTGAGAAAATCTCTCGTGTTTAAAACTTGTGTTTGAATTTCAAAATATTGACAGATGATGATTACACTGTTGCAGAAATACTGTTAGAAATGTCTGAAGACAACTGATGGGATTTTTTTCCCATTCTCAGTCTTATAAGAGTGTGAAATTGCATCTCTCTTGTAAGTTTGGCTTCATTTCACACACATTTGAATGTTCTGCTCATAGTAAGGTTGTCTTGGTTAATATAATTGCTGGGGAAAAAATACGTAAGTCTCAAATCTCCATGACAAATATTTTGTTTTGTGAAATATACATTTTTGTAATTGACTTAGTTGGAACCGTTTTTACCTGAATTGGGTCAAATTATGCCAAAAATTTATGTTGTTTTAAAAAAAAAGAACTCTTGATCAGCAAGTTGCAAATTTTGTAAATTCTACATTTGTACATCATTGTCAACAAATTGATTAAATCTTTATTAGTGCTTTGTCAATATATGTTATGTCTACCAACTGTGATAAATATACATGAACCTAGAAGGTCTAACTCATTGCCTGAACAATCATGATCATATTTAATTTATATTTTGTTACCTAAACAGAATTTAAAGTACAATTTGAAGACTACTTTATATTTCAGCATAAAATTGAATTGCTGATATTCAGAAAGGCAGTATATATTTAGCATGCAGTCATTTACCCATTAAAAATTTCAATCTTTAAGCTATAAATAGGGACACAGCAGTGTCACAATAAAAATGTGATGAGTGGTCAGTCCGACTAAGTTATTGTACATTGAAGTCACCACCCCATTGTTCGTACATTATTTCACAATTAACAATTCACTTTCCCAATTATTCTCTTCCTAAATGACAGTTATTGTCTTACAATTCCAATTAAATGCCAATAACCATCACAGTCCCTGCACTAATTGCTGCCCTTTCAAGATGACCCGTTTAGGGACCATGGACAGAATTGCCAGTACTAAATTACACTTTTAAATGCCAGACGAAAGACTCTATTCAAACTTCTGATGTCCGCTTCAAGCTTGATTTAATCCTATTCTTTCAGCATATTTAAATTTCACCACACCTTTAAGTGTCTTGACTTCTGGCTTTTCAAATGTCAGACAAATATGGAAATCTACAAGAATAAGTGTCTATAGCTGTCGAATCGCTGTCGACAGTTATTGATGGTCATCGTTATACCTGCTGGAATTCATCGGGTGGTTTCTCACACTGAGCAAACATGCGGGCTTTTTCATTCCAAAAGTGGAAAGTGGGGGCCCACTCCTCTCTAATGTTGACAGTGAAAACAATAAAAGAACAAATAGCAGTTGTGAATATTTCAAAACTCGTTTAATTGTATTAAAATGACGCTAAATTTTGTGAGGAGAAATTTATTCATTGTCTTATCAATGGTCTACAGCAGCTGACAATAAATATGCATACAAATAGTTTAACAAGCGATACAATGTATATTTAAAATAAAAACTGTGACAACAACTTGTCCTACAATATTTAAACATAGTTATACAAAACTCTAACAAGTGATATAACAGCCTTGCGATGTTTGACTTCAATTTGAACATTTTGGTATTTGTGTCTCAACATCTTATCACCGAGTTGATTTCAATCATTCATTCGAATGTCCGATGTACCTTTCAAATTTAATCTTGCGGTCAGACGACACTTAAGCGGAGAGAATCAGTTTGATACCTACTTGTTTATAGATGATTATTACCCCGCCACAAATGAAGCAGAGGCTTTGGTTAAAGCCTCTGCTTCAATCGTACTTCAGAAGTACTTCATTAGCGCTGCAAAATTTAAAGACCCGCTTCATCTGAAGTCCCGGGGACTTCTTTCATACTTCTTGATCATGCTTCAGATGAAGTCCCCCGCTCCACCGAAGCGCACAGGGACTTCAGAAGTACTTCATAGACTTTGGGATGAATTGATTTTATCTATTTCTTATAAGGAGGGGCTTCATAAGCGCTTCAGTATATTTAAAGGAATGATGATGTTTGATGACATCACAGGTCACATGGTGTAAATTCAAAAATTGGCTGACTGTTATAATCAGAAAAAGTGCGCCAATAATGAAAATGGAAAAACTGCTAAAACTATGATGTTAATACACTGGTAAGTGTACTGGTTATTAAGTTCTTGTATAGATAAATGTTTTACACCTACAGAAAACCTAACATGACAGTTTCATATTTATTTAGAGACAATTATGATAAAACCAAGTGGGTGGGGTGTGATGAAACACTTGAGAGGCTGCAATTTGACTGTGTTGTAGTTAGGTACATACATAATTAATCCCCATCTTATAATGTGATCAAACTGCTATTATTGTTAAGTTAAGCTTTCCAAGTATAATTAAATTATTTAAGGAAGACTGGCTCTGCATGTCTGAAAAACTTCTGAATATTTCTCTGAATATAGTCTGAGTGAACTCGATGTACAATATCTGAATATAGTTTTTAGTATTGTCTTAGAAATGTCTGAATTATATCTGAATACTTTTTCTGAATACTGTCTGATGATGCAGACATGGCATATCAGGCATTTCATGATTTAGCATGATGCATGGTCTGAACATAATTTCAAACAGGGACTTCAAATAAGTAGGCGCTTCAATGACGCTTCTTTGAGGTGCTTCAGACGCGCTTCTGTTTGTACTTCAAAGGCGCTTCTGACAAGGGACTTCAAATGCGCTTCAACCTAATTTGCATACTGAAGCACATCTGAAGCGCTAATTAACATAATTGGGACGGGACTTCAAATACGCTTCTCCATTACTTTCATATATGTAATTTTATCTGTATCTGTGAAGTTCTCTTGAAGCAGGAGACTTTAAAAGTACTTCTTTGATACTCCAGGGGGAAGCTTCATTTGTACTTCCGATATGCTTCAGATGTGCTTCTTTTGTGGCGGGGTTATCAACTCAGGACAATTGTTGTTGACCTTTTGACAGTACCAGTGAACGGGCACAGAATGGACACAGCAAATGGTCATGAATTTAATGGGGTTGGGTAAGAGTAGTTTACCTGCTGGGGACTTGTTAGTGGATGAAAAGTCAGCATGACTTCGGTGACTATTGACACAATACATGATATATATTATATACACCTGAGGTGAACGAGGGACTATACCTGTGCTAGCTTTAACTTCATTAATTGCTTTGTGGAGAAAAGGCCAGTAAATGATGGTTATATAAGTAATGATATAAAAAAATTAGCAGTAATTTTTTCAATTCAAATTCTACGTTAGAAAATGTCACCCGCTGAAGGCAAAATATTCAGAAATTAAACACACTTAATGTATTTTGTCAAGTATTTTATTTTCCCTCAATATAAGGAAATAGACAAGAAAATCAACCAAAAACTGCTCATGTCATGTGATTGAATCATTTGACATGTTGCGGTCACAAAAGGCATATTGAACATAAATTAGTAATCTCAATGCTGACTGTTGTTTGAGGGTATTTATTTACGTAAGAACATAAATTCCTATGAACAGACAAAATTCTTATAAAACAATAAGCATCTTATTTGTATAATCTTTAGAAATATGCGAACAGAATCATTTATTGGGTGCATTTTCAAAATTCTCGCAGACATAAGATACTATGCAGATACACTGAAAACATTAAATACAGCTAAGCGGTATATTAGATAAATTACTATGTGCAGGAAAGCTGCAAGTATTCCACAATGAAATAAATGTCAAAAAGATGGAGTAATCGAGAATTTGTCTGTTTTGACAACCAGCTGTCAATACAGTGAAACAGGATGAGGCATAATGGTTATAGCTTCCTCAAGCATTTTGATGGATGGGCAATATTTGTGACCAATGCATCAAGTGCTTCTCCTGACAGCCATAATGTTCATAGTATGCTGATTTAAATACCCATAAACCCAAGGATCTGTGACCATTGGTATTCACCCGTGGGACATTGAAAATCACCATCTTTGACAACCCCTATCATTACATTCATGCTTTGGCACCTGATCTGCTGTTAATCTATGTCCAGTTAACTGACCAGTGTCAAAATGACCGGCTCAATTGACAAAACAAACACTCTTTAACCACTGTGTTTATTTAACATCTCCAGATTTGCATCATGGGATTTTTACATAGCGTTCCTATCTCCTTCTACAAGAGTATCCATTTTCAAAATTGTATCCCTTCATTTCCTATCAGTTAATGAAGCACGAAACACAGTTTTAGTTATTTGGTTAGCAAAATTATTGGAAATATGAAAGAAATGAACAATGGCTGTTTTTAATTATTGACAGCTGTATCTTATTTCACTCCTAGATGGCAGTGATTTGATGATAAGATTGTTTCATTAGCTGCTTGGAAATTGTAGGCTCCTTTCAATTTTGTCTGCAATAGTTGAGGCCTATGTTGTATTAATTCTTGGGCTGGCAGACTGTAGTACATGCACGTGTAATTCCATTTTTTACATTTTTAATTAACTAGATAAACTCCATGACAGCCACTTGAAATAAATAACCTCTATTAAATCCCCTAGATGTACGCAATATAGTTAGGGTGCGATTGTTGTCTGACGTCTATAAATAGCATCATATTACTATAATAACCAATGTAGTTAATTTTTATAATCCAATAATGGGATATAATGATAAGATCTTGCTATATAACACCATGATTATATTCATGATAAATCGTTGATCATTCTATATGTCATGTCAATGGGATAAAAACAGATTATTTCAAATATTAATCAACACATAGAACCCTGATAACTCAGTATCGTCATTGTCTGTGTGACTCGGTGGACCATAGGTCTACATCTAGTTCTAATAATCCAGTGCTTTATGAAAATGGTCCTTTTATGCTATTCTAAGCCACAAAAATCTGTATTTTACTGCATTTGTCCCCTTACTGTCCCTTACTCTTGGGTATTTTCAACCAATTAGGCAGTTATCCCCCTTTTCCAAAGCCTTACTCCATAATAAATTGCTTTTCACAAAATCAACTCACATGATGACAGTATTACTTTCGTACACATTTTTTTGCATGGTATAACATTTGGATCAACTTATGTATTTCTACAACATAGCCATGAATTACTGTGATGATGGAATCAGTAATAATCGAGGTACTTCGCTGATATTGCCAATCATTTGTAACAGAAACCTGAAAATGTATGGCATTTTACAATATATTCCCATAGGTGAAATTGGGTCGAATAAATCTAGACTGTAATCATTAACATCAACAAAAGAGGGTGGGGCACTAGATAAACATTATACTGATATCACAGTGTTTCTATTTCCCAAACAACATTTTGCCAATAATTCACAGTCATTATATCGCCCCCTGTGAACATCAGGGAAAGTTTTAGTCTGCCTCATATTTTTAGGGATAACCTTTATAATGACTTAATGCTCATCTGAGTACCATCACACAAAGTACTCCCGTGAAAGATTTGCTGGGTTTTTCTACACTCGGGGTATGTTTCTAAATTGTGATGGAAAAAACACCAAAATCCGAACATGTTTTTATATTGATATCTATGATATGATTTATACAGAACAAACCCTACAGATTTAATACAAATTTATAGACAGATATGCTAGATTATTCTAGGCTATTGATGAAGGATGCCCTAAGCTAGACACAGTTCATGAAGGGTTAATCAATGCTGATCTATAAAGCCTTTCTCCCCTGGGACCTTCCAAGCTGTCTTCATAATACCATAACCAAGTGTCTATAAACAGGACAAGAGAGCACCAGAGACTTGTTCTCCTCACCACATAATGCACGAAATTATGGCTTAATGTGCATACAAGCATACAATAATACCTCCCTGAGCAATTAAAAGCTTTGGAATGATGTTTGTATGATGGAATCAACCCTCTTACCATTGGTCATAACTCACATTATCATAACCTGTTATAGTTAGCTCAATATTGAGTAACTGAATGAACAAAAACAACAGCTTTTGTAGAAAGAAGATGGATAATTGTTGAAATCATTGAATAGAAAAACTCAGTTGCACAAAAAACATTGAAAGATCAAAAGTAATGAAACAAATCAAATTGTCCCAGGAAAATTTAGCTGGTCGCTGTTTATACTGTACAACCTCTCCAGAGCAGCCCTATCTGGAGCAACAACCTTCCTGCAATAACAACATGATAGTTTCCTACTCAACAACAACATAATTTTGCTACTCCCAAAGGGTGTTGCTTTAGAGAGGTTACTCTGTATTTCATTGTAAGCCAAAGTGTATATGTAAAGAAGATTTAAATATAAGATTATTTCTGTATAGAATGAGATGTTTGACAATCCGAAATGCATGAGTGAACCTTCATAATGCATGAATGTTTCCTATTGCTAAATTTGTATGCAAAAACACAAGTCACTGTGGAAAATGTTGAGGTTTTTACATCACAACAAAGACAACTACTGTTGCTAGCGTAATCAATTATAAAACATGCATGGACATGCTTGTGCCTCACACAACAATTGTTCTGTTGTGGGAATATGTCACAAACAAATCTAATTGTTTTATAACTCTGATGTTACGTTGATGATACAGAATAGTTAAAAATATAAATTCCATCCATTGATTTCACACAAGCAGAACTCAGAACCTTATAAACTATACAGAATAATTACAGACCTGCAATTCTGTATCACAGAAAATATTTCAGACATAAATTTCCCTTTTGAAAACAATTAAAATGTTCAATATCCTGATGTACTATAAATCTTCAGAAGACAACTTCTCTACGTCATTATACCATTCCCAATAGGCAATTAAAAACAATAAACATAGTATAGCATGCAGTAAAAAAAAATAAAATGATCTAGAGCCATAAATACTTGATAAACTTTGAGGAAACAGACATCAATTTTCAATAAATCAAAGATGTAACTGCCATGGAAATAAAAAGTTTTTTTTCTATTATCATTGAAGTGTACTCAGCATTAAGCTTCCATGAAAAGAAACATTTTTTATTCAGCTATAATACCATTTGTAGTGATGTTTGATTAAAGAATGATGCTAACAACTTTATATAATCATCAGTAAGTTAACGAAACACACTGTGTCTACTTGTGTGGCTTCTAAAGCTATTTTAATCACTAATTAGGTCACATGCAAATTCTTGCCTCTTTAAGCCAACCAGTAGCCAGTCACCTTTGTTGACTTCAAAAGGTAAGGGATATTTCCTCCTCCCAACTGAAGAGTAGGGACACAGAATTCCACTCCTAGAATCATAAATAAATAATTAAATTCTTACATACATGCGCACAGTGCACGCAATGTGAAAGAGACAGACAGTCATTATCGTTAAAATAACAAGATCTGAGGGATTTTCGCTGCTTAAACGAAGATTTATTTTTCCCAGACTTTTGTTTAAAATATTGATCTTTCCTTTTAATGACATCCATCCATGCCTTTACTTCTTACATGAGAAGGTTGTCTGTAACACATTGTTTATAAAACAGGAACTTCTGAACCAATTTTCGAACTACCAGACGTTTTCAAACAGCTGAAGAAGGTGGCTTGTCACAATTAGGCCATCTTTGATCTATGTCTCCCTCTTTGATCTAAATAAAGCTCATTTGTGCCAGCCTTATATAGAACTATTGGTATCTACCTTACAATTAAAACAAACATGGAATATCCGTACAGACCGCTGTCTTTGTTGTCTGTTCGAATAAACAACACAAATGAAGCTTTTTGACCACACATTTTATAGGTAATTGTCAGGGATGTAGTTTACACTTATTTATACCACCTGACAATGCATGTTTGATGAAGACATAACATGCTTCCATAATTAGCTACTGTTTCAACTCACTGCCACACGCATGATTACTTATGAAATATTATATTTGTACTGTTACATTTTGATTTAACAATGGTTGCATAAAGTCCGAAACATTATTTATTTGAAATAGAAAACTTTTTCTTTAATATTTATGAACACTTGTATTTAGCATTTTTGCTGCTGTTCTAGACTTTCCAAAACAAAGCAATTACAGAATTTAGTTACAATGACCTTCAGGAAGAGTGACCCCTTGTAAAACTATTGAGTTAAAAAGAAATTTTCAAGACTTGACCGGATTGTGAGTCTGCCTCTACGTGGCTCTGATCAATTTTGTCTCTTAATTGAATTGTGCCAGTATTTGAGCTCACTCCATCGTCCCAATGGAACAGGATGCTTGTATTTTCCGAGATCATTGATTAAATTTATTCCAACTTTCAACAATGCTGTTATAAGAAGATTTCCCAATTTTGACTTCCACTGACTTATTCTCATCTTTCCAGAAGAATGCATTTCTCATTTTCTAAGAGCTGTTACTATGGCAACTACTTTTAGATCAATTTCGGATCAACTTTTAAATATTAGACATTTTAATGGGTTTACTTTAACTCCAAGTCCAGACTACCATGGGTTTGAATCTAAGTAAAATTGGGTGTTTGCACATGTACCCATGGCAATGGTTTTGATGAGAAATCCAAATTCTAAATATTGGGATTATTTGGAGTTAAAGCTATTATAATCCTAATAATAAGATTTATAAGTTATTTAATTGTCATCTGCATTGTTAATTTTATTTGAAAAGATTATTTAAATAATAATTATTATGTCCTACAAAAAGATATTTTTGACTGAAAATTTGATATTATCGAGATCTGTTATGATATTTACGCCTTAAACTGACCTTGTTAGGGTGTTGTTGTGGTTTGTTTGTAGACATTATACTACCACCTGCATTTAATTTATAAACATAAAATAATTACATAAAAAATCAGTGAAGAAAGGTCTCCTAAGCACGGAAGTAAAAATAGTTGGAATATATTTGAATTATTTTCATTTAAAAGTTAATATTATCATTACCAACATCAATTATGCATGCATAATTTAATTTCGGTCTAACTTAAATGTTAATTATGTTTTTACCAAATGTCACTCATATTTCACAGGGTTTTCTCATACTTAACCAAGTTTTACCAATATTTTAACCAAGTTCTACTACAGCATTTTACCAAGTTCTATAGTATTTTACCAAGTTTTACTGACAATTTTACCATTTGTTTTGCATTTGTTAACAATAATAACACAATATTGTATTAGTAATTCAATATTTTTTTATTATTTTCAGCATCCATATCCGTCAGAAGAACAAAAGAAGCAATTAGCACAAGATACAGGTTTAACAATATTACAAGTAAATAACTGGTAAGTACCATCTATCATAGATCTTCCATAGGATGACAGTAAAAGTCGGTGCAGTCATACCCCACTTCAGATAATGCAATATAAAGGTCTGGAATAGCTAAGGAAATATGATTATGATAAATAAATTCAGATGAAACGGTTCATCTTAAAATGTTACTTCAGAAAATAGCTCTTGTGTGCTCATTCATAGAAATTGAAAAATTTGGTTTGCCTTCATGTTGTTAGGATCAAAAGTGAAACAGTAGGTAAACATATCTATTATATAAAGCATGGCAGATCTCTTGATGATAGTTAAGATATGGAGAAACATTCATCAATTTACCAATAATTTATGTGTTTTTCTCGACTGCCAATTAAACAGTAACTATAGAAGTTGCCTTAGTTTCATTATCAGAACTCAAGTACACAATACTTGAGCCTGTAGAGATTTTTACCCGAATTCAAACCATATGAATCTTCATTTAAAGATCCATCTCAACAAATCTCCACATTGAAGAGCACCACTTCCTGTTACTAAGTGGCCATGTTGGTTGTCAAGCAATGTCATCAGTAGCTTTATCAAGTCTAAACTCAGACAATTGGCTTTACTATCTACAAAGCCATTCAAAACTTTATCTTGAAACCATCAACAAATAATATTGACATAAATCCACATAAATTTAGTTCAGTGTCGTTGTAACATTAATAAATTTAGTTCAGTGTCGTTGTAACATTAATCAGCTAAACAGAAATAAAATTAAAGCGGACATAGAATGTAGTTACACTGGTGTTGAAGTATCATTGAGACTAATTGTTATGTTTGTTTGAAATAAGTCATAAAGAACATCTTGTTTCTTATTATTATAAACTCTATGGTATAAATTGTATTAATAATCATCAAATCAATGCATTAGGAGGAGCAGTGGTGTAGGGGTAGAGTATTGGACTCCTGACCCAAAGGTTGCAGGTTTGAATCCCATAAGTGGAGGAATTTGACTGGAACCTTCACAATCCCTTCTTTTTGCGCAAATACTGACCAGAATCCAGGAAGCAGACATCGAGGGTAGTTAATATAAATTGTAAGAACTTGCTCCACAATCTATGTAAAATAAATAAGTTTAAACTAAATCAACGCAATTGCATCTAAGTATAACTATATTCTGTCTATTTTGTTTACACACTATAAAAAGCAACTACTAATTTGAACTAAAACACTGTTTTGTTTAATACTTAATTACTTGAACTTTAAAATTTTTAAATCCATCAGGCATGAGTATTTAAACAGATGATTGTAGGTGGCACATATGTTATAAAATTTGTTTTTAAGTGTCATACATAACTTGCTCTGTGATATTGTTTCTATCATACAGAGAATAATAACTTTGTTAAAGTCAACATTATCAGCCATTCTATCTTGACTTGAATTAGTAACGCTGAACATAACATATAAAGGCAGGACATTAAATACAGTAGATTTCATATACTGTATTAACTACATGTGGTTATTACTTAGCTGTAGGACATTATTGAACCAATTATTCATGTGCAATGTGCATTTCAACCCTATATGCCCTCACTGTGACAAGATACCAAGTTACCTTTTACATAAAAACTTCACCGATTGTTTACATAAAGCATGCAATATAATACGTCAAATACAAATATACTAAACATTAGTTTGTGCTCTTGATACTGCATAGTGTTAAATGTACCTTGAAACAAATACAATGGTTACGGATTTTTTTTACAATCACCTGTGCATGAGCAATTGACCTCCCTTGCTAAATACACCAAATGATTTATTTTAAAACAAATCACAGGGGAGTTAACTCAGACCTTCTCTACTCTAAATGATGAAAAGGGAAATGCTGCAGCTTCTGCGATGATCTTAAAAATGCTGAAAAAACTAGCACTTTAACATACCTGGTTTTATGACTCAGAAATATCTATGACACACTGTACTATATTTGAAACATGAAATATATTTAGAAAAGGGACATAATTCATTTGAAGCATTTTTAGAAAGAAAAGATAAATATCGAATGCAGACTGTATAATGGAAACCATGCAACAAATTAATTACTGTGAATCCAAGAATTTAGAAACCTTAGAACGATATAAAACTTGGTATAAAGGAAAAATAAATCAAGAAAAATAAGGAAGCCTTCCCGACAATGGTATCCATGTTAGCGGCTCCTGGCTTAATAAACCATGGTTCGAGGTAACTGATACAGGCTTCTTTCCTCTGTATGATGGAAATAATTACTAAAATGTGTTGAATTTACCAGTTTCTTCATTTAGAATAATGTTTTCTTTCATTTTCTAAAGGTTTTCATTTTCAGATTACAGAAAATAAATTGATTTGTTTAATTCATATCAAGTATTAGTTTCCATGATTTGTGGCTTTCTAAGGGTGATCACATATGCATCTAATGTCTTCTTTCAAATATTCGACATTGTATTTCGTTAAAATGTAGATAAATTACATACTTATTATGCATATATGTAAAATATGACACGCTGTAAGTTTCTAGACTGCTAGTATTATTTACATGTAAAGTTTATGCAATCTTGTCAAATATTTTACTTACATTCGAACAGCTGTCTGATATCCTTCATTTATTTTTATCAGTAAATTTACATTTCCAGACAAACCTATATGTTTCAAACTAAACACAATCTTTGAGACATTTCTTTTTGAAGGACCATTTAGTCCTTGGTCTGCAGACAAACAAAAATAGCATGACAGTGTCAGTTTGTACTTGGGCTTGTGTTGTTTAGGGGCATGGTGTAACAATTTTCACTTAATGGTGTGTGACAATTGCATTACTTTTGGAAAGGAGCATTGGCTTATTAAGTATTACCAATTATTAAATTTTACGCCTGGCTTGATTATAATTACAAGTATGTTCTTAATGAACTTAGTAAATGGTTCATATAAAAATGTTATGGCAAGAATTAAAAAATAATGTGTTCTAAGGGCAAAGGTATGAAAACAGCTGAATACTGGGGAGGCAATTTTTGTGTTTTTTGTTTTAAGAAAATTGTTTGGCTGGCTTCGATCAATTTAGTATCAGTTAACAGCAACAAAATAATTGAGAAAATAAAAATAAAGTCTAGGGTTGGGGGTTAGTCATTAGGAAGGGCAGGGTTCACAGATTTTTTGGGCACACACCATAGTGTTACCCCAGTCAGTCCGTTCAAAATTTTGTTTCCAAGCGATAACTTAAGAAATATTTCATGGATTTGTTTCATATTTTACATGAAGGTGTATGATAATACAATACAGGTCAAGTTGAATTTCTGTTAAAATCCAAACATTTTCACAGGAGTTATGGCCCCTTTTTGACCTTACTCTACACTGGGAATTCTTGTCCTCCGGACACTTTATTTTTAAGTTCTGTCAGTTACAATTATCATGAGTTGTACTATTTCAAAGGAGAAAACAATTATTCATCAAAATTTAACAAAAATGTTCACTCAATGTAATAAGTTAATGCTTTGCCTGATTGAATACTTATTAATCAGAAAACTATGATGATAATTGGTCTATGAATTAGTAATAAAAAAAAAATGGAGTTTTTTGTTGAAAGTTGTAGTAGAAAGGCAAGGAATCTTGACAATTGTCTTATTTAATTGATGCTGTAAATAATGTATATTTTTAATAATTCATAATTGTATAAATATCCATTTTATATTGGAATTAATAAAAAATTAGAAAAAACCTCTTCAGATAAGTCGGAAGAAATTCTTTTCATATTAAGTCTAGACAAACGATAATTCATCTCAGTTTAACCATTACTATTTGCAATTAAGTCAATTAGATAAATGAAAAATAAATAGCTCAGTTTTTTTTCTTCGAGATGAACCAAAATATTCAGCTGATACCGCTATACTGTGCAGAAAAATAACCAAAATAAGAAAACCTCAGTCAAATCATGTGTCAAACCAACTTATACAATTAAATTTTAATTTCAAAATCATCAAGTATAATGGTTAGTTGAATTGCGCACATTTTCCAAAAATGCGTACAAAGTTTTTTTCTTCTCTTTTCAACTACTGTATATGAAAGGCAGTAAATTGCTGGTTATTCTGTATATATTCTGATAAAATCAGAAAATTATACGAAACTTGATACTAATTATCATAAATTATAAAAATTATTCAACCATTCACTGAATTGCAGGGTACATTTAAATTCCGACATACCAATAAGTAAAAAATTACTGGGGTTCTGATTTTATTGGGTTGAAATTTAAATACTCAAAAAACTTCAGTGAAGACTATTTTTGTTTAAATTGGCAATCCTATGATTGACTTAAATCTATTTTCGTTGCAGTTTCATTATCAAAATCAACTGCTTGAGTTTCGCATTCTGACATTTTCATATATCTCATCCTAATGTAACATTATTTCATTCCCTGAAATTGAAAAATAAATTCATCGTAAAACTTAAAAGCGCCAATACACAAATCAATCATGATAAAGTAGTTTAAATGTCTTTGTGATAATTATTAGGGGTCTTTAAACTTTATCTCAACTGAACATCAATTATTAATAGAGAGATATCAATCATTTCAATGGGGTATACTACCTATCATATTACCTACACAGTGTTTTATCTATCTCAACATCTAATTATGACTAAATAGTCAGATTTCATGCGGGATTCTCGATTCTTTAAGATATACCTGCGTGATTAGCTCTCATTAATGTTTGCACCAATTGCTTCAGGCAAGCCGATGCATATTAGCTATGATTGCGAATAAGTTTTTGATGGAGACACGAAACCAACTGTTGAAAAGGATGGGGAAATTGAAGAAAAGTCGACCATATTTGATCAGATTCATCTATTGTGTAGGTCCCGTAATTAAATTAGAAACGAAGGGAATTGAAGCCTTCTGTATACTGTATAACAATACACACGCTAATCTTAAGTTTCCTTTAGAGACACAAAGGGCAAGTAAACGTAAGAGGTGTTCAGAAGTGGGGACAGAATTGTTGAAATATTTTTTTTCATTAAAAGGATTATTTTTGCCTGAAAACAGCCCTAATCGGAAATTAGATCTGGACTTCTTTATTTTTTTTGTATGCAATATCAAAACGTCTCTTTTTGTAAAAGAAAAGTGTAGATGAATCATAAGACAGTCTGATGACATGATACTGTTGATGAACAAATATGGTGGTACAAACCTGTACTTAGGCAGAGTTTTTTCAACTGTAAAAAGGCTTATTCTGCATATTTTCTTCAAACCTCTTCAGGGATTTCTACACCAATCATATGATGCACTAGGAACGGAAGTCTTCACTTTCAGTATATATTAATTCTTTTCAATTACATTGTATGTTTAGATATCCAAAGTAAGTTTTGAAGAGTAAAATTATAAAATTTATGTACAGCTAATTATTGAGTTAGGTGATGTAGTTTGAACACAGATACACTGTGGAGTTAAAACTCATACTGAGAGAATCACCCATGAAAAATGTCATGAACAAGGACTACCTGTGAAAGACACTGCTTGACTCTTTTAGACCAGAAGCAGTATTTACGACCAAACATTAGCATTATTTTCTGTAATATCTGAGTAAGATAGACTTGAACAAAGACTAAGGTGGACTTTATGATCAGGTTTTTCTGCTTAGTCTGACTTTGATTTTAACCATTTTAAGTTAATAAACAAACTTCAAAAGTACCTTATCTTATTTTATGATAATTTAAGTGTGTAGTTGTAACATGACTGAGGGTAGGCACCATACAGTGCTGTTACCTAGTACATTTCAAGTGATTTCATGAGTATTAACAACAAAGTTATATGGGAGATGGTTTTTGCAAGAGAAAAGAAGATCACTTCTACTAATTAGTTAGGAGCTCACACTGACGTGTATGGTAATTTCTGCTAAACTTATCAATGGCAATCTGATTAATTTGTCGCCTTGAAATACAGATGAAAAGGGCTCCTCTTGATTGTTTCAAGAATTAGTTAGAACAATGCCATTAGGGAATGTGTTCTACAAATTACCGCTGATTAAACAAGCATTCTATAAGAAGTGCTTAAGGCAGCGGTGTGTAAGATGTTCGCAGAAAGTGAGATTTCCTTCTCCTACCAGTATTTCTATGCATTTTTTACCATCTGAATTTGTTGCAAATTGTAAAATACATGTTTCATTAACTTGATGAACATTGCCGTGAATTAACAAAAAATCTGATACTTTATTTACAAAAAATGAGCTGATATGCCTTCATTAATATTTAATATCCAATTTAAAAAAAATGTGTGCAATTTCACAAATTTCCGCTAACTCAACCAGCACTACGCTTCCATTCCAAACTGCAATGCTTCAGCTGGGCTATTTTACCGAGTTTGGTATGCAAGTTACAGCAGATACTCCCTCATCCGGAATGGAAGACTTTTTGGTCAATAACTAAATATCAAGACAAAAAAGCAATCATTTGGAAATGTATTGGGGAAAAGATCATTTTCTCCTTTGCGAGATTATGAAATTAATTCCAATGATTGCTTTCTGCAATACTAGTCAAACAAAGGCACATCGTTTTCACGGTGACCAACTCAACGCCACTTGCTATCTTTATTCCACCACTGCTTAACCAAGTGCAAATAAACAATAGGCGATATTGGCCGCATTTATTCTGGAAAGGAATTCATTCACAGGAAAAAAGATTGTCCGAGCCCCTCTCTGCATCCAAGTTCTTGAATTAGCCTGTGTTTTATCAGTGAACAGATCAATATGGATTTTTCTGTTCCTATCCTAGACTTGATTAACTTCATAGTTTTTTTTGGAACTATCACAGTGTATTAATTATAGATAAGGGCATTCATTTGCTAGGAATATTGAAGTTCACAGTTCTCACTCTCATACTAGTGTCATCAATGTAACAAAATGAATATGGTGTTGAATGTGTTTAGCAACTTTCTGCTGGTCTCATTTTTCATCGTCTCTATGTTAATTACATCATACAAGTAGAAAAGATGGAATCAAAATATCTGATTGAAATACCCTTAAAATGTTGAAAATATTAGCAATTTCTCTAAATAAGAATTGGTTGTGTCTGACAGTGATTTATGTGGTGTTGTGAGAGGTGATGGGCATGTAATACAAACATTTATTGACCACTTAAATCTTGTATTAGATTTTTATGATGATAATTTGATTCTACATAAAGTTATTTGTAACACATCAAAGACAGACATCATTATTCAGTCCAGTGCATTTGAAGTAAATTTTCCAAAAATATCATCATAAAAATATGGTATTTGTTTCGCATTATAAATAAAATTACGTCACAGAATGTAACCGAGCAGTTATAATGTCTTTTCATGCTATTGCGAAAGAATGCTATAGCTTTCTTTTCTTCATTTTATTTTGGCAAGCAATGGCTCCAGACTGGGAGGAAAAAAGTCTGTATTAATTTAACTTATTCCTTATCCCAGTCTAGCCTCATCTACACGATTCCAATTTCGTATTTCATTCCACATATACTATTCTTGCAAACCGGCTTTTCATTTTCTATCCAGGCTACACTAATGAGATTTTAGAATTAGAAAACTTGTGTCTCATCACGGGGGTATGGCTGGGACAATATCACATGCACAATACCATTAATGAAATGTGTTATATCCGTGATAATACTGTGATTGTGGAGCCAATACTTCAGTGGTCTAGTCATTTTCTTTATTCACAATTGTCCTATTAATGTAGTATTTTCAAAATTGGGTGGCTCAAGCCATTCCCCTCTCCCCTAGCACAAAATATGGCATCTAATTCAGACCTTCTGTCAATGAGAAGGTGGCTAATGAAGGGGTCTAACCCCTTAACAAGTGTACAAACAAACTGGCTCAAGGCAATATTCTCAAAAAAGGCTAACTTGGCAAACCTCTTTTATACTAAGGAGAAGATTTCATTCATTCATTGAAGAAGCCTGTTACCCTAAACATGAAATGAAATAGCATTTTAACAAAAATGATTATCAATGGTAATTTGACAAATCATGCATGAAATAAGCAGTAATTAAAAGTGAATTACTAGTAGCTAGGACAAGTAAGTAAAATCTCAGCAAATCATACAATACCTACCTATTTATACATAATTAGCTCATTTTTGAAACAAGATTAACAAAATAGATCACCTGAATATTGATAACATAAGCAAGTTTCTGGATTTATAGAGAAGGAATTACCAATTTACAAGTTTACTTTCTCACACAGGAGCCACAGACCACTGCCAATTTGTTCCAAGTTGATGGAAGCTTGCTAATAAATCACCAGAAATTACCTTGGATTGGTAACATATGATCATGGATGTATTACGAAAAAATTAGCCGTAAAATTAGCAAATTTATTAAATAAATAAATAAATTGATACTAGTATACACGGTAGAAGCTGGGAAAGAAATTTCTTCTTTTTACCTTCAGCCTTCACTTTATATTTATTTCCTCGTGATTGTTAGAATGAAGGTGAAACCTTTCCTTCATTGAAGGTTCATTCCCTCTCCTCTTGCTTGGTCTCCCCTCTCACCCACTTGTCCCTCCTCCCTCTGAATTTTTCACCAGGTTATCAAGAGCTCAGCTTTATACTAATGAAACATGTTAAGAAAAACAAAGAACAAAGACACACTTCTATCACCATAATTTATAGATAGGAAAGTTTGCAAACATATAAACTTCAGCTCTGATCTATTGCCTGTTATTTACTATGTAAATAAAATTAACCTTAGAAAGCAAAATATCAATTTACAAATTAATTGATAAAATTCAAGTGTTTTGTGTTTGAAGTGACAAAGAAGACAAGAATTTATCTTAATATTGCATTTTGCCCTGAAGATTTCATACATTTGACAAGATCTTAGCCTAATTTGTCAAACTTTAATGTAAAGGTGGTAGGCTGTTATTAACAAATGACAAAAATTGACAAATAAGATTTATCTTTACAATTAAATCAACTGTGTTTGTCAGTATATTTCCTGTGGCTTTAGGATTTAAAAGATAACTTCAAAAAAAAAATCACTACAATGTAACAGTGTGTGATGACTTACCTATATCTAATGGTGAACACTTAAATATGGCTCTCTAATACTTATAGAAACTCAAACATTATTAATTACTTACATGATCTGTTTACTTATTAGTTTAATTGAAGGACTTAAAGTTTATTCATTTATTTAATTGATTTGTTTGTTTAGAGTAATTTTTTAGAGATTTTTAATTGTTTTAGTAGTATTGTTACAGCCAGAGCTTTCTTCAGAATTTGACTTCCTTTATGTTATATATAGGACACTTACAAGTCCATCATAAACATTTGACCAGCCTGAAGCCTAGCTTAAGCAAACTTTCTAAAAATTGTGTATTCAGGCTTGTGGTAAATATATTTTCAATAGCCAACTTATAGTTCGAGTTAGTGCTTAAAAAAAATTGTTCAAACTCTATACTTCTGTCTTTTAAATACTTCCAATCTCTATTAACATGTGAATAGGGTGGAGTGCTCTTAATTCTAACCAGAAAGCATAACATTTGCCTGTCAAGAGGGATTTTAAAGAAATAAATTAAATAGTTTAATAATGACAAAAAATATATTCTAACCTTAACATGTCACGGTTACTTTTTCTTTATAGAAGGTGAATACAATTTTTTCACACCCAGCATAGCGGTGAGTGTGTAATAGGTTTATATAGTGGTGATCAAGTCACACGCAAATATCTCATTAACTGATCAACTATGCATTGATACCTGCTCATGTTTTCACCTTATAAATTGTACATTATAACTTAAACACTTTGATTTTTGGTCATTATATCGCTAACACTAAATAGATTATACATTGCTAGGTCTTAGAAGTATGTAATTACAAAATTGGTTAAGGATTGGGTTGACTGTTAATTACTGAAAAAAAGATATTATAAATTCTGCATGAAGTCATATTACTATTAATGTGCAATGTCATTGTTACCTTTTTAGCAACAAGTATATTTGATATCAGATTTTTTTGCTTCATTTTTGTGAAATATTGAATACTGATTTTATATCATAAAGGTACATTTTTTATTAGATTTTAACTGATAGATAGTTAAGTTATGCTATCACATAGATTTAGATAAATCAAAACCTTGACCTTTTAGATTATACTTTATGACTGCATGTGAATATAAAAGTTGTACTTCATTACAGATCGTCAAATAGTACTATAGCCTTTTAGACCATGCTGTTCCCCTCTTTAGAGTTTGTATGGCCGCTACACAATAGAGCAGTCAGATAAGTTCAAACTTGGCACATCACCCATCTTGTTAAAGTCAGAAATATGTGGAACACAATACGACATCAGGATCATATTTTAGATAAAATACATTATCGAGAAGAACAATTCTATCTTGATATAATCGTCGTGGGACTCCATATATTGAATACTCAGCGAATAAACAATAATACAAAATGTAGGATCTTTAAATTCTTATTTTATGTAATATTTCTGTCGTACATTTAACAATGATTTATCATGAAGTCTTAAATTACCAACAGATCTAGCTAAGAAATTACATCACAATGCATATTTTTTTAAGACTTAGGAGTTAATTGTTTCTGCAATAGAAATTTTACCCTTCATTTTTTGATGTAATAAATAGTAGCTACTTTTCATCAGTAAAGTACAGTTTCTTTGAAGTCACATTATGAGTTGCATAGTACTTTTTTCTGAAAGATATTGCGAGCTTTCATCACTGACCAATAAAGCTGGTGTCAAATTAATTAGTAACAATTAACAAGTCATGGGTAATGACTTGGATTATTTTATAATTGGCTGACAGCATAATTCAATTAATACACAACTGATACAGCTATGAGTGAAGGGAGCCTGACAATGGAATTAATTACACTCAGCCTTAAATTTCAAAACACAATTAGAGGTAAATCAAGCATGTATGCTTTGCATGTGTCAGATATATTGAGTAAGGTAGTGAGTGACAGCCATATTGTTCTGGATCGGTTCTCGGTTGAAACTGATACACACAATGGTAAACATATGCTGTAACTGAAACCAGTCCACACTGTTCCATACTGCTGTCTGATTGGCTACTGAGAGACAGGAAATGACATCATTTGTGACCTAAGACCTGTATCTGTCAGCAAGAGTGATATGTACCTTAAGATCTTAGACATTTATAAATAAATGAAGTAAATTACCAAGCCATAACATAAACATAATCCCCAACATAAAGTAAGCAGGCAAATTTATAACAACTTTAAAGAAGGCATGTAATGAGAAAAATTTAATGATAGCATGCATGTATCAAAACAATTTGAACCTGTAAAAATGAATCAGAATCTATGTCTGCAGCAAGCAATCTAAGGAGCACACCACAACTGAACATAAGGTAAACAAGTGCTTGTTTGTGCTACATGGCATTCTTGAATCTCACTCAAAATCAAAGCATTTGATTGGCCAATTCTCGAGCTTTCTTAAAATTGACCAAATACATTGAAATTGCGAGTCAGGGCGGCATTTCCATGACGTACCAAGCCAAGACAATCAAATCTTAATTGCATATAGTAAAATGAACAAATGTATTATAAAGATATATCATGAATACCAATTCTTCCCACAAAGTAATCAAATTTAAATGAATGTCATATGAGTAATATAGCCGGGAACCAGGCTAGCACAGTAACTGTTTTCGATAATTGATACATACATCAAAGTTAGTTTATATCAATATATTACAATAACAACACACTTAATAATTTGACTGTCTTGGACTCAGCTGTCTTTGACTCGTGCTGTCTTGGTAATGGGCCTTCGTGGAATTGTGCGGCCTTGACCTGACACCAAGACATGTCTGCAATATTAGACTGGTCGTTAAACCAGGTTTAAGTAATCATTTTGGACCCAGGTAGAGTTGCTTTTATTATTTATTGAATATTTTTTTCTTACTGAAAAGTACAGAGATTGACTTAACATCACTCATGTCTTCTTTACATGTTGGTATTCTGAAAGTTATTTACATCTCAATTCTATAATGAAAAAAAACTATAACAGAAAAAAATATCTACAGCGTTTTTGTGAAATGCAATAAAAAATCCAATTTACCAAGAGTGTGTTTTTGACTGACTGCCATTTGTCATTTACTGCAAAATGTTCCCCAGTTAACTTATCTCTGTTGAGAAATGAAAATCCAGTCAGCTAATGTTTGAAATTGTATCACAATCGTAACAAATCTAAATTGAACTTTCAAATGACCTTCTTGAATGTGACAAAAATGTCAAATAAATGCATTTCCTGTTGATCTTGGCATAGATACCTGGTCTCTGCTCCACATGAAAGACAAATTTACTTCAGGAATCATTATTCAGTGACAACTATCTTTCAATTTTCCTTTCTTAACATCCTTGACAATTTAAATGAAAATCATTACCAAATTTTGACTGCATGTTTGAGTCTATTGTCATCGCAATGTAATAGAAACTGACAATCTTTAGTGTTGTGTCGCTAACTAAATGATGCTTGGTCAACATCTTTCATGCCTGATGGGTTTATAATAACCCCCCTATCATGAACTTCTTTTACTTTTTGTTCACTTTCAAGGGTTTGCTGTCCACCCGGTGTCCATTTGTCCGCTAATTTCTTTGTATGATCCGCCTACCACGGTCTAGACACATTATCTCATTACCTGGCCTTTGTAAGGTTCCATCATGTCGCTAAACTCCTTTCAAAACTACCTGATCCAACTGTTGCTCATTTAAGGGGTCTTCATTGTCACAATAGGGGCCAGCAGAGCTACAAATACCAGGCAATCACAACCTTGGCCAAATTTGCTATGCACCAAAACCCTGAAAGAAAACATAAATTGAAAATTGAGAATCTCAGTTTAGATCACAGATTTTAACCAGTTTGTTTTATCGTTGTAATATAATGAAATTTAAATTCTAATTTGAAGCTTAGAACTTCAGAGTAAGACCTACAGATACTGGATAGCAATAATGTTTACCAATTAGTGGAGAAAATACTGGATCAGCAACTATTTGAGACACTTTGTACTGTTGGTGTATTTTTTATTAGATTGTAAGAAAGTCTTCATTTCTTTCTAAGCGCTAACAACGAGAGCCAACAGTACATATTTCACATTTTTTTAGGAATCAAATGACATTTTACACCTACTTTTTGGGAGATTCCAATATTTTTACACAATAACATGGCAACAGCTGATAGTTTTCCGGCAAAACTAATCACCAACACATATGGTTGAGACAAATTGGAAATTTGGAAGTAGGTTTTTGTTGGGGTCACAATTTTCCTCTCCACCAGCCTCATGTGGGATGATCAAATTTCAGTTTAATGTTGTTTTCAGCCCTTATCAGAATTTTAATTTGAGTTACCATGGCAACAAAATGAAGAAATTTAGGATGAAGGTGCCAAGTGAAATAATTTACTGTTTCAGGGTGGAGAAAATTAACACAGGAAGTCGGAACTACCTCTATAATGAAGAGTTCTGTTACCAGATAGATTTCAAACATCAACATTTTCTCATTAGTGGAATAATTTGGGTTGTCTGTGATGGTCTTTCACACTGTCTGCTCATAAACAGCCATTTGTTTCTGAGACATTTTGGCATGCAATGAAAATGCAGAATCATTTAGCATGTGACCTTGACCTTGATAAATGTATGCAGATCACTCTTCTTGTATCAGCCATGTTTATTTAATGAACAATATGAAAATAAAGTTCTGTTCAAATTTCTGTGGAGGGCCTATAACATGATCATTAACATGTCAGATTGGTTCAAGAGGATTCTGAAGGAGTGGGCTGTTTAACTATTGTTATTCAAGATATTTAATGTCCAATCAAATATGTTCAAACTCCAGCTGATTAAAATTGTATTTTTTGTATTTTATGATATTTTAAGTAGCAGCAGAAGATCATGAAAAATAAACTTACCCAATAGAAAAAAGAGGAAATAATTCCACATGATGATCAGTAGGTTTAAAACATTCTTAGCGTTCTTGACTGCGAGATTACTCATTTAGCACGTAGTCTATGTAAGAATAAACCCATTCTTCATACAAGAAGTCATATTCCTTGAAAATGTGTGCACAACGTTAAATAACATTTGCAGATGTGAAAAGATATAAAACTTGTAATTTGAAAACCTGCTGTTATTATTATTTTATTCGCTCATAAAACTCCCAAGTTGGTAATAAAACTTAAATTTAGAACATAAAATAAAATATGAACTGGGTTAGCTAGAAATCCCGTCAATAAAATACATATGATCCTTCTAAATACTTGGGTGATCGGTGCTAGTCAAGATTTAGCAATGTTGCTCATTTGAACATATTTCATTACACCAATAAAATAACATGTTGTTAGTTAATGGCTCCAGGGTATGCTCTTTGATGGCTTCCACCTGGAATGTCAACATTTTCGAAAGCTGATATGTGTAATTATAATCATCCACTCCTAAATAAACATATTCTGACAAAGCTGCTCAAACAAATCTTTGTGACTTTCATTTTTTTGGGGTGATATTTTAGTTTTCGATTTCTAAATTATACTGCCACATTGTGTTTAAATGTTAATTGTAGGTTTTAATACTGCATATTATACAAATGTAACAGTTTAATGAATTGGATATAATAGAACATTGTACTCGTCAGCTCTGTCAGGGAAAATGACACAAATGAGACAAATTAGTGAAATTTAGAATAGAAAGGGATTGCAAAAATTTACGTTAAAGACTTGTGTAAGTGATATATATTGCAGAATTTAACCAAAGTAGTACCGTCGGCTGGATTTATTATAAAAATTCTAGACACTATTTGGCATCATGTTAGGATAGTTTTGTTAAAAGTTGACTATCTACAGTATTGTTAATTACTTGCTGTGTGTAGGGGAAAGGCTTTAGTCAGAATAAATGAGAATTGCTAACTTGATAGCAGACTCTCCCTACAATCACAGGATAGCCTGTTTTTGACAAGTCATTTCCTGAACATGTACCATTTAGCATAGAATGGAAATGATAGGCAATAGGAAACTTGGGAGACTGTAATGGAAATATGTGCACCCTAAGGCTCTTTGCTATGTATCCATCCAATAAAGTTCATATCTACGACAGTCTGCTTTGAACAAATTGGAACAAAAGTTCACATTTTCATGGTTAGGACAACAGTTTGTGACTTAATAGCTTACATTGTTTATGAGTCTGGACAATTTGTGTTATTTAAATGTAAATGCTTCATATTCTTCCTCCAAACTCAGCCAGACTTGCAAGAACATTCTCCTGATGGCCGTTTCTGAGAGACAAACTTCCTGTGACCACCAGGCACTTGTCAACACCCAGGATGCAAACAAGTAGTCTTACTTATTTCTAATTGACAATATACAACATAAAACTGTTGTATTCAGATGTCAATCTGAAAGCCAATTTCTCACAAACAGAATCTGTATAATTGGTCAATAATGAAATTACTGTTAGATTTTTTCAATTTTCTGCATTGGACTCTTGTTCAGTTTGTGCTGAATCAATATTGTCCTGAGTTCCCCATTCAATATGTGTATGCAGAGCTTAATTTCAATAGCCATTGATGAGATTATGGGAGCAGTTGTGATAATTGAGAGACAAAGGAATCATACTGGAGTGATAATAATACTGGTACTACGATGCTAACAACAGCTATTGTCATGCAACCAGCGATATTGAGAGTTCCATATCTGTGAATTGGATAGGTAGGGGCCATTGTTGGGTCCCTGTGGCTTGTGTAATGTTGAGGGGTGGAAATAATGTTTTATAATGAGTTATATTGATGTCTTTCTTCAGTTGTTTATGAGTGGGACCTCAGGTCAAATTTGTCTACATTAGATTTTTGTTCTTTTTAAACAATATAAACATGATGCCATGGCAAGAAATTGACATTCTTTATCAATGCAGTATTTCCTAATTCTGGAACAATAAAATGCAACTCAGTTAAAAAAGTTTTGTTCATGGAAATTTTACTTTTCCACACCCTTATTTCTGCATGAATTGTTTTTAGTGAACACGTAAGGAGTAGTAAGCTATTGTTATCTTTGCATTGTTAAACACTTCCGCTATAAGATTCTTCATTCCATCAACATTACACCAAGTCAAACAAATTTCATAAGTAGAAAAACTACAAAACTGACAATTCACCATGTGAAAGCACCTAACATTCATTCAAAAGTCAGCAAGCAATTGGTTTTATGGTGTATGAAACATGGCAATGTCAGAATAAATCCTGTTTAACTGTTTCAATGCATCATATCTTATTGTTGGCAATATCAGAATCAATGAGTATAAGCCCTGCTTGTTAAAAGCAAGTGCGTAAGAAAAAAACAGAAGAGGTTGTTAAATAAATTTGGTTTACAAAAGCATAAATGGTCCCATTGGTGGGTATCACATAATTTAGCATGTTCCAATTCAGAAAATCCTATCTCTAAAATGGTAGGAAAATCAGTGAGAATACCAGGCTTGGGATCAATTCATTCCGATTATCAATTTATTGCCAGAAATCCTGTTTTGTGTATCATCCAAATAAAGGCGGAATGGACAAGTGGGTTTACAGCCTCTAGCATCCTAACAAATGGCATAAAATGGCCAATATTGTCTCTTTAGAACTGTTATTTGTTCATATAAAAGGTTTGTGTTATTTGCCCAGAGAAATCATAAAGATTTAAGAGTGCTGAGGGTACAGAAGTGGATAATAGAATTACCACAGAATATGGAGGCTGAATGAAAACCATATATGCTGCAAAAGAGTTGTTAAACGTTTGGGACGCTGCACATCAAGCAGACAGCATGATCAACAAGCACACTATAAGACATTGCAAATGGTATTGACCTTAAAAATCCTTACTATGATTTATTGGAATGATTCCATTGTCAAATTGAATATGATCTCAATGATTGTCCAGTCTCTATACCACATTATCTGTACCTTTTAACTGCCACCATTAAATCAATAACAGCCTGGTCCTACATTGTGGAAACATCAGAAATCTCATTATTATTAACTCAATTACCTACCTTTTCCAACACAATAGTCTTAAATTATTCTTGTTACTATGTCTGAAGTGTTTTCATATGTTTTATGGTCCAACAAGGTACTCTATTCTTCTACCACTAAACTGCCCATAGTGGACAGAGAAAGCAACAGACAATACAGTTTAAATGTCCCAGATGAACTCAGGTGAAGAAATACAGAAAGGTAAAAAATTTCCTAGTAAAGAGGAGGAAAATCATGCTGGAGTCAGTAAGTCTGGTGAATTATTACAACATAATGACACTATATAGATGATTAGCTCTACAAAATGTAAGACAATTTGTAAACTGAATGTTCATCAACAGTAAAAAAAGAGAATTTTCCATCTCACTTAACTAGTTAACATATTTGACTGCATTGTCTGTACCAACCTGTATCAATGTTTTGAAAACAACTAACCAGGGTATACCAGGTCAGACTTAATCGGCTGCTATTAACAAACTATACCAACAATTGTTAAAGCCTGGTGTTTTTAATAAGCATTTATACCAAAAGCTCTTCAACAACATAAAACATGTACTAAATATTGCTATCCTAGATACATTCTGAATACTAAGTATTTTATTATCATCATAAAATACAGCCAAATTACTTCCCAAATTCTTTCCATAGAGATTTAACGTATTCCTACTTGTTTCCACTTGGGCGAGATCGTACTCTCTAAGTGGCTACACTCCACGAGGTAGAGGCGTCCTCCACTCGGGCGATATCTACCATTATAGCATACTGGGATGAAAACATTTATTATATTTCCTACATACCACCTATAAAGTATAACTCAAAATACATTAGCATGATGATGCTGTAATACCAGAAATAATGTTCTTCTTGCGAATGTAAAAACATGCAATTGCATGCTGATATCAAAACCCTTGAGGGCTCATTTTGTGTTTCACAAAACAATTGAAAATGCTGAAAACGCAATATACCTTCATAACGGCTCCCAAATCATTCCGTTTAACATCCATTTTAACTAGGGTTGACAGGAGAACAAAAGTAAGAATCATCTGTCTCCTGTCTCGTATTTAAGTAAATAAAGTTTATCGTTACTACAGTAAATAATATTTTTTTCATTTTGCTGTGGAAGAGATAAATTGGAAATTATTAATTCAACATAAATAGTGTTGGACATTAATGTTTGTGTAATGTTGTAAACTATAAAATGTAAAAGATGATACCTTAGTGCTGTTTTATTTCACTGATAAGAATTTGGTGATATTGAAACATGAGCAGTTTTAAAATTGATAAATAATCTTTGTTGAAGAATTTGAGAGCAACACTCACTTTATAGGTCAATCATGTCTATAAAAGTGTGACTCAGAGATCTTTTTATAATTATTTGAGATACTTAAATGACATAAAAATCTAAACTTGTGATTAGATAGGTGATTTCATATGTCAAACTGATGAATTATTGGATTATTGTTGGAAAGATATGCAATTATATGTAATTATAAACCTTTAGTATGTTTTTGTACTCCAAAGAAAAAAACAACATGCACCATTTATTTCAGTAATATGCACTCAGTTACTCACTGTTATAGCTGATAATGACACTGAGATCAATTCTAGGTCACTTATACAAGTGTTTTGAGGACAACTTAAAACTGCCATTTTGTTTAATTTAAAGACTCTTTCCATTCACGCTTATAATATGTACTGATATTTGAAGCTATACAATAGAACTGTGTTCATTATGGAAATGAAGCTGGTTTGGGGAATTTATAGAATTATTCTACTCATTAAAGGGGCCAGTGAACAACATACCTCCAACATTCTTTTATTTCCTACTGATACATTCAAGCTAACTACATAGTATGATGAGCCTCATGGGTGCTGACTAGTCAATGTCCATCATCACAGACAAATGTGAGAGAAACTATCCACTCATTACACATTAACTGTTCAATATTTCTCAGAAAAGATGTAAAACTTGGTCCCTGGATACCACTCACCTACAGTATTTACTGCTGAAGTCCTATGTAAAGGGTTCCCGATTATATTCAAGGCCTTTCAGTCAATGGTGACCCCAGATATGTGCAAAGAGTGGCCGTAATAAATTCCCCATTAGGAGAATTCTCCATTGCTAAACGTAAATATGGACAAAGATGACTTATAAGTAATTTACACAGAAATCTACATAAATGAGCACATGGAGACCTCTATCAAACATCATGACAGTGTTGTCCTTACAGTTAATGTGTTCTTAATTAATCAAGTCTTTTATAGAAGCTGAAAGAGGAGACATTGTAGAAATCCCTGGGAGGATCCAAACAACTGGTACCAAATGGCTTTTCTTTCCTGCCACTATTATCAGCTGGTAATGGAGATGGCTTTGTCTAGTAAATAGCTATGCTTGGTCACACAGATCTTGTTGTTAAAACTTGCAACTTTTTCAGATCATAAAAATCAAATGATTTCTCTGGGATTTTCTGAAAATAGATTGGATTTAAACTGATTTTCTTATGAAAAAGAGAATTTTTTATGCATGACTAATGTTTTTGGAAACTGAACAATAGTTCAGCTTTCACTAGCCATCACTCGCTCAGCTCGCATGAATGTTTCTGAGGACCTAGGTACTATGTTTATCTTCATCCACCATGACCAATTGTTTCAATTGTTGCAGCAGAAGTCTGTGTAAGTTCAGTTTCCATGAGGGCTTTCAGTACTTTAAGGTTTGAGTACAGTATTAATCTGCAGAGAAACCTGAATGTGTTCTTTTCCATTCAATAAAAAGATTGCAAGTTTGTTTTAGTCTGTGGTTTAAGTTTCAAAATTTTCATTTTTTTTAATTTACGGGATATAAAATATGCTTCAGTAACATGATGGCATATTACATTGCCGTTAATCTGTCTGTACAAATGAACCAGAGGATGGTTTTCCTCAGGTATCATAAGCTGTGAGCAATAACGAGATACGTTCTGGTTTTCCGAGCCTTCAGCACTGCTCTGGTTTTTGTAACAACTGAGGTGCAGCACATTATTCCGTTGAACCGTGTTGTACCGATTATCCACCTTGTCAACACCAATATGCTCAATAAACTATTGCTTACGAAACAGAGTACCGAGCTAATTTTAAGCTGGATTTGCTAATCTGTTAAAATCAAATGATGATAGTTGAATTAAGATTTTAAGATAGAAACGAACATACAATCAAGTTTAACAGATTCAGTTCTGTTTTAAAACTGTTGCATATCCATTTCACTAAGTTTAATCGCCAATTAATATCAACATTTTGAACTTGAGGCGTACAACTCTGGTAGAATTTTAAGAATGTAGATAGGGACTCATGCCATCACCCATAATTACCCATCATTCACTAGTTTCTTAATGATCCTTTAAAAGCAGAGTAGTTCATTTAATCAACATAAAAACATATAAGTCGCACAGAAGTCTTAGCATTTGGTGTCATAAAAACATTAAACGTTTAAGTTGTTTTAGATAAATATACAGTAAATCAGTGCATTTGACTTGTACCCGTCTGAACAAAGCAAAAGGTAATGGATGAATCGTTTTATAATTATGTGGACACATAATGACAGTGCATGAACTTGAAGATTACGAGGTTTGAATCACTGCCTCATTAGCAAAAACACAAGCTATGATGCAACTGTTTCACTCCTTTTATATACATTTAATGACAAATAAGATAGTAAAGATACATAAGTCAGGTCATACACTTACTCAGGGCTTAAACAATTAATGCCTTAACAAACAGGATTCATCTTTATAGTTTTATCTAATTTGATATTTTACCTCATAAAACATTTGTAGCGGTGTAGATCTCTGCAACACCTGTAAATGGTACCTGGCCTAGTATTAACACTATGATAGCCACCAATGGACCTCCTTTGTGATATGATACCATCATAATTCATTCCTGGTGACACAGTATAACCTAATCATCTCCTTCTTTTTTAAAACTTTTAAATTATAGGCATATCAGTTTACTAACATTATCTGAAATTTGAAAAAAAAATGTCTGTCCACACAAAAAAGGTTGGATCTTCTGACAGATGACTGTCACGTTAGTGTAACACCTTTGCTATCTAATCAGTGATTAACCTTCTAAACAAAACATTTTAGTTCGGCTGTAATTACATTAAATTAGAAAAGCAGTATCAGTTACTTTGACATTTTTTGTGTCCAAACCATCCTGTAATAAATTAAACACTGCAAATAGAAAAAAGACATACCTGTTTTACAATCATGATTTTTCTTTCCATTTTCTCCATAAAATGATTCTTTTCTGGGACATTGTTTGGACTATTAATATACTGTCTCAAAGATGGAATAGAACCATCCGTATGAGAGATGACACTTGTTTTGTCTCAAGAATGTCATTTTTTAGTGCCGTCATTATCACAATTTTTTCCCTCAACTGCAGATTCCTGAGAGCAATACTTACTTTGTTCACATGGAAGACTGTTAACGTACATTATTACTGTTTTATGTGTTTAAAGAAGAGCCATTGGACTATTTAGGGAGTTGGGCATGAAACTGGATGTGTTTTGAGAACAATATACTTTTTCCTGCTTAAAGATCAATGTAGAAAATGATGGGTTTGGGAATTCTAGAATGTTCGCATGTCTTCTGGCATCGCCGCTCCAGTAAATGATCATGATTTTCTTGTAAATATAGGACATTCTGAAATGGTTTGATTACTTTGTCAATAATCACAACGGCTCATGATGAAGTAAATATATGGCCAACTTCAGAGAAAAGATGGCGAATTATATAGATTATGAATAATATCTCTCTATTATACTGCATAGACTCGGTCTATGGAGATATGCCATAAATGGGTAGCATGTGGTTACCGCTTGTATGCAAGCGCTTAATGTACGGGTTTCCAAATTATATTTAAACCAAATAATCATAGTTCTGGTGCCACTTGGAATGCTTTACCTGCCATAAATTTTAACTTTTGATATACAAGGTTATATTTACTACTACATTTCCATGCCAACTTGTTCTTATGCTCTGATATAAGTATTGAGGTATGAAAAAATAAATATAATTTGTGATTTAAACATGGTTTTTAAGCTTTTACAAAGAAAATGGTAAGCTAAAGTTTGCTGTATTACAGCAATATATCTCTGTAAAACATGAGATTTATGTGCTTTATTATGACTATAAATTCAGTGCCGTGTAAGCTAATAATACAATGCTAAAAGCAATTGCTTAATTTGAATTTTTCAGTATGAGTGCAATGTATGGCATGTTTCAGGTATGCCACTTTTTTTAAGATAAAAAATACACATGTTGAGAATTTGTGGCCAGTAAATAAATATATAATTAAAGCTATCAATAACAATGAACTATTTGCCAGATTAAATACATCTGAACAAGAAATTCCGCCTCCAAGAATGAAATTTTTAAAATTTATTTTGGGAGTTTTCAAGACCAAATGGTGACGAAAGATTGTTACCTCGTAGAGATAATAGGAATTAAAAAGATTGATGCCTGAGACCTGTTTGCTAAGAACGGATTGAACTGAAATAGTCAGACTGTGCGATAAAAAGCCTACAGCATTTTAATTGACAAGGGATCATCTAATTGAATTTACGAAACTATCTCAAAAATTTTGAATCAGAACCGATTTAAAGGAATGTATAAGTGAAAGTAGATAAAGGGGAAAGAATTTCAGAGAAGCAAAAAACATGTTTGGTGGGAGACGATATGCCAAAAAAACAAGAATAGACAATTTAAGAGAAAACCCATTAAGTGTAGCAGATCTAGCTTGTGATAATAAAAGTATGCAGAGGATGAATTTGGTCGTGTGAAGAGATAAGCACAGCGATAATGATGATGAGCTGAATGATTGCTGATGATAGCGCGATGGCGGAGAGACTGGTAAATGATAAAAATGCCATCTCCGATAACCTAAACTAGCTGTGACTCAATTTAAAAAACAATTTACTACCAGCGCTGGTTCTACTTAGAAACGATTTTAATGACTTTGAAAATACAGTGTACACTCCTAATGAAGTCAAACCATGTGTTTGCTAAGAAGAGTTTCTTGTAAGATTAGAAGCTTATTATATCTTCTTTATGTGTTTCAACACAAGGTATGTCTCATGTTGAGGTTTCCTGCCAATACAAAGTTAACCAAGTTTGAAGATGTAAACATGAAAATCATCTGTACATTATATTTGATGATGAACAAGTGTTCTTTATCAATGGTAATGTGTGTTGATCATTAATTCTGGACTTTAACTCAATGAATCAAATTCGAAACTAAGTATATTTAATGTGAATTATCATTCAGACAGGACTAAATTTAATTATAAAAACATTTATAATCATTATCCAGTGTAGATAAGGTATCCGTATTTCTTGTGTATTTCTGTCAAAATGTTGCTGAATTATCTTGTGGGGCTGTTCTAAGTCCATATACCTCTTGCAACCTTTCCTTATTTTCATTTGGCCAGACAAAATATGTTTATCTGACTGCCCCTAGTTTTTGCACTGAACCTAATCATTCTAACAGCAAATTCCCAAGTCCCAAAATATTTGGGACCAATCATACATCAGAAATGTGACATGTATATGTTAAGAAAGAGTCATGAAATTAATCATCCCATTTTTCTGGTCAAGTTTCCATAAACATATGACTATGAATTTTGATGAGAACCACGTTTTTTCCACATCTGGCATACAAAATTTAATGTTAAAGTGGTTTCCATTCCATGTTGCATTGTGCAATGCTATGTAAGTTCATCTTTCATGCATACTTTTAGTACTTTGATTATCTAGTCTATAAGCCATGGCTTCCATTGCTAGAAGTAGTGCAGTATAAATCTTTAACGAAACCTCTTGTACCTATGTTTATCCATAGTCAGGTGTGATGAGAAGGTATTATGATTCTTTATGAAGTTGATGAGGCATCCCTCTGCTGGCAGTTGTCATGAAAACTGATTGTATAAATCAATCTCAATCAGCCCGAATAATTTTGATGGCCTGTAGGTCTACATTTTATATTAGAGTCGTCTCAGATGTTGGTCTCTTATACTGTCAGTAAATGTCAGTCAGTTATTAGAACTTGTCTGATCGGGTATCCTTATAGATATAGTATGGTATGATTTTACACACCTTCGCTAACAAGTGTTGTAAGTGAATTATCTTGAAGAAGTACAAATCTTGATCATTTCACTTTAGCCTATGGATAATAAGCACCAGCTTGTGCAAAATCTACATGAGTTCAGATAATGAGCTTTGTGTGTTATTTGTTTAAAAAAGAATGAATCATCAAAATTGTTTTGGTTGTTGTGACAGATTAAGTTATCATTATTTTGTATTAAATTCTTGATTTACATAGAACTGGACATGGGTAGTCTAATTTATAAGACTTACGAGCAATCCGTTCATGATTTTGCTATTTCATCTATAACCGGTTAGATAGATATCGGCAAGTGAAAAGATGTCTTGATATCATCTGTAGTGTTCAATTATTTGGACTAGGACACAGGATAGAATACCTCATGCAGTTGAATGAATGGTGTGACTAAGAAAATAATTAATTTAATTGATTACAATTTATTTTTGTGTCTGAAAGTCGCGACAAATTTACTTTCATTGTTTAATAAAGATGTGATTTTATGTCAAACATGGACTGTGCTGTGTCCTGGTACATACACATTGGCAAAATAAAGTAAATTAAGAACATGATACCAATCTGTAATTCTACAATTAAGACAAGGAGGGTGCCCTCTTAATTGTTTTATTATCATTCAGATTATTTCAAGGAATGAACTTATCTCAGAAGAGTACTAGAAAAAGGTGGAGAGTTATGACAAGGGAGATAATGTTGTAATTACAGGCAAGGTCAAATAGCAATTACTGGAGGGCAATTGTGGCAACAGGCGCACAGATGATTAGTTCGCAATCTTGAACACAGCTGATGAGCTCGTGTCAAAGGTTTTATGATCTCAATAAATATAACCACATTTCCGTGTAAGTTTCAGAAACAAAACCTGATGGTGTAATTTTGACAAGCTAGATGTTTGAGAGTCATTATAAAACACAAATAAATCCCTTCTACTCACGCTGATGTTTTACATTGTAAGATGTTTTGTTACTGTATAATTATTAGGTTATTACTCTGGGTTAATTGAAAATCATCTTGGAGTCTTACATAAATCCATTTCCCCACCCCAGAGGAGACTTACATTCACACCTTTATGCTCATACATTTCGATCTTGTTTCTGTGGGGTAAACTATGATGGGTGGAATTCATTCACATCATTACCTAGAAATAAATGTCTCAGGAATCAGTCACTTACTCCTTAAAATGAATCCTTCAAGCCCATTAAACTCCAAATTTTAATCACTATTTCAATCAAATAAAAGTCATTCCTTCAATATATTTCTACCTCTGACAGCAGGAGCATCAGGGAATTTGAAATGTTTTAATCTATTTTACGCTTAGAACTTACCATCAGCAGTTTCAATTTACTCCCCCGCCAAAGGCATTGTAAGAAACATTGGCAAAGAAAAAGCAATCTTATCGTCAATTGCAAACAATAATATGCATGCTGGCATGCTTCAGAAGACGTGTCATTTCTCCGCTATTATTTACAGACTCAATAAATTAAAGTTACTTTCTGGTCCATTTTAATGCACAGCTTGAAATACTTAACTATGTACGAAGATCAAAAACATGAAGCCAACATTCTGCCATGTTTCATTATCACCCAATCTATACAATTTCCCTCTTCTATATGGTGCACTTCCTGTCCCCATTACCATGGAAAAGCCTTAAGAGCACTACATGTCTGAAATTCAATCCCTTCCGTTCACTTTTAATGAGTGTGAAGAAGTAATTTGTCCAGCAATGGTCATTTATAGGGTAACAGCCATCTTGACAAATTCCACTCCTCATGTGGAAACATAATCATGCTCTGGAGACTGTCATTTTCTTCCTGTAACATGTCGAACAAAAATGTGCCAGGTTTCATCTGCGTCGGATGAGTACCCCACATTATGAACTTGGCTATAAAACATATCATAAAATTATGAGTAAACTTCACAAGCCACATTTTATTGCTATTACCTGAATGAAAAATTGCAGAAGTGAGTTACTGTTATGCAATAAAATGTCAATATGAAAGTAGTGAGTCATGTTCGTTAACAGTCTCCTATTTACCCCTGTAAATTCATATAAACAAGATGGAATACTTTGTCATTTATATTTTGCTGTAGAGACCTATACCTGTCTCTGGTTTGGCCCACCAATCACCCCACCCCCTCATACATGGCTCAACATTCCACATTTCTAGAGTTTTGTCTTTCTCTAGATGTACTGAAGACATAAATAATTGAGGGAAAAGGTCAAGTAATTCCTGGAACATAATTACTTAATAGACAGAAAGTTCACGATATTATTAATATGTCCTCTGTCTGTTTTAATAAATGCAATTTCTCTAACATATTTTCAGACAGTAAAACTCACCCCAGTTTTTAATGAGTGAAGCGAAATATCGCCGCAATATATTATTGGGTCAGTCCATTACGACGAGCTGTCTTTTGTTAGGAGGATGACAAAACTCCAGTGCAATCTTCGACTCACTATTATTGGTTGGGAAAAATGTAATAATGTGGCGCCAGATTACAAGACGCGTAATCAATCATCTGGAATTCTCTGTGACAGTATGCTCACAATAGGAACAGACTTGGCAGAATATGAAAGATTCATCATCATATTCCGCTATTGAACTGAATGGTGCATTTTATGGCCAAGCAATAGGTTATGCTAAAAATGAAATTATTCCCACTAAAGTCCTATTTCTACGGTTATTAGATCAATCCTAAGGCTAGTACAATAATTTATGAATATATTTTCATGCTACAATGTTGAATGTTCAGCAGTAACTAAGAGAGATCAATCACATTTGCAGTATTTCAACAAATAGTCAAGAGTTCACTCCCCTTTATGTGACCCTGCTGTTTGTTTAAATCCATCATTTTGACAGCACTTCTCTCTAGAAGTTTTATTTCTGCTTAATTTATTGACATTTAGTCATATTTGATAAACAAGATGTAAATGAATACAGTTTTTCGTGAGAATGCTAATCAATGGAAATCTAGATTTGAAATTTTGAGGAAATCCGGTGGGCTGAGCTCAGAACTGTTTTGTTTCAGCGCAATGTGGCAGATATTGCAGTTCTTATCATAAGTTTATACAAAAATAGAAATGCCAAGTAGATATGTAGAACTCAAGTTTAGCACCATGAAAGCCAATGGGGAAAATGAAACTATTTTGCCAGGTATATTTATGTGACTGATAAAATAGTTTGCGAGGTAGTTGCCATGCCTTCTTATCATAGGCCGTATCTGAATTCCACTCATGCCAAGAGAGGGGGTAATTTGGCCAGGGACCCTCAAGATCTGTATCAGAAGAAAAACACAAAAATAACATTTATATTGCTGCTTAACCAAACATTAGTTTCATATGTGCAGATAAATGTGGAGCAACTAGTTTGTAGTGGAAGATAAAACATCTACCACAAATTTACAGAGAAAACAAATAGTTTGCCACCCAGCTTACTAAAACCTGCTGTGAAATTAACTCTAATTTTTTTAAATTTTGAAAAGTGCTTAGATCATAGGGTGTGAACTTTCAATTTCTACTGGGAATATCAAACACGTTTAGAATAAAAGCTCTTTGTTTTTGTCTTATTCATTTCTTTCATGCACAATAGCTTGTGTTTGCTTTCAAGTAAAACACAATTTTAAAAGCCCAGCAAATCTACAAAAACTGATCAATCTAAGAGCAGATATTGTCAGAGGTTTGCTATAGGGCATAAAAGGAACAATACTGTGTAACTGTGAGTTAGCTAATGATAAGATAATGTACATCATTGTACTAGCTGCAATTAATTGAGTTTATCAACATTCAAAAACAAATTATAAATCATTTAAAATCAGTTACTCTTCAAATTAGAGGTACATTTAGTGTCACGCGGCTTGCAGCTTTTCAATTTAGGATTACAATTATAAATCTTTTAAACTGATTAGTCTTAATTCAGTTTAATTAATTTTAGACGGATGCATTCACTGACATAAATAAGTTGTTATTTATCATCAATTTTATTGTTGCTACTCTTTAATAAGGAGGTTATGACAGAATAAAATTACACATTTTAATGCACATTTTAATTCTTAGAAGGTCTTACTATAGTGATACTTCCCCTGTCAAATAATTATTCATCCTTGCAGTTCATGAACTATTCATGAAGTATGCAAGAATAGTTTAAGAAAAAATAATGATTTCCTGAATTCTTTTCAAAAGGGGTAATGTTCAGTTTATTGAAGCCAAATTGGTATCATTTGCTACCAGACATAGTGATTGTCAAAATGTGTGAATTTAATTCATTATAATTGTATTGTTCATAAGATACACTTATCCTGTTGGATCTAATTACTTAGTAACTGAAATGTGTGTGTAATAATGTCTTATCATCTGTGTCCAAATGTGTGTGTAATAATGTCTTATCATCTGTGTCCAAATGTGAGTGTAATAATGTCTTATCATATGTGTCCAAGCTTTTCATTTTACTTTTTGCGCAAGAAATGCTTACCAGTAAAAATTAATCTTAGTACAAAGGGAGCATTATACAGCTGAAACACCCGCATCTGATCTAACAGTGACAACTGCTACATACCTTGATGGGAAGATAGTCGGGTAATGAAGATTTGTCGCTATTGATAGCATTCTTAACATTACCAATCCAGCAAGAATCTGCTAGAAAATTATGGGGATCTTAATTAGATGAGACAGTTGCAAGAACTGGTCGCTCATATCATAGAAAGCCTATTTGCTTATCAGATACAAAGTATGCATAGCTTTCATGCAGATAGACACAAATTCTCCAGGACTCAGCCATGTCAGTTAGATTGAATTTCGGATCATTGTGAATGCATGTATTTAGGTTACAAAACATGGAAATCTGGGAACATTATTGTACACATTTTCAATATACAGTTTAACTCCTAAAAACCAGACTCCCTGAAAATCGGACAATTTTCCAAGTCCTATATTTGGAAACTGGAATTCTCAGAAAACCAGACTTTTGGCCCAGTCCTGAAGGGGTCCGGATTTGAGGGGTATACTGTAGTTTTATCTTATATTAGTATAAATAAAGATAACAGCAAGAAGTGTTATTAAATATACAAAATTATATAGATATTCATCAGATTATTAATTTGAACTTTTTCTTAATTAATGCACTTAAAATATTATAATCAAGTAATATATCAACAACTTGGTCCAGTTTCAAATGTTTGTATTACCTGTGTTACACACAGCAAAAGATAATAAAATCCTAGTTGAATTAAAAAAAACATCTTGGAAATGCTTCAGTTCCCATGCCCAGTAATTTACTTGATAATCCCATGAGTTGATTTGTTTCCTTATGTGAAACATGTCATAAAATTCTTAGAATTCTTCTACCTGTCCATAGTCGCTTGGATGGTCATTTTTCAGGTGTGAAAAAAAACGTTAATGATCAAATGCTCCGGAAACGGAATCAGGAAATGTTGTTTTAATTAGGTGTTGCTCATGTTCCACATAAAAAGCTCACAAACACTCTCCATTATTTACTCATTGTTTCATAGTAAATATAATGCTTCACACTTTCACCACTGGAAAACAGGGCTGCAATGAGACCCAAATGAGCATGCCTTGTCAAATTTGATAGATGTCTATTTCAAAAGCTGACATTTTCTGCCGTGATAATGGTTTTATTATTACTATTTTTTACGCACATTGCTTCCTTGGTGAATTACTCTACATGCATGAAATGCAGCCAGAAGTTAGTATGTATTTACTTATCATTTTCTCATTTTCACTTATTATCAAAGGTTTTTGTTCAATTATAACCAATTTTAAATGTATATTGTTAAGTAATATCATATGTAACGAGATACCTTAAGGAAGAAAAAATTCTAAATATTTACGCTGGTTCACTACATCAATCGTGATGATTGCTGATTTACCAATAGGTTCAACATTAGCGCCTAATGAAAAATATTTACATGAATTGCCAACAAATAGTGTGCGCATTACGGCAGATTTATATGTAATTTACGCTCAAAGATTTGATGCCTTTTTGTGAAATATGACTTAAGGTTTGTAAACTCTTTAAATGTAACCTTAATTTCTATGATAAATAATTTCCTTTGATTGTAAGTAAGAGATTTTTGCAGTTTTGTTTGTAAATGGTTTAGATTAACTAGAATTTAACAACCTTCAAAATATAGAAATAAATTTTATCTTCAATGTGCAAGAATGAAAATTGATTTCGCTAAAATATATATTGCTATGGTATCTCATTTATAATCATTATAACTAACCACATCCATTGAAATAAAACTCAAATTGTTCACTTCTACTAAATTTTAATTTTAAACATTTTAATTCTATGTAATGAAAAAGAAAACCAACAAGGTAGATGATTGCATCAACTTATCAGCCATTGTCTGTAACATAATATACCACTAATTAGAATTAATTAATTTCTTCATTGGACTAACATGAATTTAATAAGGCTAAATACATATGGTTGTATATTTATTTCACCATAAGTTTAAATGTAGTTTTGATTGCATCAAATATAAATACTTTATTATCATTTCTTAAACTGAACACTGAACGATATGTGCTCAGATTCAATAACTCTTCAGATTGTTCAAAATTTATTTTATGTAACCATAGACAATTTACTTTAAAGGCGTGTGTTGTTGGGGTTGTGGGCTATTGTTTTGGTTTGAAAGCTGTTTGTTGGCTTTGAGTACTCATGTCTGGTTTTGCAGAGTATTGTTTGGGTTTGTGGGACGGTTTGATGGCTATTGTTTGACTTTGTGACTATTATTTGGGCTTGTTGGATATTGTTTGGGCTTGTTGGATATTGTTTGGGTTTCTGGAATATTGTCAGGGTTTGTGTGCTATTGTTTAGGTTTGTGGGCTTTTGTTTTGGGTTTATAGGCTATTGCTTAGTTTTAGCTTTTGGGCTATAATGTTTGGGTTTTGGGGTATTGTTTGTTTCACAGACTATTATATTTATGTTTTTCTTATACTTTCAGGTTTATTAATGCTCGTAGAAGAATAGTTCAACCTATGATAGACCAGTCTAACAGAGCAGGTAGGATTTAAAATAATTTGCTTACAAAAACTTACATGTTTGTAAAAATCTCTACATTTGGGATTTTTTCTGGGTCATTGTAATATTTCGAGTTTTTAAGGGAACTTTTTCAGTGTCCCCATCCCAACTACCGAACCAAGTACCGTGTCTAGAAAATCACAGGAAAAGGGGCAAGGTGTATATCGGTGCGCGGCTCATTAAAGTACCAGAAAAAATTATTTGAAATAAGAATAAGGGATACAAATACCCAGTTCTCCTCTATCTTCTCTCCTCTCTCTCTGAGGCGGCCCTGAAATGATCATAGCTGTCAAATAGGCCATCAAACAACAATTAAATGATTAAGTTGTAAAGATGTACCTATACATGTTCTGCATTTGTCACAAGTGTTACACGTCTTGTAGTGCATATTGTATTCATATATAGAAATTCAATCTAAATCAAATGTTAGGTAGATGTATAAATTGTTTCAAATGACTGTGCAGGTCTATTTTATAAATCAATTAGTGTGGGTAAATGTGTAATTCTTACCACTTGTAAACTTTTTCTTACATAAGGCACACTAGATCACGAAATGAATGTTTTTTGCCTGGTCTGAATGACACATTCATTGTTGTACTAATGGATACATATTTATTTTATTGCCATAAAAATGGAATAAATATCACTACACAGTGAGATGTGAAATAATAATTATTCAAAATCTAATTTGCATGCTTAAAAAATGCAGTGAAAATTTTGTCAGGAAATCACTAGATGAACTCCCACGAGGGAAGATATGTTTTTACCTGGCCATAAAATGCAATTTTATATGATTTGAGCTTTTGCCATAAACTTTATTATACGAGGCCACAAAATAAGGCAAATTGCTGCCTCATTAATAAATATGAGTTCTGTTAATGACAGAGTAATTAGCAAAGCAGGATTCATTCTATACATTGAAAAAAAAAAATTTAATATCATTTAGTAAAAAGAGTATTTAGCCTTAATCACCATGATTGCGTGCAAAACAATGTGGAGAGAAATATTTATCTGCGCAATATTCCTACGGTGAAAAAAGTGCTAAAATCCAAAATTATTATATTTTATGTTGTTTTTTTTCTTACCTAGCTCCGAAGCATGTCCTGTTACGATTTTTTTGGCACTTCGTGGAAATACTTGTATGTCAGTTTTACATCATAAATCCAACATGGCAGCTCATTCTAGTTTGTTTTGCAACTTTCTGGCATTCGTTGATTAACTCTCAGCGAGAATGTTATACTGAAGAATTAAACTAAAATAAAATCTGTCAATGTGTATTCTTACTTCACGCACAAATGGCAGCTCTTATTTTATTTATAAGTGACTTGAAATAAAGCTGAAAATAAACTATGATAATGACAAATGCAACGTGCGCACGAGCAAAGAGCCATTAATGTGATCATGCATGAATTATGAACAGTAGACAATCTATGGGTACTTGAAGCTAGCAGATACATTTTCAATCACATCAAAATGCTAACAACAAACTTCATAATTATTGCAAACGCTCATTTGAAAGTCTATATCTTGATGACTGGTATTAAATATTCAATATATCGTAATTAAAATGAAACGCAATAAATCGTTAATTCTTCCGAAATCTGTCTGAGCAGTCATTGCACAAGTGTTGGATTATAATCAAATTCCATTTGTTTAGATGCACAAGCATGAAAATGTCCTGCCTAAATTTATTTCTTTATTATAAAAAACTGAGATTTTCACATAATTTTTAGGTCAAAAAGGGTTTGAACCTTCTAATTCACTAATCATCTTTCATAAATGATTAAATTCTTTCTTTTAAAAAATGTTTTTGAGGTGTTTTGCTGATATATGATATATGTAAATCAAAATGATGATTGATTCTTGATTCAACTTTGGCAATTGTCTATGGATAATACATGATTGTGGCAGTTGTACCTTATGACACCTGCAATTGTTAAAAAAATCATTTAAAAAGCTTCTTTATTACTTATTTTTTGTCTTTTGATTTCGTTGGATTAGATAAATGTATAACTATCAAATCCTGACATATGGTTTGGCAGTCCTGTGTTACAATAATAAAAACAATTGAAAGAATGCGTTTATGTTATTCAGAAGTGTGGAAACTTGATCAGACACAATCTCCCAAAATCAACATAACTAATCGCTTTAAATGTGTCTTTGGTCTTTATCTTAGGTAATATGAACGCAGCAAGATGGATAGTATGTTTGTGAAATACGAGTTGAAGCCATGAAAAATGCAAATTTAATTTGCTATTAAAGTTTCATACATTTTCACTACAAGATATCAATTATGCTACGAGTCCCTTTAGCTATATGATAAATGTATAAATGATTGTAATGTATTCTGCATTGATTAGTCTTGTATAAAATTGCGATGTTATGCTAATCAACGTAATAATCAGAGTTTTAGCGGATCTTGTTTTCTTAAACATCACATATGTATTTGCTGTAATCAATAAAACGCTCATTAAAATGCACATTTATTTTCTCATTAATTTTCTGTCATTCGAGTAAAAGTCATTTCTATGATGCAAATCAGAATGAAGTAAAGATTGTCTGAGAGGATTATGACTTATCACTACTATTTTGATAAAGAACTATTCACCACCTTTTCTGAAAGAGCTATTCACTACTATATAAAGAAAAAACTATTCACTGTTTTGCAAATAATGTTAATGCTGAGTTAAATTGTTAGTAATTTGAACATTTTACAAAAGGTTTTCATATATATTCAACTGAAGGACAGAGTTCAATCAATCAGTTCCATTAATCGTCTGAGTTTTTTTATGTGGCACTATTTAGGTAGAAAATATTAACACTAGTCAACTTGATTGTAAGATTAGTAACACCAAATGGAACATTGAATATTTTATGAACATTCTTGTAGACAATTATTTTTTAAATAGTTTGAAATCCATTTCTTTCCAGTCATTAAGATGATGGAATGAAAAATATTCTGTTAGTATGGAAGAATGCTTTCCATTTGTCTAGAAATGTAATAGAATTTTTTACTTGCTACTTAATTATAATGGGTTAAAAACTAACAATTATCCCTGCCTGCTTCACTTAACTAAAATTCCATTTCTTGTGCAATTACAGAAAAACATTTCTTGTTCAATTAGGTAAAAGGTGCTAGTGATAATAGTTTCAGAAAATCAAATGTTGTCCAATTATTTATGGCATGTGGATACAATAATCCCTGAACGATTCTGTTGAATGAACCTTTTAAACATTTTTGTTTCTAGGTGTTAATTTACTACCAGAATATCTATATCTCAATTATTCATCTCCAAAGCTAATATTTCACCGTGCAATATGTATGCAAATAGTTTGCTATGAGTTTGGTTGGACAATATCACAGAATGATGATTACTGCTATTATCAATACACTCCGGATCACTCTTATATCTAAAATTTAGTATCATTATCATTATACAAAAACATGCACCTTTAATCCGAGTTATTTACCTCCTAACGTCACCCTGTCAATATAACAAAAGCTAACATCAATATTACGCACAAACACTATTAATGTCAATATTTCAGTGCAATTTTCTCATTGTTTATTGTCGCAATACGCTTTATTTCGTTTTTGTCCCATTGTTTTGAAATAAAATTCACTCATTTGAGTAAGAGAAGTTTCGGCAAGGAAGTTTTTGTCATCCATCATGGGACTTGAAGTTAGTTTTCACAAACATTTAGAGCCTCATTAGATAACTATGTTTTATGTATTTTCTCAAATGAATCAAGCTGCCAGGCGCTTATAAAAAACCCAATGCCTCATAGCTCGGAATTTAAACAGAGTTTTAGATTGTCAATTTGCCTAAATGTTTTAACACACAAAGGTGAAGCATACATTACAAACTAACAATAGCCTTCGAACGTACTCAATCTTTTCAGACAATTAGAAAACGTAATTTACATGAATAATAAATGATCCTCATTTGAGTGTCACATTAGAAACACAGTCAAGGGGCCTATTTTGTCATTTTCTCTGGAACAATAACGATTAAACATTAATGTTTTTACAAATACTCATTATGAATTGATTTTGAAATATACTATTAAGTGGAAAATGTCATCAGGATGTATATTTGGATGAGAATATCAACTTCACAAAAAACTGTCTCTAATTTACTGAATGCAACAGCCAATACTCTGTGAATTTATGATACTCATAACCTATGCATAGGTTGTAATTTTATCTCTCGAAAATCTGAATTGATTCTTTTCAATATTCATACGACAGCAAAACAAACTTAATGATACCTGTAAAAAAACATGTCTCATACAGTGGACCACCATAATATTAAAAGGCATACTTTGATGAGCTGTACTGAGGTAGCTACATCTGTGCATGAAAATATTCATTGAATATAACTTGATTTTCAACTGCTCCTAATTACCAATTCCAAACTTACTAATAGAACTTTTCAACTTCAGCACTGTCTTATTATCATCAAAAACTTTTTTTAATTATTTTATTTTATGAGATGACAACTATGACCTATCACTAATAAATGAGATCATATCTGTCAGCTTGTTCCAATTTAAAAAGGAATTTCAAATCAGCTGTCTTATAGAAGTCTTCTAGTGATTTTCATGGTGTGTTAATTACATGGCAATATGTTTATTACATAATGATGGGGGCCATGATGAATTCCAATCAAAATGTCAAACAAATAATTACTCTGAAGTGTAAGGAATGAAGTATAAAACATGAAACCTTGTGATCATCTAGAATCTTTTGAGCTTGCTGCTTCTATTAAATTAATTTGAATATATTTGTCAAAGTGGTGACAAAGGACCATGTTTTTGTTCATGCATGATATTGCAGTAATATGCAATCTGACCTAATTTTTCTATTTTTAGCTCCAGGAGCTCATGCAGGGTACAATCCAGACGGATCTCTTGCCTGGGAGAACCAACATATGCAAATGGGTGCTCATGGCATGTACAGTAAGTAGATTTATCATTACCCATAATTCAGTGCTTTCTAGATTTCAAATTTATAAAAATGGCCGCCTTTCAGAATTAAGTGACTTCACCATTCATTTATAGTGTCTGACTTAAATAAATAAAACATTTAAATTTTGGCAATATTTACAAACTGACCACTGACTGAATGAAGCCACTGTTGGACACAGTCTGCCTTCATAACAAATAAAAGAAAGTAAGTGTGTGAGGTTTTCATTTTTCTTTAGTGGCACGCATGAGAAAATCAACAATTAACAGTTATAGGACATGAATGTATTGAAGAAACTCTCATTAAATTATATTTGTGACATTTAAAACACTTCTTTATTACAATTAGAGTCCCAGTCTGATCCTATTAACCTCTGGGTATAGTTAGGTACCCAACCAACTTCAGAACTGGTAATCATAAAATCGTAGTGTGAGGTAAACGAGCTACTGAATAATAGTTTGAGGAAAAGATCTCATGATTACATTTAATACACCCCTCAACATCACACAAAACTCAATGATATATTACAGAAAACGTTCTCCTCAGATCTTAATAAATCATGAAGCCATTTTTGAAACTGCACATAATTGACTTGAATTTATGGTTGAGCAGTAACACCTGGGAGGGCAGAGTTGATAACCAGCCCAATGTGTGTAGCTTCAATGTTTGCCAATAAAGCATATACTTTATATTTCCATTCTCATAATTAAATCTAAAAGTACCCTACTTAAAGTAATAGACTTTAACCAATTTAGATATTGCAAAATTGTGATAGTGCTTTTTATACTCTGAGAGCAGTGTAATAATCAATGTAGTAACGAATAGCTTAGTTTTTATAAGTAATGAATAGTTTCATCTTAGATAATTAAAGTATGTAGCCAAGTATGTATAACATTCCATGCGCCTCAGTTTTGTTTTCATAATTGCAAAAAAAGCTTAATTGGGGCAGCATGAAATTGATGAAGTGAAAGTTACTTAAATCTATCTGTGTATGTACGGTACACCCTCTCTAGAGCGGCCCTCTCTTAACTAACAACCTCCTTTCAACAACAGTATGATTTTTTCCCTCAGCACAATTTAATTAATTTAACCTCTCTTTAAAAGCAACAACCTCTCAACAACAACATACACAATTTTGCTTTGGAGAGGCTGCACTGTATTCAACAGTTATTAGACAAAATATTTATCTAATATTATACCAGATAATGATCAGTCTCTTTAATTACATGCATAAAAACTTCAAAAGGTGTTGGCCCTTATTTTAAAATCATATAATATGTCCAATCAGTTCTGCGTACCAGAGAAAATTAAAACCTACTATGTACTGATGATTTACGTTTTACAAGCCTATTAATGTCTGTTCAATTAGAAAGTTAATAGATATTAAAATGGATGGCTAGGACTATCAAAATGTACATTACTTGGGTAGTTTAACAACATCTATTATTTGAGATAATTGTTGAAATACAAAACCATTTAAGAAACTCTCAGTATCTAACTGAATCAAGCTATAATTAGTATAAATCTAGTAAAAAACTTGAATTTAACCAAATAACAATTGTAAAACATCTTTATGAAATAGTTACCATGGTAATGGATTTGTCTCTAATAAACAGACAGTGTTTAACAAGTAGTTTAAGAACATTTTATCCATTTATCAAAGGAATAGCTCAACTTGTAAATTATTCACAAATCTTGTATGATTCTGTATGATAAATGAACGCGGTAAGCACTTGTCTTTTTTCAATTAACTAAATTTGTTATAATCAGGCATTGTACCGACTGTACTTATTAGATAAAATAGAGCATTTATCTGAGTTTGTTTTTAGCATCAGCTCTTTAGCAAGTATTAAGTCTGAAAGTACAAGCAGTCATAATGGATATGTATACGAAACTAATTTTCATAGCTATTACGACACTTCACTGCTGTAATGTCTGGTTCATTGAAGTGATACTTGAAATTCTATCAGAATTATTCAAAAAACAGGCATTGTTATATAATAAGCCCAGTTTATCGTCTTTTCATCACTATATTACATAGATCCTATTGTTTCTTTAGTGTTTGTTAAGAACAGTACTCATACATAATTTCATTCTTGTAAGAATATACATCTAATGAAATACCTGAGATAATTAAAGTCATGAAAGAAAAAGCAATATGCTACTTTTGTGAACTTACTTTGATTTCAGTAATGCAATGAAAATTTCAAGTGTTTCAGCTATCATGACAAAATTAATCATTTCATAATGTACTTTATTCTTCACGTGAAGAGAATACCACACAAGTTTCATTCAAATTCAAAAACTTCACAGTCAATTTTCAGTTTTACTATAGTTAATATTGCGATTATGAAATGCAATAAACTTAAAGTTGTAAAATGATTATAAATCAGTTTAATTAATCATTTAGAGCAGTTGTTTTAACTTGTATAATATTTCCTGATTTCAGGGGTACCAGGTATGCCAGGAAGTGAGATATACGACCCAATGAAAGCTGGTTATCCTCATATGGACAGTTCCCAGCGTTATGACATGTTAGGCATGCACGGAGCAGACATGTATGGAGCACCTCCTGTTAGTAGTTCATACTCACAAATGTCGCAGTTACGCGGTCATGGAACAAACTCTATGCTCATACCCGGGCATCCACATCACATGATGATGGGTGCTCATGGTGCCCATGCTATGAGCCCTCATGGAATGTCCATGGGCTCAACACAAAGCCCACCACTTCATAGTAGTATGGATTCCATGGGTCACATACAAGATATTCATGCGGGTTAATCAAGCATTTTGTATAGCAAAAATGGTTTTTATAATAGTAAACAATATGACGTACACAGTGGCTGTATAGCCACTGCATAGTGTTGTGAACAGGGTGAAAAAACTTATGTATTACTATATCAAAAGTATTATTACCTTAAAATGCAGATTTTACAATCTGTGGACATGGAATTGGTAAAAGTGTTACATACAAGGAACAGATCCTAGAAAGAGCAATGCTTACGCTTTTTCTGCACAAATATACATTCATCATAATACGGGTGAATATTTATCTTCTTTTTTTGAGTAAAAGACTGTTATGTGAAATAGCGGTGATTAACAGTAAGCAATATATATGAAGAAAATCACTAGTACTGCTGATAAATACACAGGGTTCGCAGGAATCCCATCCAAGGGTTCTGCAACTAGCGTTTTATAGCGTTAACGACTAAGTGGGGAACTTCAGGGAATTAAATTCCCCTGACTCCTAAAATATTAGGCAGAGAATGAGGCATGTTTCCCATAATGCTAAGCATTTGGGTGAAAGGTCAGGAAGCAGCATATTCAGCGATGGTACTATTGGTGCAGGAAGGAGCAGCGCATTGTGTAGAGAGATGGAGGACGAATACCATTTGCATACACAAAGGACTTGTATGTACATGTACATCTCCCAACATAAGGTCTGTCTGCTTCAGCCAAAACTAGTCATTTAGAGAGAGGAAATGGATATGCTGATGTTGCGCTGGAATGACAAATTTTTAACTGTTTTTTGCTATACATTTCTCCTTGTTGTATTTTAATTCTTGCTGTTGAGTTAATGCCCCTTTGTTACTCATTATTCTACAGAGTCTGTGAGTAATGTTTGTTTGTTACATTCGTTTATTTCCAGTATTTACTAGTCTTACGTACAGCTGACTTTTTTGTTTGATTTCCTCTTTGTGTGCTTTTTGAAGTCTTGGCTTTCAAGTTTTTTATGTGCTGTTTTAATTTTATTTCAATTTCTTTCTCATACATTTCATTCAGTAACCTATGATGTGCCAATCTACAGAACGTCTTTACTAAGACCTAACTTTGCTAGGTTTAGATGCGTAAACACTATGTGTTTAGATTAACATTGAAATTAAGCATTCTAGCCAACAAGGGGGGTAAGCCATTTTAATTTCTAACCTAAAAAATACCTGAATGAAAATATTATTTTGCAGGCTAACGCTATATTTGATTTTTTTTTAAACATATATATTTACATTATCTCTTCTTTCACATACATGTTGAATTCTTTGTTTAAAATTTTGTCACTATTTTATTTCTGTCTCTTTATGGAGAATGACCTGTTTGCTGAAGACAATATGTTACCTCATTTTTCATTGATTTTTCCTTGACATTTTATAATAAAATGATGAAAGTATATTACTGTTGTATTAATATGCTGTGTTTTTGTTTTTTTTGTTTTTTTTCCAATGACTGTGTACTTGATGTGGCTACGCTAGCATTCCACATGTTGTTATGTCAAGTACATTATAAAAAAGATGTTCACCATGTTTTTTTCTTTTTAAACACATAGCAATAACTGATTCAGAATGACTTAAAGTATTGTTGACATTACTATTTTATGTTAATGTTTTTTATCACAGCAATAAAAAATGTACTATTTTTTCTGTAATATTTCGTTATTCTCAGAAAAAAAATATTTTAAAACTTATTTACAATGAAACAATTTTTTATCATTTGTATTAAATTATAAGTGATATTTGTAATAAGATTGTGAATATGAACCATTTATTCATAATACATAGTTATTATCTGTGAGGAAAAATTTAACTATTTTTGCTGAATGAAGAAAACTCATTGATACGTTATGCTTCAAAATGATGCTGCTTTCTTTCATTGGTTATTTATAATTGCTACTTTGCATATTTTTGTGGTGGCCATTTTGATTTTGGATTTTCAAGACTGGATGTCTGACAAAAAATTTGAATCTGGTCGAACTTGGGACTGTTTCCGATTTCTGTGAAATAAGCACATGGCAGATTTAAGTTCCTATGGCAATAATGTTTAAATATCTCAGTTACCATCTTTAATTTCAATGAGAAAAGGTGGCCTCCACAGTTCTGTAATGGAACAAATTATTGTCCATGTTGGCAAGAATTTGAGAAATGTGTTTGTGTTTATTGAATTGATGTTTCAAATGGTAATCAAAATGAAAGAAGTGTATTATTTTACAATATGGTACATACATTGGTGCAGTTTTATATATAATTCCAATTATTCATAAATTACTGTGTAGTATTAGTAACATTTAGATATGTAGGCCATTACACTGTTGTACAAATTTGTAATTAGTAAGAGGGCTTATATTTAAATATCTAGGATGGAACTCCGTAGTAACAAATAGCTGTCGAACCCTTAAACAGTTCCAAATGAAGTAAATGTAACTAAAGTCAGCATATATATTCATGTATAGTACATGTACCAGGTACAATTGTCTCTAATGTATATATTTAGTGTTAATAAACAAAGTCAGTTATACCTGCTACATGTTCTGGTAAATATTTTGAAAGGTGAACTTGAAGGAGCTGTGGGTGTAATGTAAATAGATATGATAAAATAGCTGGACGACTCATAACTTGTTCAAGTCCATCTACCGTACTGGTGCATGCATAATTGATGTGTTTTTATGTTTTGTTACAAAAGATCTGAAAAATGGCTCGAAGCTGCCATGTTTTTTTTGTATGAATGAATTTTTTTGTATGTATGTATTATTACTAACGTTGTTAATGTCCCATCAGAAACTACAAATTATTGAAATAACAGTATTGTATTGTTTTGTTTACTTTATATATATATATATTTACACATATATATATCACCTTGATAGATTAAGGTATATACGTGAGATTGTTTTTTTATAAACTTCTCCTTTAATTTTTTTGTTATACCATAAATATGCATAAGAAACATCTATGAACCTGTACTGTATCTGTGGGAAGAAGTGAAACCATACTGCTAAGTTATGATTGATTTTTCCTGTTTTATACATTACTTATTCTGAGGAGAAATGTTTAAGCGTACATAGACATATTTTAATGTGAAATCATCTATTTTTGACATAAGCCATCAAACTGATTTGTCTAAGTTTACCAGATGCATCAACTAGAAATCTTTTAAATTTCTTCTTTCACTGAGAAGTACACAAAAATAAGATAAATGCTCCATTTGAAAAAGAAGAAACAGTATACTATGGTATGATATTCGAAACACATGTGATTAAAGTATTAATATCCAGATATCGCATATATACAATATTCATTATAAACATTGACACAGACTTTCTAGGGTAAATGACTTTTTTATATAATACGTACGTACATAAAACATTGTTCCACCATCTTTCCATCAAATACCGTGAATAAATTATACCACTGTAAGATAATAACCTCTGAATTTATAATCATAAAATCACAAAAGGTCATGAAATTATTCAAAAGTGATGTGAATCTCTTGAAGTCTTCTCATTAACATGTGTATACGCCTTGTTCAACCTTATCAAAAAGATATGTCCAGATACTTCAACTAGTATACGTTTTCTATTTACTTCTTGTAATTGATAATTAAAATTTATTCATGTGTCAAAACTTCCTTTTTTCTTTCATGTAAAAAATGCAAACAATATATAATATATTCTGACTTTTTGGTTCATCTTGTTGTATCAGAACTCATTGATGGGGATTTTAATATGGTTCATGTGTTAGTATAAAAACATCCACTTGATTGGCAGCCAAACGTTTTTTTTGCTTTTGGAATTTATTCATTAAATAATATTGTGACTACAGACATAAATTTCTAACAGAAAAATTGCTTTCACGTAGTCAAACAGAGTTTAAATTTTTATACTTGCAGAACAAATACATCATCTTACACAGTAAAGTTTACCTTATATTACTAGTAGGTTGAAGTTAGGTACATAATTTAGTACTTAAACAATGGCTACATACCTACTTAGTTAAAAATCCTTTCAAATTGATAGTCATATCTGTTTGGTTACCAGTAATTAATTTTATGTAAAAATGTCTAATTTTCATGAAAAAAAAACGATTAAAAGATAAAAATGCTCTCATTTTAGGATCAATGTCTTCGTTAATTAGTGAGTTTCATTAGTTTAATTAGTGCTTTATCGTGATGAATGTCTCGCCATATTTTACAAAACTCAACAATCGTACATATTGTGAAGTACATGTAATTGCATATTTTTCTTTACCAATGGTTGCCAAAAAGTGATGTTTTCTAATAAGTGAAAGTAATAAATTTTTTCTTGTTTTTTTTTTTATTATTATTATTGTTTTTATTATTATATTTGGTTTGCTTCACTGCTGTTGAATACATATCAAAATATATGTAAACACAAAATCAGTATTATTTGTTTTTCATGTCATTCACAAATTGTGGTTAATTGTGACTCTTCACGATTTGGATGTTAAATTTGTTTAAAAAATTACATTACATAAATGTATCAATCTGTAGTATGTAAATAACATTTCTTAATTACAATCAATTAACTTTTTTTTAAAAGAAAACAAATCATTTATCTGTACAAAAAAAGTTCTTTCACCAAAAAAACTTAATAACACATTTTCTTGCATGCCTGGGTGCAGTTCATTAAATTTATAGATATAAGATTCCTTTATCAAGGAAAATGAATATTTTCGTGTGTTTGAATTATTTGTTTGTATTTTATTACATAATATCTGGTGAAAAAAAATGAATCCATTGAGTACAGATTTACATTTACCGCTGAATATAAAAGTGTGTTCTTACTTAAAACTTTGATTGACATCTGAGATAGAGTTATAATAAAAGTGCCAGAAAGATAAGCTATCGGAAAAATATACTGAAAACAGCAGAATGCCATTAAAATATCGGAGAAATTTGTATGTAAATTTTGAACCATAATTTGCATCAAAATATGTTTGTTTTGTCTATACACCAAAGAATTACTATAATACCTGTATTGATGGAAATCCTATATATTGAACCGATTAAACTCATGCATGTTAACACTGCACAACCATCAGTCTGCACTCTATTTCACAAAAAAGATAAAATATAAAATCTTGTTCATTGATATATATTTAAAAAAAATGTGTGAAATTTTCAATTCACATCACATCATATTATATTATATATTATCATATCTCCATCTGGTTAATAAAAGCAACAATATCACTTGTGATGTTATGAATTTCATTTTTTAAATTGAGGTTATATTGTCTTGAAAATACATAAAATGTTACTTTATTATCGAGCCATAACTCTATTTTTCTGCTCGAAAACTATGAAAATGTGCCCTTTATTATTCTTAAATAATTAATGGACAATCATTGACAAGAGCTGTTAAATAAAGACTGCTTATCTTTTCCCCTGTTTCAAATAAGTTAAAATAATGTCTTCCATATGAACATTTAAAATCAAACAGAAGTTTTACAAGTTGATTAAATTATTGTCTAAATGAAATGAATTTTGTAACTTTCTGATATCGTCATTTTGTACTGAAATAATTTCTTCCATATTAAATCAAAATTAGTTGGTACTGTAATGCCGTGCTATGATTATTAAATACACACATCTCGTTTGCACATGCTGAAACTTGACAAAGGAAATAAAAAATTGGTTTGTTTAAATCCAAACAGAATATTAATAAATGTAAAAAGTACATTTTGGGCAGATGAGCTGTTTCAACGCACTGTTTCTTTGAGGAAATAAGATGAAATATTACTTTATGCCCCATTTCAAGACAGTAATTAACAATTTAGATATTATATATTCCTTTCTCAGATGAATTAATTGTTTCAGCATTGGGCAATTAGCATATTTAAGCGAAGATTTAAATGTGAATTAAATATTGTAAATTACTGTTGTTTTTTATGAATGTTCATTAATGCGTAATTGACATTTTTATAAAAACATAATTTTGACAACCAATCAATCAACATGAGGTAGGTGGCTCCTATCATTCTGTACCTTCTTCTCCACATGCCATTAAAGGAATATTACCAATTTAGTTAATTAAAGGTGGGTTACCAGATCACAAAAAAAATGAAATTATCTTATGATGTTAAAATCTTTTTATTGTGTGAGAAAAATCTCAGTTGACTATCACTCATCATGAATAAGCATTTTATATCTTTTTTTGTGGGGGGGGGAAGATGGAAATAAAAAAAGTTTATAAATACCATGGTAACTGAAAATTGTTTATACATTAAGTTAACTGTTCATTACATGTCATTTTAAGCCCTTCATGTAGCAACTATCATAGATTTCATAGATAAGAAAATTATATTTTTCTGTTTTTGCGTCATTTTAAGGCCAGTTTATAAGACACTATGAAACACTATTGTGACATGGATTCAGTATTTTATTTATTGTTTCCATTACTTAAAAGGGTAAAATATCTAAATCTACCTACATTTGTACCTATCAGTGAGCACTGACATGGACCAGTAAATTCTAAATTTGTGCTTTATTCTAAACAATTTTAACATCTTAACAATGCAAGCATTTTTCATTGATGAGACATTTACAATATTTATTCAGTAAAAAAAGGGTAAAGTTTTATTTGTCAGATACTATTTTATTGGGTGAACATATTTTTGCGGGCAACATTAATTATTTTCTGCATGTTTCTTTCTCATAACTAGTATGCAAATGACATGTCTTGTCAACTTTTATCCTTTAAATACATTTTGAATTCAATGATAGATTTTAGTATGTTGAATATTATGTAAAATGCAAGACATTAGTTTTATATGTTTATTGTTCTAAATATATATGACTTGCAAAATTACTGTAAATGGTCTGGTATAAATTAATTACACTCACAATACAGTCATATTAATTTTTTTACAAATCTACAAAGATTACTAGCTGATAAGCCATTGTATTCATGTATATCATATTATAAATGAATGTGAACATAACCATATTCTGAGAAATGTCAAAATATTGTTTTTTGTTTCACAAATTCATTGTATTACATTGTCACTATTCCAACGGAGCATATTTGTGTATGTCTGTTTATATGTCTGTCTGCTTGTGTTAATATTGGTCACATGATTGGTTTGAATGTATAGAATTGACTTTTGTGGACATGAACAGAGAATAAACTTTAATTTTTGTATGTTAAAATACAAATATGAATTGGTTTTGTTCTTTTCGTAATCCTGTAGAGTTAAATATTTGCTTTACCAAATACTGTCCAATGAGGATGCCGCATAAAATGATGGTCTAAGAACCACAGTGAAGAAACTCTTTTAGTGAAATTCTCTGAAGTTATAAAATAAGGTGCTACAATGTTGCACAATAAACAGGTGTCACAATAATGCACAACAAACAGGTGTCATTATGCTGTACAATGTCCAAGTGACTCAATGCAGCACGCTAACTAGGTTGTGGCACAATGCTAGTCAATAATCAGGTTTTGCAACTATGAAGCATAATAACCAGGTTGTGGCACAATGAAGCAAAATAACCAGGTTGTGGCACAATGAAGCACAATAACCAGGTTGTAACACATTGAACATAATAACCAGGTTGTGGCACAATGAAGCACAATAACTAGGTTGTTACACAATAAAGCATAATAACTAGGTTGTGACACATTGAACATAATAACCAGGTTGTGACACAATGAAGCATAATAACCAGGTTGTGGCACAATGAAGCACAATAACCAGGTTGTGGCACAATGAAGCACAATAACTAGGTTGTTACACAATGAAGCATAATAACTAGGTTGTGACACATTGAACATAGTAACCAGGTTGTGACAAAATGAAGCATAATAACCAGGTTGTGGCACAATGAAGCACAATAACCAGGTTGTGACACATTGAACATAATAACCAGGTTGTTACACAATGAAGCACAATAACCAGGTTGTGGCACAATGAAGCACAATAACTAGGTTGTTACACAATGAAGCATAATAACTAGGTTGTTACACAATGAAGCATACTAACTAGGTTGTGACACATTGAACATAATAACTATGTTGTGACACAATGAAGCATAATAGCCAGGTTGTGACACAATGAAGCATAATAACCAGGTTGTTATACAATGAAGCATAATAACTAGGTTGTGACACAATGAAGCATAATAACCAGGTTGTGGCACATCGAAGCATAATAAACAGGTTGTTACACAATGAAGCATAATAACCAGGTTGTGACACAATGAAGCATAATAACCAGGTTGTGACACAATGAAGCATAATAAACAGGTTGTGACACATTGAAGCATACTAACCAGGTTGTAACACAAAGAAGCATACTAACCAGGTTGTGGCACAATGAAGCATAATAACCAGGTTGTGGCACATTGAAGCATAATAACCAGGTTGTGACACAATCAAGCATAATAACCAGGTTGTGGAACAATGAAGCATAATAACCAGGTTGTGGCACATTGAAGCATAATAACCAGGTTGTGGCACATTGAAGCATTATAACCAGGTTGTGGCACATTGAACATAATAACTAGGTTGTGACACAATGAAGCATAATAACCAGGTTGTGACACAATCAAGCATAATAACCAGGTTGTTACACAATGAAGCATAATAACCAGGTTGTGGCACATTAAAGCATAATAACCAGGTTGTGGCACATTGAAGCATAATAACCAGGTTGTGGCACATTGAACATAATAACTAGGTTGTGACACAATGAAGCATAATAACCAGGTTGTGACACAATCAAGCATAATAACCAGGTTGTGGCACATTGAAGCAATATAACCAGGTTGTGGCACATTGAAGCATAATAACCAGGTTGTGGCACATTGAACTTAATAACTAGGTTGTGACACAATGAAGCATAATAACTAGGTTGTGACACAATCAAGCACAATAACCAGGTTGTTACACAATGAACATAATAACTAGGTTGTTACTCAATGAAGCATAATAACTAGGTTGTGACACAATGAAGCATAATAACCAGGTTGTTACACAATGAAGCATAATAACCAGGTTGTGGCACATATAAGCATAATAACCAGGTTGTTACACAATGAAGCATAATAACCAGGTTGTGGCACAATGAAGCATATTAACCAGGTTGTGGCACAATGAAGCATAATAACCAGGTTGTGGCACAATGAAGCATAATAATCAGGTTGTGGCAAATTGAAGCATAATAACCAGGTTGTGGCATATTTAAGCACAATAACCAGGTTGTGTAACAGCCAAGCATAATAACCAGGTTGTGGCACAATGAAGCACAATAACCAGGTTGTGACACAATGAAGCATAATAACCAGGTTGTTACACAATGAAGCATAATAACTAGGTTGTGACACAATGAAGCATAATAACCAGGTTGTGACACAATGGAGAATAATAAACAGGTTGTTACACAATGCAGCATAATAACCAGGTTGTGACACATTGAAGCATAATAACTAGGTTGTTACACAATGAAGCATAATAACCAGGTTGTGACACAATGAAGCATAATAACCAGGTTGTGGCACATTGAAGCATAATAACCAGGTTGTGGCACATTGAAACATGATAACCAGGTTGTAACACAAAGAAGCATACTAACCAGGTTGTGGCACAATGAAGTATAATAACCAGGTTGTGGCACATTGAAGCGTAATAACCAGGTTGTTACACAATGAAGCATAATAACCAGGTTGTGGCACATTAAAGCATAATAACCAGGTTGTAACACAAAGAAGCATACTAGCCAGGTTGTGGCACAATGAAGCATAATAACCAGGTTGTGGCACATTGAACATAATAACTAGGTTGTGACACAATCAAGCATAATAACCAGGTTGTGACACAATCAAGCATAATAACCAGGTTGTGGCACATTGAAGCATAATAACCAGGTTGTGGCACATTGAACATAATAACTAGGTTGTGACACAATGAAGCATAATAACCAGGTTGTGACACAATCAAGCACAATAACCAGGTTGTTACACAATGAACATAATAACTAGGTTGTTACACAATGAAGCATAATAACTAGGTTGTGACACAATGAAGCATAATAACCAGGTTGTTACACAATGAAGCATAATAACCAGGTTGTTACACAATGAAGCATAATAACCAGGTTGTGGCACATTGAAGCATTATAACCAGGTTGTTACACAATGAAGCATAATAACCAGGTTGTGGCACAATGAAGCATAATAACCAGGTTGTGGCACAATGAAGCATAATAACCAGGTTGTGGCACAATGAAGCATAATAACCAGGTTGTGGCACATTGAAGCATAATAAACAGGTTGTGGCATGTTGAAGCACAATAACCAGGTTGTGTAACAGCCAATCATAATAACCAGGTTGTGGCACAATGAAGCACTATAACCAGGCTGTGTCACAATGAAGCACAATAACCAGGTTGTGGCACAATGAAGCATAATAACCAGGTTGTGGCACATTGAAGCATTATAACCAGGTTGTTACACAATGAAGCATAATAACCAGGTTGTGGCACAATGAAGCATAATAACCAGGTTGTGGCACAATGAAGCATAATAACCAGGTTGTGGCACATTGAAGCATAATAAACAGGTTGTGGCATGTTGAAGCACAATAACCAGGTTGTGTAACAGCCAATCATAATAACCAGGTTGTGGCACAATGAAGCACTATAACCAGGCTGTGTCACAATGAAGCACAATAACCAGGTTGTGGCACAATGAAGCATAATAACCAGGTTGTGGCACATTGAAGCATAATAACCAGGTTGTGGCACATTGAAGCATAACAACCAGGTTATGGCACAATGAAGCACTATAACAAGTTTATGGCACAATGAAGCACAATAACCAGGTTGTGACACAATGAAGCATAATGACCAGGTTGCGGCACATTGAAGCATAATAACCAGGTTGTGGCACAATGAAGCACTATAACCAGGCTGTGGCACAATGAAGCACAATAACCAGGTTGTGTAACAGTCAAGCATAATTACCAGGTTGTGGCACAATGAAGCACTATAACCAGGCTGTGGCACAATGAAACACAACAATAAGGCTGTGTCATAGAGAAGCACATTAACCAGGCTGTGTATTACAATGAAATATAATAACCAGACTGTTTTATAGAAAAGCACAATATCCAGACTGTGTAACATGAAGCACAACAACCTAATTGTGGCTACAAAACCAGTGCTGCACAATATAACACAATAATCAGGCTCTATCACAATGAAACACAATAGCCAGGCTGTGTCACAATGAAACAATAACAAGGCTGTGTCAAAATGAAGCACAATAACCAGACTGTTTCATATAGAAGTACATGTACAATAACCAGGTTGTGAAACAATGAAGCACAAGAACAGGCTGTGTCACAATGAAAAACAATAACCAGGCTCTATCACAATGAAACACAATAGCCAGGCTGTGTCACAATGAAACACAATAACTAGCCTGTGTCACAATGAAGCACAATAGCCAGGCTGTTTCATGGAGAAGCACAATAACCAGACTGTGTTACAATGAAGCACAAGAGCCAGGTTGTGTTACAATCAAACACAATATGAAGGCTGTGTCGAAATGAAGCACAATAATCAGGCTGTTTCATAGAGAAGTACAATAACCAGACTGTTTCATAGAGAAGTACAATAACCAGACTGTTTCATAGAGAAGTACAATAACAAGGCTGTGTAACAATGAAGCACAATTACCAGATTGTGGCAAAATGAAGTGCAATAACTAGATTGTGTCAAAAAGAAGCATTACAACAAGGTTGTGGCATAATGAAGCTCAATATTCAGAATTTTGCAACTATGAAACATAATAACCAGATAGTATCAGAATGAAGAACCAGGCTCTACAATGAAGCACAATTATCAGATGCCACAAGAAAGCATAATAACCTGGTTGTTACACAATGAAGCACACTAACCAGGTTGTGGCAAAATGAAGCACAATAACCAGATTGTGGCAAAATGAAGCACAATAACCAGATTGTGGCAAAATGAGGCACAACAACAAGGTTGTGGCATAATGAAGCTCAATATTCAGAATTTTGCAAACTATGAAACATAATAACCAGATAGTCTCAGAATGAAGAACCAGGCTCTACAATGGAACACAATTATCAGATTCCACAAGGAAGCATAATAACCTGGTTCTACAATGAGGTACAATGTCCAGGTTCTACAATGAAGCACAACAACGATGTTCTACAATGAAGCACAATAACCAGGTTCTACAATGAAACACAATAACCAGGTTCCACAATAAAACAAACACAATAACCAGGTTCCACAATAAAACACAATAACCAGGATCCACAATGTAGCACAATATCCAGGTTTCACACTAAAACACAATAACCAGCATCTACAATGTAGCACAATAACCAGGTTCCACAATAAAACACAATAACCAGGATCTACAATGTAGCACAATAACCAGGTTTCACACTAAAACACAATAACCAGGTCCCACAAATAAAAACACAATAACCATGATCTACAATGTAGCACAAAAACTAGGTTCCTAAAATGAAGCACAATAACCAAGTCCTCCAATGAAATACAATAACCAGACTGTGTCACAATGAAGCACAATAAACAGTTTTTATAAAGATATACAATATCCAAATGTCACAAGAATGCACAATAACCAGGTTGTGGCACAATGAAGAACACAAACCAGGTTGTGCCACTTTAAAGCACACTAACCAGTATGTGGAACAATGAAGCACAATAGCTAGGTTGTGCAACATTGAAGCACAAAAGCCAGGTTGTGCGAACATTAAAGCACAACAACCAGTTTGTGGCAAAATGAAGCACAATATCAAGTTTGTAGAACAATGACACACAATAGCCAGGTTGTGCAACATTAAAGGACACCAACCAGGCTGTTCAACATTGAAGCACAATAACCAGGTTGTGGCACAATGAAGCATACTAGCCAGTTTGTGGCACAATGAAGAACACTAAGCAGGTTTTGGCACAATGAAGCACAGTAACCAGGTTGTCGCACAATGAAGAACACTAAGCAGGTTGTGGCACAATGAAGCACAATAACCAGGTTGTGGCACATTAAAGCATACTAACTAGGTGGTGGCACAATGAAGAACACTAAGCAGGTTGTGGCACAATGAAGCACAGTAACCAGGTTGTGGCACAATGAAGGACACTAAGCAGGTTGTGGCACAATGAAGCACAATAACCAAGTTGTGGCACATTAAAGCACACTAACCAGGTTGTGGCACAATGAAGAACACTAAGCAGGTTGTGGTACCATGAAGCACAATAACTAGGCTTTGGCACAATGAAGCACACTAACCAGGTTGTGGCACATTAAAGCACACAAACCAGGTTGTGGCACTATGAAGCACAATAACCAGGTTGTGGCACAATGAAGACCCCTAAGCAGGTTGTGACACAATGAATAACACTAAGCAGGTTGTGGCACAATGAAGCACAATGAAGAACGCTAAGCAGGTCTGGTTATTGTGTTTCTCTATTGAACAGCCAGGTTATTGAACTTTATTGTGTTTCATTGTGACACAGCCTGGTTAGTGTCTTCTCTATGACACAGCCTGGGTATTGTGTTTCATTTTGACCATCCTAGTTTTTGCGCTTCATTGTTTTACACAGCCTGGTTAATGTGCTTATCTATGACACAACCTTATTGTTGTGCTTCATTGTGTGACAACCGTGTTATTGTGCTTCACTGTGACACAACTACCAGTTTGTGGCAAAATGAAGCACAATATCAAGTTTGTAGAACAATGACACACAATAGCCAGGTTGTGCAACATTAAAGGACACTAACCAGGATGTGCAACATTGAAGCACAATAACCAGGTTGTGGCACAATGAAGCACGAAAACCAGATTGTGGCACAATGAAGCCGACTAACCAGGTTGTGCCACATTAAAGCACACTTACCAGGTTGTGGCACAATGAAGCACAATATTCAGGTTGTTGAACATTAAAGCACACAAACCTGGTTGAAGAACAATGAAGCAAAATAACTAGGTTTTCACACAATAAAGCGCAATAACTGGGCTGTGTCGCAGAGAAGCACAATAACCATGTTGTGTCAAAGTGAAACACAATAACGAGGTTGTCACACAATGAAGCACAATAATAAGGTTGTGTCATAGATAAGCACATTAACCAAGCTGTGTCACAATGAAGCACAATAACCAGACTGTTTCACAATGATGCACACTAACCAGATTGTGGTATAATGAAGCAAAATAACCAGGCTCAGGCACCATGAAGCACAATAACCTGATTGTGCTTCATAACCAGTGTGGCACAATGAAGCACAATAACCAGATTGTGGCATAATGAAGCAAAATAACCAGGATCTGGCACCATGAAGCACAATTACCAGGCTGTAACAATGAAGCACAATGACCAGATTGTATCACAATGATGAACACTAACCAGATTGTGGCACAATACCCTGGCTGTGGCACTATCAAGCACAATAAACAGTTGTCACGGTGATGTACAATATTCAAGTGCCACAATTAAGCACACCAACCAGGTTGTGACACAATGAAGCGCACTAACCAAGTTGTGTAACATTGAAGCACAAAAACCAGGTTGTGCAACATTGAAGCACAATAACCAGGTCGTGCAACATTGAAGCACAATAGCCAGGTTGTGCAAACATTAAAGCACAATAACCAGGCTGTGCAACATTAAAGCACACTAACCAGGCTGTGCAACATTAAAGCACACTAACCAGGCTGTGCAACATTAAAGCACACTAACCAGGTTGTGCAACATTGAAGCACACTAACCAGGTTGTGCAACATTAAAGCGCACTAACCAGGTTGTGCAAACATTAAAGCACACTAACCAGGCTGTGCAACATTAAAGCACACTAACCAGGCTGTGCAACATTAAAGCACACTAACCAGGCTGTGCAACATTAAAGCACACTAACCAGGCTGTGCAACATTGAAGCACAATAGCCAGGTTGTGCAACATTGAAGCACACTAACCAGGTTGTGCAAACATTAAAGCACACTAACCAGGCTGTGCAACATTAAAGCACACTAACCAGGCTGTGCAAACATTAAAGCACACTAACCAGGCTGTGCAACATTGAAGCACACTAACCAGGCTGTGCAACATTAAAGCACACTAACCAGGCTGTGCAACATTGAAGCACACTAACCAGGCTGTGCAACATTGAAGCACAATAGCCAGGTTGTGCAAACATTAAAGCACACTAACCAGGCTGTGCAACATTAAAGCACACTAACCAGGCTGTGCAACATTGAAGCACAATAGCCAGGTTGTGCAACATTGAAGCACAATAGCCAGGTTGTGCAAACATTAAAGCGCACTAACCAGGCTGTGCAACATTGAAGCACAATAGCCAGGTTGTGCAACATTGAAGCACAATAGCCAGGCTGTGCAACATTGAAGCACAATAGCCAGGTTGTGCAGCATTAAAGCACACTAACCAGGTCGTGCAACATTAAAGCACACTAACCAGGTTGTGCAAACATTAAAGCACACTAACCAGGCTGTGCAACATTGAAGCACACTAACCAGGTTGTGCAAACATTAAAGCACACTAACCAGGCTGTGCAACATTGAAGCACACTAACCAGGCTGTGCAACATTAAAGCACACTAACCAGGCTGTGCAACATTGAAGCACACTAACCAGGTTGTGAAACACTGAAGTACACTAACAAGGTTGTGTCACAATGAAGCACAATACCCAGGCTGTGTCACAATGAAGCATAATAACCAGGTTGTGTCACAATGAAGCACAATACCCAGACTGTGTCACTTTGAAGCACAATACCCAGGCTGTGTCACAATGAAGCACAATACCCAGGCTGTGTCACAATGAAGCACAATACCCAGGCTGTGTCACAATGAAGCACAATACCCAGGCTGTGTCACAATGAAGCACAATACCCAGGCTGTGTCACAATGAAGCACAATACCCAGGCTGTGTCACAATGAAGCACAATACCCAGGCTGTGTCACAATGAAGCAAAATAGCCAGGCTGTTTCATAGAGAAGCACAATAACCAGTCTGTGTTACAATGAAGCACAATAGCCAGGTTGTGTTACAGTGAAGCACAATAACCAGGCTGCGCAACATTGAAGCACAATAATCAGATTGTGGCAAAATGAAGCACATTCACCAGACTGTGGCAAAATGAAGCACAATAACCATGCTCTAGCAGAGTGAAGAACACTAAGCAGGTTGTGCCACAATGAAGCATACTAATCAGATTGTGGCAAAATGAAACACAATAACCAGGTTGTGGCAAAATGAAGCACAATAACCAGGTTGTGGCAAAATGAAGAACAATAACCAGATTGTGGCAAAATGAACGCAATAACCAGATTGTGGCAAAATGAGGCACAACAACAAGGTTGTGGCATAATGAAGCTCAATATTCAGAATTTTGCAAACTATGAAACATAATAACCAGATAGTCTCAGAATGAAGAACCAGGCTCTACAATGGAACACAATTATCAGATTCCACAAGGAAGCATAATAACCTGGTTCTACAATGAGGTACAATGTCCAGGTTCTACAATGAAGCACAACAACGATGTTCTACAATGAAGCACAATAACCAGGTTCTACAATGAAACACAATAACCAGGTTCCACAATAAAACAAACACAATAACCAGGTTCCACAATAAAACACAATAACCAGGATCCACAATGTAGCACAATATCCAGGTTTCACACTAAAACACAATAACCAGCATCTACAATGTAGCACAATAACCAGGTTCCACAATAAAACACAATAACCAGGATCTACAATGTAGCACAATAACCAGGTTTCACACTAAAACACAATAACCAGGTCCCACAAATAAAAACACAATAACCATGATCTACAATGTAGCACAAAAACTAGGTTCCTAAAATGAAGCACAATAACCAAGTCCTCCAATGAAATACAATAACCAGACTGTGTCACAATGAAGCACAATAAACAGTTTTTATAAAGATATACAATATCCAAATGTCACAAGAATGCACAATAACCAGGTTGTGGCACAATGAAGAACACAAACCAGGTTGTGCCACTTTAAAGCACACTAACCAGTATGTGGAACAATGAAGCACAATAGCTAGGTTGTGCAACATTGAAGCACAAAAGCCAGGTTGTGCGAACATTAAAGCACAACAACCAGTTTGTGGCAAAATGAAGCACAATATCAAGTTTGTAGAACAATGACACACAATAGCCAGGTTGTGCAACATTAAAGGACACCAACCAGGCTGTGCAACATTGAAGCACAATAACCAGGTTGTGGCACAATGAAGCATACTAGCCAGTTTGTGGCACAATGAAGAACACTAAGCAGGTTTTGGCACAATGAAGCACAGTAACCAGGTTGTCGCACAATGAAGAACACTAAGCAGGTTGTGGCACAATGAAGCACAATAACCAGGTTGTGGCACATTAAAGCATACTAACTAGGTGGTGGCACAATGAAGAACACTAAGCAGGTTGTGGCACAATGAAGCACAGTAACCAGGTTGTGGCACAATGAAGGACACTAAGCAGGTTGTGGCACAATGAAGCACAATAACCAAGTTGTGGCACATTAAAGCACACTAACCAGGTTGTGGCACAATGAAGAACACTAAGCAGGTTGTGGTACCATGAAGCACAATAACTAGGCTTTGGCACAATGAAGCATACTAACCAGGTTGTGTCACATTAAAGCACACTAACCAGGTTGTGGCACAATGAAGAACACTAAGCAGGTTGTGGTACCATGAAGCACAATAACTAGGCTTTGGCACAATGAAGCACACTAACCAGGTTGTGGCACATTAAAGCACACAAACCAGGTTGTGGCACTATGAAGCACAATAACCAGGTTGTGGCACAATGAAGACCCCTAAGCAGGTTGTGACACAATGAATAACACTAAGCAGGTTGTGGCACATTAAAGCATACTAACTAGGTGGTGGCACAATGAAGAACACTAAGCAGGTTGTGGCACAATGAAGCACAGTAACCAGGTTGTGGCACAATGAAGGACACTAAGCAGGTTGTGGCACAATGAAGCACAATAACCAAGTTGTGGCACATTAAAGCACACTAACCAGGTTGTGGCACAATGAAGAACACTAAGCAGGTTGTGGTACCATGAAGCACAATAACTAGGCTTTGGCACAATGAAGCACACTAACCAGGTTGTGGCACATTAAAGCACACAAACCAGGTTGTGGCACTATGAAGCACAATAACCAGGTTGTGGCACAATGAAGACCCCTAAGCAGGTTGTGACACAATGAATAACACTAAGCAGGTTGTGGCACAATGAAGCACAATGAAGAACGCTAAGCAGGTCTGGTTATTGTGTTTCTCTATTGAACAGCCAGGTTATTGAACTTTATTGTGTTTCATTGTGACACAGCCTGGTTAGTGTCTTCTCTATGACACAGCCTGGGTATTGTGTTTCATTTTGACCATCCTAGTTTTTGCGCTTCATTGTTTTACACAGCCTGGTTAATGTGCTTATCTATGACACAACCTTATTGTTGTGCTTCATTGTGTGACAACCGTGTTATTGTGCTTCACTGTGACACAACTACCAGTTTGTGGCAAAATGAAGCACAATATCAAGTTTGTAGAACAATGACACACAATAGCCAGGTTGTGCAACATTAAAGGACACTAACCAGGATGTGCAACATTGAAGCACAATAACCAGGTTGTGGCACAATGAAGCACGAAAACCAGATTGTGGCACAATGAAGCCGACTAACCAGGTTGTGCCACATTAAAGCACACTTACCAGGTTGTGGCACAATGAAGCACAATATTCAGGTTGTTGAACATTAAAGCACACAAACCTGGTTGAAGAACAATGAAGCAAAATAACTAGGTTTTCACACAATAAAGCGCAATAACTAGGCTGTGTCGCAGAGAAGCACAATAACCATGTTGTGTCAAAGTGAAACACAATAACGAGGTTGTCACACAATGAAGCACAATAATAAGGTTGTGTCATAGATAAGCACATTAACCAAGCTGTGTCACAATGAAGCACAATAACCAGACTGTTTCACAATGATGCACACTAACCAGATTGTGGTATAATGAAGCAAAATAACCAGGCTCAGGCACCATGAAGCACAATAACCTGATTGTGCTTCATAACCAGTGTGGCACAATGAAGCACAATAACCAGATTGTGGCATAATGAAGCAAAATAACCAGGATCTGGCACCATGAAGCACAATTACCAGGCTGTAACAATGAAGCACAATGACCAGATTGTATCACAATGATGAACACTAACCAGATTGTGGCACAATACCCTGGCTGTGGCACTATCAAGCACAATAAACAGTTGTCACGGTGATGTACAATATTCAAGTGCCACAATTAAGCACACCAACCAGGTTGTGACACAATGAAGCGCACTAACCAAGTTGTGTAACATTGAAGCACAAAAACCAGGTTGTGCAACATTGAAGCACAATAACCAGGTCGTGCAACATTGAAGCACAATAGCCAGGTTGTGCAAACATTAAAGCACAATAGCCAGGTTGTGTAACATTGAAGCACAATAGCCAGGTTGTGCAAACATTAAAGCACAATAACCAGGCTGTGCAACATTAAAGCACACTAACCAGGCTGTGCAACATTAAAGCACACTAACCAGGCTGTGCAACATTAAAGCACACTAACCAGGTTGTGCAACATTGAAGCACACTAACCAGGTTGTGCAACATTAAAGCGCACTAACCAGGTTGTGCAAACATTAAAGCACACTAACCAGGCTGTGCAACATTAAAGCACACTAACCAGGCTGTGCAACATTAAAGCACACTAACCAGGCTGTGCAACATTAAAGCACACTAACCAGGCTGTGCAACATTGAAGCACAATAGCCAGGTTGTGCAACATTGAAGCACACTAACCAGGTTGTGCAAACATTAAAGCACACTAACCAGGCTGTGCAACATTAAAGCACACTAACCAGGCTGTGCAAACATTAAAGCACACTAACCAGGCTGTGCAACATTGAAGCACACTAACCAGGCTAAGCAACATTAAAGCACACTAACCAGGCTGTGCAACATTGAAGCACACTAACCAGGCTGTGCAACATTGAAGCACAATAGCCAGGTTGTGCAAACATTAAAGCACACTAACCAGGCTGTGCAACATTAAAGCGCACTAACCAGGCTGTGCAACATTGAAGCACAATAGCCAGGTTGTGCAACATTGAAGCACAATAGCTAGGTTGTGCAAACATTAAAGCACACTAACCAGGCTGTGCAACATTAAAGCACACTAACCAGGCTGTGCAACATTGAAGCACAATAGCCAGGTTGTGCAACATTGAAGCACAATAGCCAGGTTGTGCAAACATTAAAGCGCACTAACCAGGCTGTGCAACATTGAAGCACAATAGCCAGGTTGTGCAACATTGAAGCACAATAGCCAGGCTGTGCAACATTGAAGCACAATAGCCAGGTTGTGCAGCATTAAAGCACACTAACCAGGTCGTGCAACATTAAAGCACACTAACCAGGTTGTGCAAACATTAAAGCACACTAACCCGGCTGTGCAACATTGAAGCACACTAACCAGGTTGTGCAAACATTAAAGCACACTAACCAGGCTGTGCAACATTGAAGCACACTAACCAGGCTGTGCAACATTAAAGCACACTAACCAGGCTGTGCAACATTGAAGCACACTAACCAGGTTGTGAAACACTGAAGTACACTAACAAGGTTGTGTCACAATGAAGCACAATACCCAGGCTGTGTCACAATGAAGCATAATAACCAGGTTGTGTCACAATGAAGCACAATACCCAGACTGTGTCACTTTGAAGCACAATACCCAGGCTGTGTCACAATGAAGCACAATACCCAGGCTGTGTCACAATGAAGCACAATACCCAGGCTGTGTCACAATGAAGCACAATACCCAGGCTGTGTCACAATGAAGCACAATACCCAGGCTGTGTCACAATGAAGCACAATACCCAGGCTGTGTCACAATGAAGCACAATACCCAGGCTGTGTCACAATGAAGCACAATAACCACGTCGTGGCACAATGAAGCACAACTACCAGGCTTCGCAACAAAGAAGCACACATATCATAGTGTGCCATAAGACTTAGTGGTGTTAAGCTAGACTAAAAATGATGAATACAATCTAGACTTAGTGGTGTCAATCGGCAAGGGCTGCTCACTAACAAAGATTTCGAAGACATGGAAACACGTTTTAGAACTGCTTAAATCGTGCTACAGTTAATAAATAACTATAATTTTAATTTAGTATTTCAACATTAAAGTAAATATTCAGTCGTAAGTAGATACATGTCATTGTATTACTACATAAGTCAATGCAATATAACTTGATTAAATCGTGTCTACTCTACCTACACTCTACCTTCACGACCGTCTCATATAGACAAAAAGGAATGTTTATCAGAAAATACCATTGAAGAACTCTATTGCTTAATGAAATTGGTTATTTTTATATTCTAAATATCTAAAATCTTTGATTTACTCTCGGAATTAGAAGTCTAATTAAAACAACAATACTCAGAACAGCATGAGAGAGAGACAGTCACAGGATGACACTACACGCTCTAAGGGAAACAACTCACACAGGTTTGTGTCTGCCAAACAAACCGTATTAAAATTTTGTATACTAACTATGAAGCAGCCTAGTTTACTTTCATTGCCTATGTTCATTAGTTGAATTAACTTCCTATGTAACTTTTACATGCTACTGAACAATATAATTTATTTGTTTTTCTCCCGTTGTACTGTAATACATGTACTACATACATGTATTCCTTTTGACAAATAGCCGTACTTTTAAATCGAACAAAAAACTGCATATGGTTAGACCGAAACAAGACAGTAAGACCGACCTGCGAGTAAAATAGTCACAGTGAGTAAATTCATTTCTCCAATCAATTAATTATTTTGATTTTTTTTCAATCGAGTGAGTGACACACCTTTATCTTCACCAGACAGCCCATCCTTAATATTGCATGTCGATGTCAACTTATACATGTAGTACATGGTATTAACAGACAACCAAGATATAGTGGCTACTTAATTATGCCAGAAGATTTGGAATGCAAATAAAAAACGCTAGTCAGTTGTTGATTGGTTATAATTTGATTATGAGCTCAAACGTATTTAAGATGTAATGATCGCGGCCGATAGGTTATCAATCTCTGATAGTAGTCTCTGGCTCCTCATCGAGTTGGAGTCCCAATCAGGATCAAATTTCACATGTGATGAAGCTGTACACTATTCCTACCCACGAATTGGATCTCCCTTCAAACGGAAAATGACGTTATATGTTGGTGCCATGTTAAAGAACTCCAGTTAATGGTAATAAAAGATACAATGACAAAATTGTTCTCGCTTTAGCATACAAATAGATATCACGCGCGTTCATTCTTCATTCATCTTAGATACTTTACTGACGTACAAAAAATGTTTAAGATTCAACGCTACCTTTATAAATGTTATCGTTTCCTCTAATAATTTGTTACCATGATATTTCTGACTTCGTCAATAATTTCACAGTACTAGTAGTTAAAGACACAAATTACAAATTCATTTAATTCATTTCACCTTTTAAGATGATAACAAAATTCTCAAAGGTATGTTTCTGACATCATGCACGGGTATATGATACATATATACATGTACATGTATTATAAACAGAAGTTTAGTTGTTGTACAAATTGAACATACATCTATAGTTTGGTCTACGAATATGTATATAATTTTATATATATATACATGTACTGTTTACGTAAATAAAATAAAATGATCACATAAACAAACAAGAGTCTGTTCATACATTCACTATCAGTTTATCCAAAGAACAATGGAATTGGACGATGAAAACTCAATGAAGAATCAAACATGTAAGTACATGTATCTACATTTAACATGTCAGTGCTACAAGATGCTGTCATTAGCCTGCATTCAACAGACTAATCCAAAATCAGCGAAAGTTTTCCTTCGACAAATAATAAAATTTTAAGAAACACCTATTACATTAATTGTCTGTATGCTTGGTCAATCTATGTGAATATATCATACAGACGGGAAAATGTAATGCCCGAATCTAACAGACAGACAAACATCACAAATTGAAGATGCATACATGTGCATTATATTGTAAACATACCGGTGAAAACGTTTCCTATACTGTAAAAGTAAGTTGTCTTTTTTTCTTACGAGGTGCACATTATGTGACTTATAAATTGTATTTCAATTTGTTGGATATTGGCGGATGTACCTATGTCTATACAAGTTATGAAAATAAACTATGTTCTGTTCTGTTAAAAAGGGATTGTCATATAGTGTTATAACTATATGATTTACTCCACTATACGTGTATAATGAAGAACGTGTTGGTCTGTATCTATAGTATGACCCGGATGACATACTGTTTGCATTCTTTGAAATCACACAGTAGTACGTCATTGTCCATGGAACGTGTTGAAATTTAGTCTGGTAGATATACACCTTTTGGCGACGATTCAAACTTTCTGCTTCATGATGATACTTTAGGTTACATTGGGATCCCTTGAGTCTAATCTTTGTCGAGTTAATGGATGAAATGTGGACGAAATGTCGACAGTTCAGGTCCTGGTGTTTGTTGTTGCCTATATGACGTGTGTGACAAATGCCTTGCAATTTGATTATCTTCAACAAAACACCTTTTTATCGTTTGATCTGAAATTAGAATTGGTTTGTTCTGTATTTGTCTAGAATATGACGAGCGTTCTTGACTTCGTTTTGAAGAGTAACTGAATTATACCGTCTGCAGGATGGAAATTGGAGTTAAAGCTATTGAACGAGGTCATGTATTTGATTACATTCGAGAAAAAAAAGAATTTCAAAGTAAAGTGATTGAAACCACGGTTCGATTGAATCTAGAAATTGTACAATTACTGCTTGAATGAATTAGATTTTTATTTCTTATTATTGAAGTTCTAACATAGTTTAGTGTCTGTATGTCAGAATATTGAACTTGGTACAATTGTACTTTAGTTGTTTGTTTACTTTTGTTATAAAATGGTATCACGAATGGTCTTTACTAAGTAATGGTTAGTGTACAAACTAACCGTACCCGATGATCAGTTTCTTACAGTATGTAGACATCCGGACCTAATTGTCATGGTTTGTATACGTCAAAATGATGTGCAAATTGCTTAAATGTCTGAAACGTTACTTTTTTGCTTCTTGCTACTGTGTTATTAACGTCCTATAGCGATGGTCTCGATCCAGGGTTATCCTAATTAGGCGTGAAAGACTCGGAGGCTATACTGTGACCTGCTGGTAAAAATAGCGACGCTCCCGCTGCTCAATGACAGAAGCCAAAACACATAAAACAGTAAAACATTTTGCCACAATAAATCTTCAATTATTACCATGAGCAACTGGAAACCTGGACAACGAGGGCAGGCAACAAATTATAGCTTAGCAACCGTTTTCAAGAAAACCCTCCATGTTTAATCTATTTAGTTGGAATTAAGAACATAGATAGGTCCTATATCGCCGAGTGGAGAAAACTATTATTGACATGTCGAACAATTTTAGACACGGAGGAAGTATTCAGACACGAAAATAACGTCGAAACAGTTTTAAAGTAATTAAACATTTAAATTCAATCGTGGATCACAGTGGTAGTGTGGATAATTGAAGCTGAAATGTGAGGAATTGAAAATAAACCTCATGTGGCACTAGGTCTATTATCACTTCCACTTAGTCTAACCGAGTCTGAAGAGCTAAATCAACATGCCGAAGGTCCAAACAAAATATACGTGGACAAAAGCCAGTCTGGGTTATTTTAAATTACCTCCGAAAATAGAAATAGCACGCAACTTACTAGTAAACTGTGGAATTCTGCTTAGTTCTGAAATTGCTAACTACATTCATATATCATTAACTGTGGTCCCATTGTCTGCATATTTTGACATTTAATTACATTATATACGTTACCTTAAAAGTTTAAGTATACGGAATAGGATTTTTCAAGTTTACTATCTGCCGCCTGAGAGACTTTATTTCAATTTTATGATTATTTCACATACATAGAATTATCATAGGACGGGAAAGATGAAAATCCATCAGGAAAAGTGAATGATCGAATTACAGATATTGTAATCCTTTAACACCATGGTTGATGAGCAGTTTCAGAAGCGTCCTTTTTTTTATTTACCACCTATAGACAGACTTGACAAAATCTTTGAGAAAAGGAAAAATATAACCTAGCTTTAAAACCCAGCTTTGGAAATATTTTATGAGTGTGATCATTTTTAAACTAGTCCCAGAGTGCATTCAGGACTTCAATTTTGCTCGAAGTGCGCATTAAAATTTTAAAGGACTTACGTCTTCATTTCACATGAATAAGATATTGGCGACTTCCCGACTGTAAATTGTGTCATTCTAGATGAACATTATTTAAATTTGATTTGCTCCCATTACTCAGAGTATATGTCTACTACTGTTGTCCGATTAGAACACCAGTTCTCATCTCTGTACCAATAACCCAGGGTACGTTGAACCAATATCTTACAAGGGACAAGCTATATATACACGGAACTTGAACACTAGAAGCCGACAAACGGATTGACATTGAACTTCACCACGAACACATTGAGCATGCCTAAGCACGGACCGGTTTTCTGAGTCCGATCTTAATGAAAAAATATTCACTTCTCGATTTTGAATGATTGGAATAAACGCCTAGGACATGGTTGGTTCAGATAAAGTCGAAAGAAATTTCAGAAAGATGTACCATATCATTCGCTGTTATCTGTAAGATTTTTTTACAAAAGCAAGAATTTTGAGACACCAAAATAAAATGTATGCTGTAAAGCAATAGTGTACGCTTCCTAATACATATCAAAATTCAATTGTGTGTTTTCTTCAAATGTACAGTGGCTCAAATATATATATATATTTATAGATCGATTGACAATTCGACTCGGAATATATACATGAATCGCCTTCAAGGATAATGACCATGTAACAGTCGGTTTCAGTGAAAGCTTAAATAAAATGTCACTTTCTGGTATTTACAATGAAAGCACGATGAAAACAGAAACTATAATCTCGCTGTCTCTCGTCGGGACGGTACCAACTGACGAGACTATGAAAGAGGTACTTAAAGAGATATATGTTCACAATATAACAATGTTAATGTCTTAGTAAGGAAATCTCATTCAGCATTCTTTGTTTGTCGTTGAGCAAGTAGTGGCATACTAGACTGAGTATGTGCCTCATTTCAAGATTTTTCTATTACTTTCTCAATCTACTTTGAGACGCTAACGTTCTTGGAACCGCGAAAAGTCAACATATTATTTCGCGGCAAAGTCTCCCATAATCTTATAGAATGTAAATACTGTCGTTTTTGATGGCTTATTAGCAATACCATTCCTGCCCATCTGAGCGATTTCACACGTGTATGAAAAAGAAAAACACGTAGAAACTACGTGTACAATGAGTATCTATGTTTACAAGAATTTCATGTGATTAGACACGTGAAAGATGATATGCACGAGGAAATTAGTATTTCATCATAAACAAAGTTCCGTGACATATACTGTCAGTTTCACCACTATATCAGAAGAAATTACATTTAAGGGTCCGTTCAGACCCTTAATATTCGGAATCATCGTCAACTTGTTCAAAATGAATGTATTTTACAATATAAATTCATAGTGTGATCAATAGCGGGATATTAGTTTTCCTTGTCCGGATATGTTTTTCGTTGATGTAGAATGAGTAGTATGATATAACAATTGGTCTATTTGAAAAAAAAAGTTTCATAATTATTTTTCTGTAAAGTCACTTGAATCGGCAATATTGAGAATGATATTTATGTTCGGTATTTACAATTTGGTTAAAAATCAGACAAATTGCTAACATGGTGCAGGCAGCATAAACACACAAACATGTTAGGATTTTTTAAAAATCAGTTATATTTGGCGGCCGATTCATATAGCACATTTTCCTGGACGGTATTCTAACTACAAATGTAACTTATAATTCGACAAGGAACCGACAACTTCTCCACATGTGGAGCAAAATCTACAGGGAATCGAATCCGGATCTCTGGTCATACCTGCGTGCAACTGGTTGTCTTTATAAATCTACACAATCGCACTGACAAAAATGAATCAAGATGACTGTTGGTACCATTGTATTCAATAATGTATAAAGAGAAACTAAAAAGGTAAGTGCGTCGGCCGGGAATCGAACCCGGATCGACTGCTTGGAAGGCAACCATGCTAACCTTTACACCACCGACGCATCTATTTACCAGCTGACAGATAACTAGACAGCTTAAAATCCAATCCTTTGACGTATTCTGATAAATGGACAGAGGCGGGCAGTAAAATACATGAAAAATATACTTTACATCAAACGTTTTGAATGAATAATCAATTTTGGTGATGGTAAATTGGACATTTTTTGTTTATCACTTAATTGTGTTTAACTGAATGCATAACTTGTTTGTTTTAAACGTTTCAGCCATGACTACACATGTGTACATATATTGTAGCAGCTAGTACATATTTTTATGGTATAAATAAATTGACTCAGTGATATTAATTAACGTGCTCAATTGGTAAAGCATCGGACTTGCAAGCAAGTCGTCGCGATTTTAGCTACAAATCAAGTATGTAATTTCTTTTTTTTCAAATTCAATCAATTATGCAACCAATCCAAAGAAGTTGATTCAGCAGAATTTTCCGGAAATGCCAAACCCGAAAAATTACCGACGCATCATCTCCCCAACGCCGCTGATGAGCCACAGCCGAATACCGATATCATGCTGACTGTAACATTTATTGAATGAGATGAATTGATTGTCTCGTGTATGAAATCACGCCTACACAATGCAAGCATTCTTCATGGTAACTCAATGTTGCTAGCCTAAAAAAACAAGCAATTTAAAAGCTCCTCACAGCAGTTGGCTATTTTGTCACCTTCCGAAGTTTTAACAATTAATGAAAGTGTATAGAATTACTGCTTCGTATTCAAGAAAAAACATGACAGGAAAATTCAAACCACCAACACACCAAACTTTACCTTCTCATATGACATATCATACATTGTGAAAAGAAACAAATTGCTTAATTTGCATAATACATAGTTAGCGCACATAAATCTCATAGGCACGAGGTGCGACGGCTCCCGTGACACGAAAATCCGGGTAATTATGTATGCAAATTAGATAGAAAAGGGCAATGCAGAGCCTGGATAATTACAGGGTATAGGCTTGTTTCTCCGTGTGACACTAATAATGTACAAATGAGACAATATTCCCAATGTACGGCGAGCCAAGTGCCATGTTTTGTTATTTACTATTGTGTAACGTTGCGTAAACGTGTCCTGTTTTTTCGTGAGTCCCCAAATAAGGTCCGAGAAGCGATGATTATGCCAAAATATGGTCGCCCTGACAGTGTAACGTTATGATTTATCATCCATTTCGACATATTTACGTCCAGAAATAACAAAAAATCAAACTTGGAAAGCCGTCTTACGCTAGCGACAAACGGTTGAAGTGAAAATGTAAATCATTCATAAATGCATAGTACAGTACATTTCAAATAACTACATTTGTTTAAAATTGTACATGCGTGTAAACATGTATACATAATATATTTTGTCTACATGTATATATTTGTATGTGTAATTTAACTGATTAAAGAAATGTTCATATACGATACGTGAATGTATGTACGTACCTAGGATCATTTCTCGTGACTGAACGATACGTCAATGCTGTGGTCTATTGTTATCGTGGTATATGGGCTGAACAATATGCATGGCGCTTTCAGGCGATCTATTCATTAGACTGATTAGTCATTTCACAAATCATCGAAATACCAAACACATACTGTATGGGATGAAGGTAATACTGATATCTTATAGTTCAGTAAACAGCTACTAGTATATCTACGTTCGTATGCGCTTCTATTGCAGTCACATTCAAACTTTCCCATCGACATACAATTTCAATATTCATGAATTTTGGATGAAAACACAACAACAGATAAATATTCGGATACAAGTTTCAATTGTTTATTGTTAAGATTTAATTTATACATACATATATTCATCGACGTATAGATACGCATTTTTGTGAAACGGTAAAACAAAAAAAGTAATTCAAGTCAATGTTATTCAGAAAATATCGAAAACAAAAAACTTTTTATGATGGGTTTAGCCAATTAATCAGCGTTTATTGTCTTTATTATTATGTCGTAGAAGTACAATGTAGGTGTGGACATTCGGTTAACGGTTTCTCTAGCCACCGAACCATTACTAATGAGCCACATTAGTGGCCTAAATATTAGGTTTACGACAAGATAAAACAGTATATTGAATAAATAAGCTATAAATCGTGACAAGTTTGATATGTTGAAGCATTATTTGACATATGATCAGCGAGCTAGATAGCCCGAAGCTGCAGATTCTCTAGTCTGCATAGTCGCCCTCTCACTGCCTGCTATTGTCTTCGCTTAATGTTAATTAATTCGACTACATAATTTGCATTTAATTGCGAAGTAAACTTAATGTTTCGAAACAAAAAAACACGATGTAAATAATATCTTTTGTTTTCAAAATATATGGTAATTATTAAGATATTGTATTTAAATGCAAATTTAGGCAGTTTTGTACATATTTTATTTTACAGGATGAGCGTTCTCTACGTATTATGGCGTAATTATGTTCGTTTGCATATTACATTTATAAATACATATTTGAATAGTTTGGAAAGTCTGAAACAAGTGAGTCTAGTTGTATCTAAAATCGACACCAAGATAGGATGAAATCAGGACATTAGATTGCTGATAATATGTTGATACAATCACATTTCCACATGTAACGACACGTGAATATAAACTGTTCTTTTCGCATAGAATATTCTTGTGTTTTTTTTCAATTATATTTAAATGTTCGCTACATGACCATTAGTTGTCAATGTGCCATCTATTACTTCTTGACTAGTTATTTTATTTCCGGTTAGAACATTTAGTGAATTGTAACCTCCATCTAAATACCAGCTTCGGTAAGTACCTGCTTTGAGCTATTGTGAACATGCGTGTGTACAACTTTGCAGGGAGACACATAAAATGAATTTTCCATTTTACTTTCCTTTACTAGAACACATTAAACTAACTTACAGTGAACATTCCAGAAAAAATACTGTGCATAAAGTTACCTGTCTGACCATGTTATGGATTGAGCATACAGCAAAATATTATACACCGGAAACTATATGTGTACAAACGATACCTCCTAGTGTCAATGTATGTGTTTTAGGAAAGGATAGAACCTTTTTTGTCAAGTAACCATCAACATGATTCTATCCAAATACATGTACTAAACTTTGGTGTAAACATTATTTGGTCATTAAATGTCTTCATCCTCACGAGTTCTATTGTAAGCATATTACAGACCCACCTCCGTGGTCGCTCTGACTTTCACTGTACTTTTCACTGAGAGGGTTGTGGGTTCGAGCCCAGCTACCGACCATGTATCTTTATGTGAGAAAGTGGGCAGTTGCTTACGGAGGATGGGAGTCTAGTACTGATTCTTCCCAGGAATAATGCTTAGGTGAACTATCTGCCTCATATGCCTGTGACTGTTGAAAAGGGGCTTAAAACCCGATGAAACAAACAAACAAAGAAAACATGTTACAGATAAACACCTAGATAAGTATTTGGTCAATGACACTGATCTTGCTATTAGAATAAAAAAGAACATTTCAATTATTACTTGTTTTATTTTTGTTATTCATCATTCTTTATCACCAAAGTGTCACCTTTTAACTACATTTACCAACAAGAATGCATAATTACATTATCACACTGAATAAGTACTGAAATATAAAACATATTTATATGTATTGGAAATGGCCATATAATTAATAAAGATGTCATTCTTATTCAATAATTAACAGAAATGGGAATATTTATATAATTAAAATGCAATACTTAAAATATATTACATCCAAATTTTATGTGCACCATTAAACAATAAGTTCAATGTCTTGCACAAACATGTGTTTGTAAATTCAATAATGACACAAATAACTATTTATATACCTACCAATACATAACTCTTCATGCACAATTTACAATACAAACTTTTATTCAATTTAAAATATAAAAACTGAATCAACATATGACTGAATCAAACATATCTGTTTAACTTGTATTTCATGTAATTCTAGCTAAATTTAAAATTTCACCAGTCAAAGGGAGAGAACTCAAAAATAAAAATGAACACAATATAAATGTTCCAGAGTTATCCGTCACTGGTATTCTCTTTTAAGTGTATTAAAAACTACTCACTTAATCAATTAGGCAACTTATTTCAAATTCATTCACAGAAAATTAAAACACAGTATTCAGTACATTATATATATTATATAACACTATCATCATCTTTTTGATTTGTTGCCATGGAAATGAGCAGTTTTACTTTTTACAGATTTTATTAAAGTCGCCAAACTTTCATCTTTTCTGGGTTGTTGTTGTTCAGCTAATTTCTGTTTCTTTGTAGATTTTTCACCATCAGCGGGATGTGAACGTTTTTGTTTATTTTTATGACTGCTTCGTTTAATCTTTTCTGATATCATCGCTTCGGTGCCCTTTGTTTTACGGTATTCAGGGGCTGATGGGTCAATATTGTACAAATGGGAATCAAATACAGCCGAGAATCTGGGATCCTCAACATTAATCTAAAAAGGGAAAAAATATGATTTAAAACACTTTTAACGTCTTAATATGAAACATAAAAAATATTACAAAATACTTCATAAAGCTGAATTGGTCAAGTATTTCTGAAATATTTCACTTATTGCTAGATAACAGAAATTATAAATCTTGAAGTCTAAGTGAATGCTCTATATAGTGTGTTTGTAACAACATTTATAATATTTTTACACACATCTAGTATTGAGAATTTTTTATTACCAAAACAACTCGCAGAATTCACAATATACTCAAAATATCAATGAATTAAAAACAACTTGTGATGCAATATTCTTAAGATTACCAACTTTACTTATTGATATTCTAATTATAATCATACATGCATGTTACTTTGAATCAGACAAATATTTACTCTACCTTAAAATCCTCCTCCTCCTCTATCTTTGTTGTTGTTGTTTTCTTTTGTTCTTTCTTCTTCTTTTTCTTCTTTCCATCTTCTTGCACGAGATCTCGTAGATTGAAATGTTTCTTATTTTCTTCCTCATCCATCATCAACAAAGCTAACTCAGCCTGTAAGTACAAAATATTCATCAAAGAAACATTAAAAGAAAGGTCACTAATACACATTCCTTTAGAAAAAATCTGCTGAAAATTCCAAGATTTTAATGAGTCTGCTATTTATAATAAAACACCTACACAGAAGTCATGTGAGGTAAACTTATTCATTTAAAAAAATGAACACAAACTATAATTTCCACTCTGTTGTTAAGATAATTCTACACAATATGATTATTGGACCGATGTCTCACTGTTTTGCCTCTGTAAATAAATAACTATTTTTTGGGAATACATTGTACACAAAACAGAAATTCATCATTAAAATGTGTAACATTATTATAATCTCTCTCGAGGGAGGGAGGGGGGGGGGGGCTCGGTTGACCAGTGGTCATGATCTATGACTATTAATCATAAGCCCTTCACACTAAATTCCCACACAAGATCAAATTTCACATGTGAAGAAGCTGGCAGGCTAGTTTATGAAAGGTTTGTGGCTCCACCCAGGTGTATACGCCTAGGATCTTTGTCCACTGTTAAAGTTGGAAAAATCAGCAAATTATTGTCTGTGAGTGTGACGTTAACCACCAGTGAAGTAAATAATATAACATCACCTTCTCTTTTGTAGATTCGGGAGTTTCTTCAGCACCTTGCTTCTTCTTTTTCTTCTTCTTGTCTACAAAATATAGTAAAGAAGATTTGAGGACTAGACAACTAGCCATAATTAAATCAGCATAATAATGTAGAGGAAGGACTTCGTATTCTGAATTTGATACCCTGTCAAACGTACAGATCCTGACGTATACAGAGACTTAATCCTTAAGTATTTCATGATTATAATATGACATAAGCTATAGGAACCTTTACATGTACTTCACAAAGGAATGAAGGTTATGGAACAAAGGAATGAAGGTTACAGAACAAAGGAATGAAGGTTATGGAACAAAGGAATGAAGGTTATGGAACAAAGGAATGAAGGTTACAGAACAAAGGAATGAAGGTTACAGAACAAAGGAATGAAGGTTATGGAACAAAGGAATGAAGGTTATGGAACAAAGGAATGAAGGTTACAGAACAAAGGAATGAAGGTTATGGAACAAAGGAATGAAGGTTACAGAACAAAGGAATGAAGGTTATGGAACAAAGGAATGAAGGTTATGGAACAAAGGAATGAAGGTTATGGAACAAAGGAATAAAGGCTATGGAACAAAGGAATAAAGGTTACGGAACAAAGGAATAAAGGCTATGGAACAAAGGAATAAAGGTTACGGAACAAAGGAATAATGGTTATGGAATCAATGTCATGTGCATAGTGAGAGTGTGCAGACATCGTAATTTGGTGCAAACAAACTTCTCCAAGGTCATGAACTGAACATCTGTAAATCAGCTTAAGGACATATCTGACAGATTCCACGATTTTACATATAGGCATACAGGCAAAATAAAAGCGTACAGATAGAATTTTTTAAACTTTGCATGATCATACTATATGGTAATAGAAACATTTTAGGCGAAACAAAAATGAGGGTCGCAGTGCTATCTGCACACGAATGTTACTTTTTGGCTCATTAGGTCATTAAAACTGCTGATGACAGATAAAAGAAAATGGATTTCAAGCTGAGATGAAAATAAGAATAAATAAGATAACTTTATCTTCATCACTGATAAGTGTAAAGTCAGGCCTTTATCATTGATTAGGTTACAACACTATTGAATCTACAACACCAGTTTATCTGAACACATTTAGCTCACTTTTGTTCTTCTTCTTTTTGGGCTCGTCAGTTTCGTCTGCCATAAATGCTGCCATATCTTTATCCACTTCTACATCATCATCACTAAAAGCTTGCAAGTCATCACCAGCCTTCTCCTGATTACCAATAAAAGATGTAGTACATGTAATATAATTTGCAAGATGATGGGCATCTATTTTGGAAATAAGATAAACAAATATTAATTGTAACAGCAGAAATAGCATTTCTTATTTTGCTGAATGAAATAAAGGTAAAACAGATTTGTTTGTGTTAACAATACATATACTATAGTTGTTATATTTGTAAAGAATGGACTTCATACATTTTAAAATACAGCTGCCAACTTGACACTAATACATGACTGTGTGAATAAATATCAGTAATCAACAGAATATACTTAAAAATCCTAACATCTGAGGCAAAATAATGGAAAACTAGAGCTGTCACAGAGGTGACTAATACCCCCGCCCCCCGCTTTAACAATAAGAATGCAATATACGGCTAAGTTCAAGGGGACATAACTCTGCAATGAGCAAATCGCTGGGCAGGAAAATTGTGTCTTGCACATCTACACTTCATGGTGATAACATATGTCAAGTTTCATTGCAAGCGCTTAAAGAATGTGGAAGAAGTTCGCTCCATAAACTTGTATGCGGACAGACCGACCGAGTGACTCCAATATACCCTCACTCAAACTTCGTTTCCGGGTGTATAAGAAAATTTAAAACCGATGCATCTGTATAATGTTGAGTTGTATCATGAATTCATCTTTTAAATGTAGCACCAACAACCAGGCTCATATGGTCAGTTTTCCAGTTTTTATGGTGGAGGATGACTGCAGGCTCACACCTAGGTAGAACCATCAACTATCTGTAAGCAAGCTGAACACATTCCACACATTAGAAATTTGGTCCTAGGTGGTATTCGAAACTAAAAGTGATCAGTAGGAAGTGATTACTAGTAGACACGAAATCCTGAGTCTACTCCAGATTGGTTTAACATACCATGGTAGTAAAAATAATCCAGTGTAACCTAAATGACTCATACCTGAACATTATCCTCATCACTTTCACTGTGTGTCACTCTCCTGTCTTTTTTCTTCTTTCTTTCTTCAACTTTCTGTCGTTTCTTTTCTTTCTTTTTCTCCAAATAATCCTCCCAAACTGTTTTATTTTTTCCTTGCTTTTTCTTCTTTACAAGATTTTCAGTTGCTTCTCTTAAACCTGTAACATAAAAATTTTATAGAAAAATCAAGTTTTCATATCTCACATAGATCACTAATCCAAGAAACAAGATAGCCATGATGACCCTGTATCGCTCAACAGAAAAAAGACCCTTACAGACAAACATTTTTTTACCTTTAAGAGTCCATGTAAAATCAAGTCTTTTCTAGCTATCTTTGTTTATTTGTGTTCAAATCAGTTTTCAAATTTAGAATGAAGCTAAAATGCAAATCATTTCATACAGTAGCAGGTATGTCTATTAACTTTACTACGTACCCAAGATCTCATTGAAATATTTGTGGCGATTAGTAAAAATCGTAACAAACAATATGATCAACTTTACAATTAACCCATCATTGATTCGAACAATTAAACTTTTGACACGTTTCGTATGTGAAATAATGTTACACATTATTTGTGATATGCCAGTTGATTCTCAATCACTCATTGTTATGATTTGACGATTTCGAATAATTGGTGTAAAAAAACGAGCATTTGTGACTTTAGGGACCAAATAAAGTATTTGGATTACACCAGGTATGGTAAAATCCGATTCCAATAACCAGGTTTTGTTGTACTTGAAATATATAGAGACATAATCAGGACTGTAGATCTTCCTCGGATAATACCGGGTACTTGGATAATCGGTCATTGAATAATTGAGGTTTTACTGTATTATTAAAACTAAGAAGTACCGTCAATATATTTTTCTTTACAAGTCATGGTACTATTTTAACAACTACCTTTGTTTCGTGTATTTCACTTATTTATCTATCTGTTGTTTGATGGCCCATTAGACAGCTACGGTCATTTCAGAGCCGCACTAGCGACAGGAGAGATAAGATACAGGATACACAGTACTTGGCTCGGTAGTTGGGATGGGGACACTGAAAAAGTTTCCCAGAGAAATTTGAAAGACAAAGCAATCAATCAAACCCATTATATTTCACTGGTACCCAGCACACAGTATGACATACCTGGTTCCCAACTTATTTCCATTTCAACATCTCCCTTTTTCTTTTTTTCTTCAGATTCTATGCTAGTAAGAAGTTGTTTGTACTTATTGATTTTCTTATCATTAACATCATCTACATCACTTCCATCATCATCATTTTCATCATCATCATCGGCAGCAGCACCAAGTAATGCGCTGTAATCTGGACCTACAATGTACTTATTTTAGAAAAAGCTGAAATGTTTTAAGTGACAAACTTAGGTCACTTCATCTAACTAGGAATAATTCATATTTATGGACAAATGAATGTTAGTTTTTTAACAGAATAGTTTCAACATCATCCATTATTATATTCCAATTAGAGAATCAGTTGGATTTAATTTATTCAACCATCACATAGATGGCCATCAATTATACAAGTCAAATGATGTTAAAGAATGTTTAAACCACATTCTTTTTTTCACTGGGGTTTAAAATCACACCACCAGATTACCATTCAGAGATTATACCCACTCGCCCACAGGTGCCCTAAAACTACATTCTGTTTATACAATGATTCAAAGAGTACAAATATCTTTCATCAAGTTAAAAATTAACTCACAATGCAAGATTAAATAGACAACAATATGACAGTCGTAGGTGATGAAACCATGAGATCTTGATTAATCTGTTGTTTAACGGCCCATTCTACAACTATTGTCATTAAAGGGCCGCCCCACAGAGAGGGGAGAGAAGACACAGAACCAGGCATGTGTATCCTTATTCTTATTTTAAATAGTTTTCCCCGATTTTTTATTATGTTCGATGTAAAGCACTGATACAAGCCTCGCCCTTTTCCTGTGATTTTCTTGACACAGTACATGGCTCTGCAGCCAAGATGAGGACACTTACAAAGTTTCCCAAAGAAATTCTGAAGGTGGAGTTGAGATCGAACCCACGACCCATCGTTCAGTAGTCCAGCATGTTACCTCCAGACCACCGATCTTCCCAAAGATCTTACCTTCCTCGTCAGAACTTGATGCAAGATAAGCTTTCAAGTCTTCATCTTCTATATCTTCAGCGTCATCATTAAACTGCTGACTGGTCAGATTAACTCTTTCATGATCAGTTTCATCCCATGTCAGCTCAACCTATAATACCACAAATAATCAGAACACTAACATATGTAGAAGACTGGTATTAGATCAATACATACTGGATATTCTTAGAATCTAACAAAGTTCCATTCAGTGTAGATGAAAAAGATGAATATTTTCTAACATGTTTGACCTTATGATTTTGGAGGCTTCCATAACATGCAGATTACTAAATAATAAATGTTTAATCAGATAATAGATATTAACAACTTTTTGTGAATGGGTTCATCCTGTTCTTTATTTACTTGGGTTTAATCATGTTACCACACCTAAATCCAGGGTCATTTTGGCGACTTTAAGGCTTTATTGGTGCAGGAAGATCCTTGGCTTACACTAGGGTACAACCTACAACCTTCCATAAGTTAACCAGTCATCCTGTTTAATAACAACATTACTGTGAAACCATTACTCCTTGTTTTAACATCTGTATAAGACGGTCCCTTCAAACAGAACCAAAAATTTCCACATTTCAAGCCTATATCAGATAGCACAATACAAATATACTTCTGAAAACGTGTGGTAGGGCGTATGAAAAAATTTGA